>CM042017.1:31769149-32119149 GCA_023525715.1 Cichorium intybus | reverse complement strand
ATATATATATATATATATATATATATATATATATATATATATATATATATATATATATATATATATATATATATATATATGGGGATGTTCAGTTAAGAACACAAAAAAAGGTTTTGTAAGAACGTTTCTAGACCAATCAATCTATAAGTACAAAAATGGAATTTTACAATATAATTAAATTTTAACAAAATATAATTAAATCATCCGGGCCTAAAAATTTGGAATCTAAATGACAGTTACCAAAAAAATTAATTGATTTTTTATTTTTTATTAATGGAAGATTAAAAATGTTTTTATCAATTTTTCTCTTGAGTTTAAAAAGTCAAAAGTTTTATAAAAACTAATTTTTGTTAATACGATTTCATTCATCAATGAATACAACAATATAATTTTGTAATTTTAGTGATTTTTATAGTGATAAAAAATCAAAATATAATTATAAGTATATGTAAATACACTTGCAATCGTAAAATGAATAATAATAATTAATGTAAAGATAAAAAATCTAATACAAATGTAGTCATGAATAAATAAATCATAATATATAGATAAAAAAGTACAATAAAATTATAATAATTAATGAATAAAACATAATGTACATATAAAACTCTGATACGGTTGTAATCATAAATGAATATAACACATTGTAGAAATTACAAACAATAATGTACTTTGATTAAAATACTACCACAAAATAGTAGCAAGTTTTAGAGATTCATCCATTAAAATATGAGCATTTCATCTGAAATTGTCTAGTCAACACCAAGTGGATAACCAAAACCACTCAAGACCAAATACAACAATCAACTTTGAGTGACAATGTACATCGAGTACTACCACATAGGATCGTAGCCTTACACTTTGATGAGTAAGTTCCCAAGGCTTTTGAGCAGACCCTAAAAATAGCTTTGAAATTCTACCTGTTAAATTATGAATATTACACATATAATCATTTATGATTAAATCACTAGGTTATCATTTATGGTTAACTGATATACAGACATTTAATGAAATGATGACCTTATGTAGTAAAACCCAATAGTCCAAACTCATCATACTTTTTTATTCAGAAATGTCTAGTCACGACTCTTTCTTATATGATACGTAGGAAAGGAAAAGAGAATTCTTACCTCCTTGGAAGAGGAGTCACGTAACCATAAACCACATTTTCATCTTACTCTTTTTATCTTCCTTGCCTATGACTTATTCATCAATAGGTAACTATTGGAATAATGTTCAAGGTCATCAACTTGTGGTAATATTTCTAATAAAGGCAGAAGTCCTTTTGGGTTGCCCTAATGACCCAGAAAAAGAAATAGAGTCATAAATAAAAAAGGATGATTGGTTTATTAATTTATTGAGAAATAATTTAATTAGAAACTAGATCAATAAATTAATTGATAAATTAATCTGTAATTAATTTAGAATCAATTAAAGGGACTGGATTGTAATTGATTAAAGATTTAATGAATGGAAACAAGTCCAGGAAGTGCGGCCGTCAAAAGGCTCCTAAGTTTAAAACCCTTGGAGCCCATGCACTATAAATAAAGCCCTTGGGTTTCAACCCTAAGGCATCCCAGACCTCAAGTGAGCCGCCAACTCCTCCTTCCCCTTTCCCTTATGTGAAATTTCTTCCCTCTCTAGGGTTAGAGTTCTTTGCTTTTAATTTGTCTTGTTTTCTAGAGATCACTGGGTGTAAATCACTAGAGGAGTTCTATTTTGGATCCTGTTCATCCCTACAATCGCGACCTTGACCAAAGCACAAAGAAGGAGACTTGCTAAGGTATATTCTGTTTAAGTTTTAAGTTGCAATAACTGTTATGAACTGCACGATCCCGAACAATGTTCTTGGATTTCTTTGATTTGATCTTATCTGTCTTTCGTTGCATGTGTTTATGTGATCAAATCCCAACAATAACCACTATTTGAAGTTCACATGTCTGGAACACCTCATCTTACTTTGATGAGTAAGTTCCCAAGGTGATCTTATGTATTAAATCACCGTGTAATCATTTATAATTAACTGATATATAGTCATTAAGTAAGATGGTGATCTTATGTATTAGAACCATAAATCGTTTTGTACTCATTTATGATTATAGAATATATAATGATTTACAAAAACAGCAACTATTGATATAGAACTAAGTGATTAATTATTTACAAATAGAGTACATATATAATTATTTATGATTAAATGATAGGTAATATTTTGTATTAGAACCATAAATCGTTCATAATCATTATTGATTACACTTTTCAAGTCACCTGAAGTGAATATATTATACTACAAGTTCTATTCATCAATGATTAAAACTGTAATCATACATTAATCTCCGATCTTAAGTGATGCTTACTCGTTAATAATTAAATATAGTAATTAAGTGGACGTATAATTTTGGTCATTTTAATTGTATCAATACCATTAACCTATTTAGTTTTTTATAAAATATAGTGGCCCAAATTCCTTTAAGTATATATAGTATAAAATCGTATACGAACCTACTACCAACAATCCAATATTCATCATGTTTTTTTATTCAGAAATGTGTTGTCACGACTCTTTCTTATATTATATGTAGGAAAGGAAAAAATGGAAGTCTTACCTCCTTGGAAGAGGAATCATGCAACCACATAACACATATTTATCTTACTCTTTTTATCTTCCTTGACTATGAATTATTCATCATCTGGTAACCACTCTTTGAAGTTAACATATTTGTAACATGCATGCGCCTCAAGTAAGCTCAAGAAAAATCAAGATCCATCCCTAACCTACTTGAAATTGAGTTACAGGTCTAGATTTTCGAAAGAAAATAAATGAATAAAGATCGAGATATAAGTCTTTAAATCAAGTTGTAGGTCTTGAAACTGATTAACAAATATTGAGTTGCAAGTCTGGATTCTCCAGACTGAAATTGAGTTGCAAGTCTTGAAATCGAGACCACATCCCTTTTATGTAGGTCCATGAACATATGACATGTGGGTAAATTTTCAAAACTGATGTATAGAGATTGAGTTGCAAATATGGATTCTCTTGGTTGAAATTGAATTGTAAGTCTTGAAAATTGAGACTCATGCCCTTCACACACATTCAAGAACAAATGAGATCTGGGTCTTTTCCTAAAAACGGATAAATATGGTTCAAGATGCAGGTGTGGATTCTTCTGTTTGAAATTGAGTTACAAGTCTAGAAATCGAAACCCGTCCCCTTCAGAGAGGTCCAAGAATATATGATATGTCGATCTTTTTCTTGTAGGTATAAAAAAAGAAATGATGATGTACGATAGCAAAGAACTCCATGGATCTAATATATAGAGAGAGAAAGAAGGAGAGAGACAAATGAAAGTTAGAGTATTGTGCCTGATTTTATGAGAGGTAAGAAGATATATTTTGATATTATGGAACCCATCAAATAAGAAATTAATTTAATAACCTAATTCAATTTTGAAAGTTCCAAATTGATGTAGTTAGTTTTACAATTGACATAAATGGCCCGCATGATAATAGCCCTAGATTTAAATATATAGACGATGGAGATATGTTCTTGCGCTCTCAACATTGTTGTAGTTCCCAAATGAACCTACCTCTAATAAGAAGGAAAATTTTGGTAACATGTGCTTCGTTTGTATTATTTTTGATGACCCAACAAAATGAATCATTTTAAGATGCAAAAAAAAAAAAACATGATTCACAAAAAAAAAAATCTTTGAAAAAATGTCTCGAACACTTCATTTTGCCCTTGGTTAGAACGCTTAGTCATTTAAGCATTAAACTTCTTATCATCAAAATATTTGTATTAAATTCTTATATTATACAAAAAATTTGTTTGTCACAGTATATGTATCAATTTTCTTATTTTAATTATATTTGTATGTGTAGTTAGTCTTAATGTAACGTCGCATATTTAGTTTAGTAATTATTTAGTTGATCGTTTATTTAGATCTTATTTAAATTAATTATTATAAAGCATTTTAATAATTATGATAATAATAATAATAATAATAATAATAATAATAATAATAATAATAATAATTCTAATAACTAAATTAATAATGGTGTGCTAGGAAACAATAAGTATGGGTTAAATTGCATTCGAAGGGTTGAAATCGTCATTATATCAAACTTGTAACGTTAGACTAGAGGTTTCTAGGATTAATAGTGTCATTATGGGAAAAGAAGAGGGACTAAGTTGCAATTTATGGAGTTTATCATGAAAACAGTCGGAGGATAGGGGAAGGAACCGAATTCTATGCAATTGCACTAACTCACATTTAATTCGAATTAAATCCCACATGAACCATAAACAACTTAAATCCCACATGAACCATTATAGACATTAGATTTCCTTAGAGCCCAATGGAAGTATTGGATCCAGTGCCAAGTTAGAAGTGATTCGTATAGATAAAGCAAACATCCTGCAATAGCTTTTATGCTGAGTAGGCAGGGATAACACTTAAGCCTCAATACTAGAATTATAAAATAGAAATAACAAGTGTTGAAAAGATTACATAATAACAAGTATAATGAAGTAAATGATTTGTCAACAATAACTTAATAATTGACTAGCCTAAAGAAAGAAGTGGGACAATATGTTCTTTAAGCAAAGGTTAAGGTCAAGTAAGTTTTAAGAACCACAATGATGAATTTCAAAATTAGTTTTATGTATAAAACAAAGTGTTAATCCATGTTTATAAGATGTAAACATTATTTTTTGTTCAACGAAGAGATTTTTTGAATGTCAAGGTAACGTTATTTACGACACGTTGTTTGGAGATACGTTCAAAGTAATAAGATCGTGCTAAAAGGGTTTTAACATAGCTATTTCCATCAATATACTATTATATCATACATATTTTCATATTTGGACAGATCAGTCAATGTCTTATCAAGCAGTAAATCAATCCTCTTAGCCCTTCAAGAAATTTTTGTGGGTTACCTTTATATTTCATGGGTCAAAGATTCAAAAATATCAAATATATGAAGTGTTCATGTATAAGTTATCACACGTTACAATTTAAGTATACCTTACCAAAATGAATATTTTGTTAACCGAAGTAACAAGTATTTATGTTTTACCATAAGTTAACGGAATAGTACAAGCTTTGAATATGATAATTGTTTTGAATGATGATTTATGTTGAATAACCTCTTTAATGACACAATTTCACCCGGAAATTTTTGAACTAACATATTAAAGATAAGTTATTATAAGAACATAGGGAGGCAATGTAGTGCTTGTTCACCATAAACAAGTGGGGTTATGACATGATTGTCGGAAAGGATGATTAAATAAGAACTTCCCGTCATATATTTGGCAGGTAAAGCTCAATAGTTGCATGTAAAGTCCTCTGAGACAATTGGAGTGGAGTATATGCAGGAGGAGTAATATGATGCCTATTTGATCTAAAGAGATAAGATAAACAGAGCAGTTTAAACATGGTGTCATCCAGTAGGATTCGAGGAGGTTCCTCTGTAGGAAAGTTAGATGATGTCCATGTTATGAAGAGTTGCGAGGCGCGAAGTGCTAGTTAAGTGACTCCACGAAGGAAACCAGGTGTACGTCTTGTCCTAGGGAAGGTCTCTTAAATATGAGGACATAGATTGATGTACAACTCACACTAGTAGATACAATGAGAAAGTCTCTGAGACGCGTAAGGACATGTTGTAGACATGAGTTCCAGGATTCAAGGTAGTTGGGACAGTATCCTCATTGTCAAGATATTCATAAAGAAATAGTATTCAAGTTTCAATGTACCCCTTACAACTATTAGAAGAAAGAAAGTATGGAATCTTATATATATATATATATATATATATATATATATATATATATATATATATATATATATATATATATATATATATATATATATATATATATATATATATATATATATATATATATATATATATATATATATATATATATATATATTATAGGTTATATGGGTTGGCAATGCTAGTGTATGTGAAAGGTTATGAAGAACAAATTGATGCAAGGATGTGGCAGTTATATGTGGATGTAAGACTATCATAAGTGCGCTGCGACAGGTTTCAGAGTAATCGTAGGTTTAGTGCGTGCCCACATTAGGACATCTCTGTATATGTAGGATCATGTGAGAAAATGCAAGACCCTTGAAGGGTAAGTGGGGTAAGTCAGATAGTCTAGAGTAAGCTAGAGGAAGTTCAGGTAATTTGGGTAGTCAGGAATTAGAAACTTCAAGTTACACATATTAATTAACTTTACTGAAACTTCCAGGGGTATGAAGCAGTTAAGCGAGCAAGGAAGCTCGAGATGGTAAGGGGTAATTGATGACCTAGTAAGTCAGAAATAGAACCATGAACCTGTAAATTTCGAGGACGAAATTATTATAAGTGGGGGTGAGTTGTAACGCCCCATATTTAGTCTAGTAATTATTTAGTTGATCGTTTATTTAGATCTTATTTAAATTAATTATTATAAAGCATTTTAATAATTATGATAATAATAATAATAATAATTCTAATAACTAAATTAATAATGGCGTGCTAGGGAGGAAACAATAATTATGGGTTAAATTGCCTTCGAAGGGTTGAAATCGTCATTATATCAAACTTGTAACGTTAGACTAGAGGTTCCTAGGATTAATAGTGTCATTATGGGAAAAGAAGAGGGACTAAGTTGCAATTTACAGAGTTTATCATGAAAATTGAAAACAGTCGGGGGATAGGGGAAGGAACCGACTTCTAGCAATTGCTCTAAAACTCACATTTAATTCGAATTAAATCCCACATGAACCATAAACAACTTAAATCCACGTTCTCGTTTCTAGTTTCCGTTTCCCATTCAAAACCGAGGGAGAGAAATAAGGACATATCAAATTGAAGACCAGAACTCGATGCTATTGTTTGGATTTGGTGCAACAGGAAGGAGAAAGACAACGGCCTGGGGCTGTTGCCGCTATGATAAAAAAAGAACCAGAGAGAGAGAGATAATCAGCGGGAGAAGAGAGTGATCGGGTTTTGAAGGAGGAGGTGAAGGCAGCAACTCGTCGCTGCAATTGCCGGAACTGTAAAAGTGATCGGTAGCGGTGAAGGATGTGATGACTGGCAGCGGTTGTTTATAACTGCACCCACGTGAAGAAAAAGAAGGTGACGGTCTAGGTGTGGGTGTGTCTGCGAATGTGTGTTTCCATGAGCAACGAGAACTCGTGGTGGTTAGCGCTAACGATCAACCTCAGTATGATGATGGCACGGGTGGCCGGCGATGTTGAGTCTGGTGGAGATGGCTGGTTCAATTACAGTAGAAGAGAAACAGTTAGGGGGTATCTGATGATGATAAGAGACGCGGATAAGGAAGGTATAATCACGTATTTCATTCTAGGTTTATTATGGGGTTCCTATATTTTGATGGTATAACTATTTGGATAGATAAACTAGATTAATTATTACTTCTGATGAGCTAAATTAGTTGGTCCATAATACGTATAATTACGGGTTTAAATTTATGGATTATTATCTTGGACTAAATATAATTGTTATGGATTGTCAATAATTAGATTATGGGCAATATATATTTATTAGTTTTGTTTAACGATCTTGTGAGTTACCTAAAATTGAAATATGTTATATTGATTCATGATTTGATTTATTATGATCATTATCATGTTACAATAGTTACCAAATACTAATATGTCTTAAAGAGTTCATTTGGATTTATGAAGGCTATAAATCAAAACATGGTATTTTATGGATGGGAGATGAAAATTATTAGAATTTCTTCTAACAAAGGGGTTTGTTAAAAATAATGATTTGTTAGGATTATACAATTATACTCAATTCTATCACCGAGTCAAGTGATACCGAGTCTTTAGATAAATAAGGAATAATGCAAAATACTTTTAGATTGCTTATTAATAATGGTACGTATGACTTCATAGGATGAATTGATAAGCAATGTGATGCCCGGAATTAGACAAGTATTGAAGCAATAGATTACGTGGATTGGTGTTGACTACTTAGTTAACAGCAATGTGAGTTACACTAACTCTCCTATTATATTAACGATGCATGTATGTGCTATATGTGATGTGTATGAAAGTTTATGTCCTTTTAATGAAAAATGTGATATGAATTATGTGAATGTATATTGTATGTAATGTAACTAACCAGGAAGATCCCTAGGGGAGAAGTGGTTCAGTTGGCTGGTCGCGATAAACCTTTTGGAGAACGGCCAGCAGCGGAAATACCGGGGATAGCCCTTCGGGGAATCGGCACGCATGAAAGAGTTGGTACCAACAATATGTGCTTAGGATAATGTGATGATGTCTACGCTAAGTTAAGTTATGTTATATGTTTGTGAATGTATAAAAGTGATATGTGAATGCATGTGATTGGTATAATATGTGAGTATTGTGTTTCTCACTAAGCGTTTTCGTTTACCCGTTGAATTATAACATTTCAGGTTTAAGGGTATTTTTGGAAAGGACACGGCGTGATCGCTCCGAGCTCATATCAAAGCAAATGAAGGGACCTTTATTAGTAAAATATTATATTAAGTCTTCCGTTCATGTTAAAGTTTTATTCCAAGCTTGACATTGTTGGAAAATATTTTACGGAAAAGTACAATGTCAACTTAATATATGTTTTATGTTAATTTAGATTGATTAAAATCAAATAGTTTTATGAAAATTCTAACACCCATACTCTGATAAATTCTTATTTAATTTAATAAAAGATATTTATAGATTTATATAAAGGTTTTATTTTTAATATTTAAAAAAAATTTAGGGTGTTACACTTAATGATGATTGTAGCCCAAATTACAGACAATTCATGGTGTTTCTCATTTTTTTCAATAAGCATGTTATGTAAAAAAATTTTCGATTTATGTAAGTTGTTTTAATACATAATCCATCGATAAATTGTTTGTTATAATATTATTTATTATAATAATTGCAATATAGGTTTTGTTTTTGTTTAAACAATAACTATTCGAACGAGGTTATTATAGTTTCAATCATCTCTTCCCCACGACATTGTTCAAATCCTTCATCAATTTACTCTGTCGACCACGACAATATTTTCTTCGCCTCCATATCCAGGTTTTTTAATTTATGATATTATAGTATTTATATTAGTTTATAATTTTTTTAATTTTTATTTAACCTAATTAAATTTTTGCATGTGTCACTAATGAATTCCGCAATAATAGTTATAGGAATTGTGAAACTATATGTTTTTTATACAACTGTTAGAAACAAACTAACATTGTTATTTCAATAACAAAAACCAAAATACATTGCTATTCTATGAATAAAACAAAGATGAACTTGGAATTATTAATATTTTTTCTAATAAAGCATTGTAATTGTAAAGAACACTGTTATTATTAGGTACCATTTTCAAGCTATAATTAATTATATCATTGTAATTTAATACATCACTGCATCAGTAAACTTAAATTGAAGTTTCGTTGTTTCATTTTCATTCATGTTATGATTTTATATATCAACTTCGAAAACTGCCCCTCTTAATTATTTTCCATCGTATGGAGATAAATGGACAATAACGGATAGTTTTGTATTGTTACTTGAAGATTTTTTATTTGGAAAGTTATTTTTAATTGAAATAGTCATGTTCTAAAAATCTAAATGAAATAGCAATTACTAGACCAAACTTTCATTGATTATATATTATAACATCTTAATTTCATTTATCCTTATTATAGTAATGTACATCGAAATATCTACACAGTAAGAAAACATTATAATTATCCTATTATAGTTTTGTTAGATTCATGAAGTACAATGTCATAATGAATGTTTGGATTGTTCATATTCATTCTCACATTCCTTTGGTTATTGATGAAAAATAGATTAAAGTACGTTGCTATATCATGTAAAAAAGCATTGTTGATTTTATACAATTATACATTGCATAGTGTATAACCAATATTTATCTTTTTAGTGAAACATATATTTTCGAGTAAATTACAATAATAGTCCATGTGGTTTGCATGAATTTTCAATAATCGACCAACTTTTGAAAAAACATCAATAATGGTCCAAGTGTTCCAATTTACTTTCAATAATAGTCCAAAAATAAGTAAAAATAAGTAAAAAGACAAATTTACCATTTTTAATTTCTTTTTCATTTTTATTTTAATGTTTTATTTATTTTAGTAATTAAAAAAAAGAAAAATAACCCACCCCACCCCCACCCCCAGCATCTCTCTCTCTCTCTCTCTCTCTCTCTCTCTCTCTCTCTCTCTCTCTCTCTCTCTCTCTCTGTGCCTCCCTCCTTCCTAGGTTTGTTCTCTCTCTCTCTCTCTCTCTCTCTCTCTCTCTCTCTCTCTCTCTCTCTCTCTCTCTCTCTCTCTCTCTCTCTCTCCTGGGTTTGTTCCTTTGATTTCGACTCTGTGTTGCTTGTTGGTTGAGTTGGAAAACGTTTAGATCCTCCAGCCATTTGATTTAGACGTCTCCCGCAGGCTTTCTTAATCCTTTGTTTTTCATATCTTGTCTTAATTTTCCAACTTCTTGCCAGTTTCTTGAAGATGCGTATATATTTGACATTAGTACATAATATCCGGTATGTTGTGGTTCAAGGTTAAAAAGACTATCAGCAGCCACTTTCCCTAGAGGGGCATTTCCGTAAATTTTACAAGCCAAAAGCAAAGCTCCCCAAACTTCATCATTTGGCTGTGAATGTGATGACATGTTCTTTATTAATTCATAAGCTTCATCTAGAAATTGGTTGATTTAGACGAAGATGAACAGTGATACCGGGGGTGTAAAGACGATGAAGGGAGGGGACGTGTGATCTTTTATATCTTCACCATGTTACCCAACTGATCCCCGATAATCATGACCCAAAATCATCCGTGATCCCTTAATTTTAGAACCAAAACCAAAACCGATAATCATGAACCAAAACCAAAATCATATTTTATATCTTCACCATGTTACCCAATTGTTCTTTACGAGTGAGACGAGCGGAAAACCGACGTCCCTCATTGTTTTTTCTCGATGAAGAATACGCAGAATCCAAATAGTGTGGTGTTCATTCAAGAAATATGGAATTGAATCGAAGGTAATTAAGGGAGTTACCCGGACCTCCGAGGGTTGGCACTTGAATTTCCATTTTTGCTCCAATCTGTATATATCTTAATGAATCCAGCATCGATTCATAACTCGATCACTGATTACCAATAAACCTCTCACTGTCGATTTTGAGAACAGAAAAAAAAGGAACTACGGTTTTAGGGTGACATGGATAGATAACGGAGGAGCTTCTGGGATGCTGGTGGTGGTCACCGGAGCAACCCATGTCGCATACGGGTCAAGAAGAACCGGAGTACCGGCTAGAATCGCTAGAAAAATGCAAAAACCTTCTCAAAACTTATCCGTTTACATATCAATTCCAACAGATTCTGTGGAATCATCCCAATAGTTGTTCTAGTAAACGCTTTACTGATCCAATTTCGTTCTGGAAATTCTCTTTTAGGGAACCAATTTGTGAATGAAACTATGAAAGAAGATGGTTAACGTGAGGGATAGAGACGAGCGGAGAGAGAGAGGTGTTGGGGGGGAGGTGGAGGTGGGGTGGGGTTGGAATTGTTTTTTTTAATTCATTTAATAATTATACAATTAAATAAAAATGAAAAATAAGTTAAAAAGGGTAAAATTGTCTTTTAACCTGACATTTGGACCATTCTTGCAACTTGATCTTTAAACTAGACTATTTTCGAGGTTTTTTAAAAAGTTGGTTGATTATTGCAATTTCATGCAAACCACATGGACCATTATTGTAATTTACTCTATATTTTCTTTTGACAAAACTTCATAAATGGTCCGTGTGGTTTCATAGAAAATCAGCTTTGGTCCCTAACTTTCAAAAACCTCAAGGATAGTCCCTGTGGTTTAAAAACTTTTCATAAATGGTCCCTCCATTAACTTTTGGTCGTTAAATACACAACAGACGAGAGCAAATTGGTCTTTTCTATAACAGGGACCATTTGTGAATATTATTTTTTTTAGTTTTTTTTATTTTTAATACACTTTTTTATAAATTTTGGATTAAAATAAAGAAACCTAAGCCCCGTCCACCCATCCTACGATTCTCTCCCTACATCTCTCTCTCTCTCTCTCTCTCTCTCTCTCTCTCTCCTCTGAGAAACCCTAGCCTTCATCAATCAAGAGGAGCATGAACAAAGCAAAGAACATTTTGCAGCACCAGCTTTCCATCTCCCGTCTGAAACTTCCGGCAGATTTTGAAGCACAGTCAACCTTCAAACGGCGAACCCATCTAGCAAGGACCATTCGGGTCGCCAAGCTTCGTGGGCCATCTATGTGATAAAATAGCGACAACTGCTTTCTCTTTCTTTTCCATTTGAAGGCATTCGATTGATTGAGTCCAGAAGCCGACTCGGGGTTCTTGATAAAATATCGTGATAAACCTTTCCAGCCACTGGGTTTTGATAAAATATCGAGAACTGCTTTCTCTCTTATTTTCATTCCATTTGTTGTGAATTAGAACTTCGCCTATCCCAAGATGTGTTATTCTGTTTTCATGTAGAAACTACAGGTATACTATACAATCCGCTCCAAGAACACATGCTTCTAGTTGTACCGTACAAACGCACTGATGCATGAATATATAAAGTAAAGCACAAAAAAGAACAACCGTACATGTTTGATACAAGTAGGAGGGAAGTAGATTTCCATGGCGAGAATTCCAATGTTTTAGGGAGCCATCACTGTTTGTAACTCTTCTTCGATCTTCTTCAATAAAGTTTTAATCAGAGATTAACTGAATCACAACTCGGATAATCAACAGATCGAAAGAAAGAATTAACGATCTCAACTTCTGTTATCGATTTCTGATTTCACGCTGATAGAATCTTTTCTCGAAAAGTCAAGAGAGCGATGAGGAGGCGTCACATGCTAATGCTACATATTTATAGCAATCACAAGAACACGCTGACTATGGTCTATGGATCTCCCTACCAAATCTCTTTTTTCGTTCATTTACCTGTATAGTAACCCAACTGGGTCGGAATGTTGCCAATTTTCAATTAGATCAAGAACCAGGTGGCTGGAAAGGTTTCCAAGAAACGTGTGCTGAATAGAAATGGAAACTACACGTTGTGAGACATCATCATATTGGATTCCGGTCTAGTTACAGTAGTGGATGGAGTCATCGTCCCAATCCTTGAGTGCATAGTTGGGTCATCTGTGTTTTGGGGGGGGGGGGGGGGGGGGAGCGTTGGGTTCTTAATCCAAAATATTTATAAAATGTGTATTAAAAACAAAAAAGAAAAAAACTAAAAGATTAATGTTCATAAATGGTCCTTGTAGTGGAAAAGACCATTTTGCCCCTATCCGTTATCTACTTAACAGCCAAAAGTTGACGGAGGGACCACTTATAAAAAGTTTTCAAACCACAGGGACTATCCTTGAGGTTTTTGAAAGTTAGGGACCAAAGCTGATTTTCTGTGAAACCACAGGGACCATTTATGAAGTTTGTCTTTTCTTTTTAACATCAAATATATGTGAGTATGTAGTCAACTTAACATACATAATCTTCCTGACTAACATACATGTGATTTCTAAATACTTCAAAAAATCCATCATTGTTTTTTTAGTATAGATATCGTTAATATTGGTTGTAATTAGAAAACATGGATTGTGCTGACACTAAAGAGAGAGGGAGAAAATTTAGAAAATTATTCTTGGATCATAACAAATCCAAAGTTATGACTACAAAATTAAGTACTCCATGTTCATCAAACACACAAGTCTTTAACAACAGGAAAAATGGTAAAATGGTGTTTTTGGGTGGTATAATGGCTATAAAAACTATGAACACGACTATATACCATTTTTTTGAAAAAACTCCCAACAGTCAGATCCAAAACCGAATTTGTTTCGAAAAATACAGTTTTCTTTATCAGGGTAAAACTCCTTAAAAAATCCAATTTGAATATTTTCCTTGATCCATTTATGTCCAACGGGTGATTATATGTTAACCGGATATCGCCAATGCGATTTTTATAAAATCCGGATCAGTCAAATTAAAAAATTCAGTTATCTTTGTGCACTTCTGGCTGTAAACATGTTTGCCTCGTATTTGAGAGGTAGTGTGTTAGAAATCCTTCTCATTTCTTTTCCGTCATTTTTAACACAGTACTATTGTATAATCTAATAAAAGGAATAGTAATCCAATATAGATATGGACTTTTTCAAACCAAGTCTCATATTTGATTAAGAAATTTTTGTGAAATTTCAAATTTATAATGATGATTTTTAGATGTTAATTCTCAAAATACGTTTTAAAATAAAAATATAAATGAAAGTGTATTTTTTTTTATGAACGGACATCCAACATGACGACACCCCTTAATTGTAACTTCTCACAAATTTTAGTTTGGGCCTTTGGGGGAAGATGGGTGAGCCCGGGCCAAGAGTGATCTTCTCTAGTCCAACTAATTGGGCCTCGGCGATCACACTAAGTCACTAAGACACAAGTAAAGATTTCATCTGAAATATATGGAAGTTTACTTTTAAAACTGATTAGGTGACATTAAATCACTAGAGTTATATAAAAGGTCATATTGTCGGAAATGTAGTAGGGATGTGTGTGCTGTTTGGAATTATAATAAATAATTCCGTTGTTAAAATGTTTGGTAATATATTAATTGTTTAATAAACTAACGGGATAATAAATATTAAGAAGACAGTATATTGTTAAAAATATATAAAGTTCAAATATCAAAATATTTTTCATCTCCTATAACAATACTTTGTCACAAATTCATCAACGCAATTACAATATGCATGGAATGGATCTTTGTCCTAATAATATTGCTTGCTAACATTCAAAAGGTAGGTCCAATGTCACTAAAATAGAGATACATAAATAGCTTTCTTATGAAAGTAATTATTTGTCTACGTATGGTTCGGATTTGTTTTTATGTCTAGTTCGGTTATTATTTTCTTCAGTTTAAATACTTTGTTATGTAACATTTTGGTTTTTTAATTCTATATAATATTTTAGTAGGAATGCTTTGAGGGTCCTTTATAATCACGGGCTCGTGAAGAGTGATTTTGGTATTTCTTCTAAGAATATCATGGACTCGTAATATAGGAGAGTTTAATTACGACCCAAGAAGAGAGAAAAGTTGAAAATACACTGTTATGATTTGATGGATTTTTCATAGTACAATACTTTAATGAAGAAACTTCGATAGTAATAATGCCTTAATTTATAGCAACTAATATCTGTTTCCTGAAGAATTATAATCAATTTGTAGACTTTGCATCCCATCGAGGTTACAATCATTTTGTAACAGATAAACATAGAGATCATAGTTGTCATGCCAATATCCCCGTTACCAAACGCAGAAATTAGAAGATTAGAACATACAAAAATTTTGTCCCCACCCCTGAATAGATTCTTGGAAATAGCTTGAAGACTATCTCAATCGTAAAGATTAATGTTAATATCACTATGGTTTGAAAGTACCGGATCATATCACAATTATTGGAACACAATAACTTGGAATGCAATAATCACTCTGCAAGATAATAACAGGTCTTTATACCATTTGTCTGAGTTGTTAGACATATTTATTTGTATGTATTATAGTTTCTATATGGCCCATGTTAGCCTAGCCTTGTATATCGGCCAACATGGGTGCCGTTTTCCTATTTTGATGTGTTGATGAGAATAATCTAACTGATGGAAAAATACCAATAATTACATGGTATAAGGGTCTGTTTTCTTTTCTCTTGAACCCTAATCTAGATCGCTGGGCACTATCTTTCTAACACCCTCAACATGTCCTTTCTATCTTATTCCTCCCTAATCCTTCCTCTATGGCTGCCAATATCAACTCCTGTGTTGAAAAACCCTATGGAATTACAAACACTAAATCGTATTCCCGCTCACGTTAGACCTAGAGTGATTAAACTACAATGCATGGTGAGAGTTGTTTCAAACTCATTGTATCAGATACGAGTCCTGAATCAGCTCAATGCCGTCAATGGCAAACCCAATGATGTCGAATGGAATCGGATCGATTCCATCGTGAAGCTTTGGATCTACAGAACTATCTCACAGTCCTTTAGATGATCTTGAAGAAAAATGCAACCGCAAGTCTCATGTGGAAAAATCCTGAAACCCTATTTCTGGATAACAAAGATGCAAAGGTGATTCAACTCAAGAATGAGCTACGTAACATCACTATCAACAATTACACCATTACCAAATATTGTATGCGGATAAAGACAATTTCCGATCTCCTCGACAACAATGATGTAACCGTTCCGGAGAAGAACCGGGTAGCATATACACTACAATAAAATTTCAATTTACCCGCGGAAAATTTTCATAGCAAAAAATTGACATTTCGTAGCTAAACGTGAATAACTATGAAATTTGCCAATAAGATTTCGAAACTATATTTCCCGTAGCAAAATGTTTTGCTACGGAATTGTACTTCCGTAGCAATTTTGTTACGGCCATTGCTACGACATTTATTTCATTGCATTTTAGCTCCATGGTATTTCCATATCATATTGTGTTATTTTGAGTGTTATAATGAAGAACTACCTAGCATTTGATATAAACAGAAATTCACTGAAAAACAACAGTTTAATAGGATGATTGAGCAACAGCAGTTGAGTAAGATGACTGAGCAGCAGTACTTAAGTAAGATGATTGAGCATCATCCTAGTAAATCCACTGTGTAAAAACAATTTGAAGCAGGCAATAGTAGTCTAGTGTTAATGACCATGGTTTTGATTTTTTGTAGTGTTTTTAGTGTTTTGGTTATTTTGTTGTTGTTTAAGACGAATCATGGCATGGCATTATCGTAAGTAGTCTAATGTCATTGTATTAGGTTTGTAAGGATTTTCTATCATTTTATACCATTTTGGTATATGAGTAACGATACTAAAAAACAAGTATTATTAATGAAAATCAAAAGAAACAGCATACTAGTGTTCAAAATACATTACATATTGTATGGTCTAATCTAAATAAGTTAACTTGGGACTAACTTAACTTCCAATTAAGTAGTCTCAATGTGAACTTTAAACAATTTCATGCACTTTCAACTACTTTCATAGAAGTATCGGTCCATAAAATTTGCACCTAAAATAGCGGACTCGAGATAATAGATTCTTTGTTTTTCCCATTGACTTAAGGAACCCTTATATATCTTTATACATTGCACTCATAGCATTTTCACACGATAAAAAACTAACTTCCTACACTCCTTCGCTTGCGAGGCAAGTAATGAGATCTCCATTTATGCCAATTGCTCTAATACATGTTTAAAATCATTAATAATTTACAATGTAGTTCTGTCAACATAACATCTATGTCTAACCTCAATGTGTGTCACCTTAGATTCTAATGACAAGGGTGATGTAGTATTGGAGGTTTCTGACAAGAAAATAAAAAATAAAAGTTTAAACAACCATTTGGTTCAAAAAAATTACAGCATAACAAATTTACTAGGTCATGGAGTTAGATATCCAAAAAAACACTACACTAATCTAAATAATAGAATTATCAAGGTTTAACTCAGTCTCATCTTTGGAAGTTTAATCTGCTTTCAGTTTCAATTTTAACAACCTCTCTGATCACCTCCTTGTTTTCAGGTTTAGTTTCGGTGGATGTGGATTTCATTTTGTTTCCAAAACTGCTTTCAGTTTCAAGCAAGTGCACTATTATCTCCCTATCTGTGGAACCTACTGTTTAAGAAACATACATGCAAAGTGCTTAGGTGCATCTTCGTGTTGATCCGAATTATCACTTCTGATTTGGACTGATTTGGAAAATTTGCTTATATGAAAATCATTCATACTAATATACAAATAATATAATAATTAACTACAGATCAGATAGAACTCAGTAAAGCGTAAGTATGCATACTGAACAAATCATTCAAGACTGTGTTTTTTGCTCCGATATATAGTTTTAAATACACTGCACAAACAATCGTTGTACGCCCTAGCAAACAACATAACAAATTAATAAGACATATAGTGGTACAAAAATCCAACATATTCCAAAATTGTTCTTCATATTTCGGAGTTATTCACTGCATATCGGACATTAGCTTTTGACTATCTAATTACAAATAGTAACATGGTTCATCGTATGCTAAGCAAAGTGTGAACCCATGATTCTCGACGGCGAAAAATTTAGGATTTTTTTTAGAGTCTACAATAGCCTTCCAAGGTGTAGTGGGTACCACATGTCAGACTCCATTTATATGGGGAATGGAAAGGGGACGCGGATAAATGAGCTCTCAATATCGGATCTTAAATGACTTATTGATAACGCGGTTTTATATTGCATTATTTACGTGTTATTTAGTGTGTTTTCATTAAATTATTATTATAAATAGACTGGATACATTCACTTTCATTGGAAGTTGTATTGGATTGAAAAAGTGTTAAAATGCAGGAATTACAAGCGAAAACAGAACAATAATAAGTTGGAATCTAAGAGAATCAGAAGCTGGAGTTAGCGCCGCTATCTCTATAGGATAACGACGCTATCTAACGGATGACATCGTGATCTCTAATTCAATTTGAAATTCAAATCAGCGAATAGCGGGGGGATCATGTAGTTAGCGCGCTAACTATACTAGTTAGCGCCGCTAACTCAAGAATTTGACAACTATAAATAGAGAGCTCCCAGAAGAATTTCAAAGCATCACAGGCATCAGGAGGGATCCCAATCAGCAATCCATCGAGAATTCTCTGGATCTCAAGGCTCATTCTTATTGTTTTTCAGTTTCTTTAAATAGTTTGGTTAGGGGATCGTAGTTTTGGCCTTTTAGCCACGGTTTTACCCTTTTTATATCAACTCGGTGTTAGAGTATCCTGAATCTAGGGATTCCTTTGATTACTTTGTGTTGAATTTTAGATCTCAGGCAGTACAAGTGACTAATGTAGTTCTTTTGTTTTGGTTTGGTTAGAAGTAGTTAGTGGTAGTTTGTACGTTTTTTGGTTTTTTAATAAATGAAGTATTTTTGGTTCATGTTGTCTCTGATCTGTGAGCAGATATGGAGTTCTATTTATTTACAATTGGTTTTTGTTTGACTTTTGGTTTTGTTCCAAGTGTTATAGAGTGACACTATAGTTGACTTTTGGTTTTGTTCCAAGTGTTATTTACAATTGGTTTTTGTTTGACTTTTGGTTCATGTTGTCTCTGATCGTCCTGCTATAGAGTGACACTATAGTTGGGTTATTATAGACACAGTGCCAACTACAGACTCCGTGGTTCGACCCTTACTTATTCTAGATATTGGAGTAGTGAGGTTTGATTTATTTTTCACCGTATCAATGACTGCGCAAGTCAAATTTTGGCATCGTTGCCGAGGAGTTGTGCGCTTGACAAGTTGTGTCGTTTTGTTTGATTTTCTTTCAAATTTTCATTTATATTCAATTTATGTACATGCACATTCTCAAATGGAAGACTATATGTACACAAATCTAGACATGTGTTGGGAGTACGAATGCTCGGTCCATGACCAATATGAAGAGGATTCATACGATGAGTTATTCAATAGTAATGGGTGGTAGCCCAAGGATTTGACTCCATACGAGCACAATGAAGAGGCTTATTCCACAAAGGACCAAGAACTAGATGATTATTCATTCAAAAGAAAGTTAGATCTAATATTGCACATATTGACTGAAACCTTCAACAGGGAGGAAAGCAACGCTAAATCAATTTCGGCGACGAAAGCTCGTTTGGAACAACAAGCAGAGCAGCTTAATCAACAACAATCAAGCAATCCTTTGAACATTGTGCCAGCTGACGAGGTAAGTGTTCTTTATACCAATAATATTCTGTATGAACCTACACCACCTAAACATGAGGTTGTGGTGGAGGATTATGCATATTTGGATGATTAAGAGACTGATGAAACAATCAAAAACAAAGAAGTTGGGATAGAGGTTGAAGAGGACAAGTTATATATGTCGGAATCAACCATGGTTTGGGAAGGGTTGGTGGACAACAATAACACTCCATATCCAAAAATCTTTGAAAAAACTGAAAAACAAGCTCTAGCTATGAGTAATTTTCAACAACCACCAAAAATCATCGCCTGTACATCACTGTCATATACTGGTAGCAATGGTAGTAAGCAAGAGGAGATGGTTGATGCAACAATCAGAGAATTTGAACATGGACTTACACCCACTCATGATCCTCTAGTGAGGGATAAAGTATGTATCATTAACACAATTGATGAGCATATCCGAGAGCATACCACAATTATGCTCTCCGACACCACCGAATTGGAGAAAATCTTTTTGTGTTGCAGGTCAAAATCACTAGATAAAAGCGATTTTCAACACATAACGAGACAAGTACAAAACTGGAGGCATCATACAAGATGAGCTTGGGAGCCAGCAATGGACACACTTCATGGTATCAATCTGCCAATAAGGAAAAATGCCCAAAAGAAGAATCATGGGTGGTGGTTCCCAGGAAGGTCCAAGCAGGTTTAAGACAGCATTGAAAACACATGGTTAGCAATCCATAGAGGGGAGGAATGCATGCCCTTTGATCCAGGAAAAAATGAAGAATACTGGTTTGGGGGTAAAGTGATGACGGCTGGAGTTCAACGAAGCCAGAGGGCATATGATCCGTCGTAGTTCTCACTTCAAGAGGAATGGCCCAGCTGAATGATGTTAGCGTCACGAACTCTTTAGGGTGGTGTATGATGTGGAGAATTTGAAGATTCAAGGAGAAAAAGGTACTGTTCAACATTCATGCCGCCTACAAGCGATGATTGCGCCACTAGGAAAGGATCAAGCCTGATACTCAGGGACCTTGGAGCCACTTCATGACGCCAAGTAAGGCCTTACGCGCCGCGAACTCAGGTAAAATCAGTTCTCTTTCTAACCCTAAATCACGTTCATTTTTACACCACACACACATACATGCCACGAACCCTCGAAAAACACTCGATCAAATTCAACCTTCCTACTAAGATTTCTTTGTGTTCCCGTAGTCTACAACACATATAAGTCATTCTACACTCTTCGTTACTTGGATTACTTTAGTTCAAAGTCTGAATCGGACAATTTAAGGTTCAGAATCGGTTTTAAGGAAAACCTCAATGCCCGACTTGTAGGGTGTGTTGTATGCAAAATTGACACTCTGGGGGACCTAGTTAAGACTTAATAATGCTTATGTATGGTTGGTATGGTATGAATTGACTACAAATGCAGTCTGAATCGATGAAGTTATGGTTCGTGGCACCAACGATGAACCATGGTGTCGCGACCCGTGAACATTCAACCCTCGCGACTCGAACTTTAGAGCTCGCAACGTCAATTGTGTTAGGGACCAAAATTGTAATTTTTCTCACAAGTTTCTAACTTTTGCAGATGGCACCACATAAGACTCATTCGGTAGTAGCAGCTGCTGACCTACCAAGACATGACCTCCTAGAGTCCCCCCCCCCATATCGGAGGAGAGTCGGGGATCCCGAGCTCGGCTTCAGTCTATAGCGGCTCGAGCCGTGGAGGTGGCCTCCATTTTCGAACGGGAGTTCTTAACCCAGGTGGGGTTATGGGCATAGTTGGAGCCTTTCCTCACCCATACATGGACCAGTGTCGACAGGGCACATACATTCACCTGTCGGGGATGGGAGGGGCTGATATCGAAGCTCGAGGATGTGAGTTACTGGCAGCTCATGCTCGAGTTTTACACGACTTGCAGTTACACACCAGGGTGGTACGCCCCAAAACCAGGTTAAAACGCTTAAATATACTCTAATTATATGTTGCAAATGATATGGAAGCTTAAAACTTTGTTTTGGTGAATTTGGTGTAATAAGGACTAAAAATGTTAAGAAATTGATATGTCTATATCTCGAGATCCGTGTTAGATATCAGAAATGTTAATGTTTAGTTTTTCATTTTAGGGCTTTAGAAGTGTCTCAGAAGTGGTGGTTAAAGTTATGGCTTAATGGATTAAGAGAATGACTAAAATGTAATTGAAAACCTTTACAGAGGTTTTAGCGATGCTAATGGTCCTTAAAGAGTTCGCGACGCTAACATAGTACGTTGATATTCTGGATTCGGGAGAACTAAAGTTAGTGCCGCTAACATTTGAAGTTAGCGATGCTAACTATCACAGACAGGTGTCCTCATTTTAAGTATTACACTTAGCTATTTTGGGGAAATAATCCTAGAAACAGTAGCTCTCGGTGGGAAAGTCTCCAAACTCATTTTGTACTAAAGTTCATCAATTAGAGAAGGAATCAACGGATTTTGGCTCTAATTCAAGATTTGAGGTAAGTGGCATCTCCTAAATGCTTTGGTTATGAATTTGTAGTGAAATAAGGATATGTTGGATGGAGTAGATGTTGAGGTTAGCTGCAATGGTTGAGTTTAAGTATTATTTTCTAGAAATACTTGAGCATATGAGGTTAAAGATGACTGAAAGTGTAACAAACTGAGAAAAAAGAACAAGAAAGGCCTTTTGTTCATGATTAGTAGCGCTAATCATGAATGGGCCGTAAAAACTAGCGCCGCTAATGGCAAGCGATAATCATGAATGGGCCGTAAAAACTAGCGCCGCTAATGGCACTGTAGCAAGCAGAAGTTTGCCAAATTCTGTTTAAAGGTGTTTTTAGTTGGATTGATGGTTTGTACTTATTATTCTGTTGATAAGAAGGACTAGTGAAGGACTGACATTTACACTCCGGAGGAGGCAGCCAGCATTCATTTTATCCCATTTTTGTATGCTTGCCACGGGGGCCAGCCACAGGAGGTTGTCGATGAGGCGGTTTGGGCCCAGCTCTCCAGTCAATTCTACTCACCATCCACCGCTAGAGAGAGTATGCTTCGCTCCCCTCTACATCGAGTTCTACACCTTATCATCAACTGTATGGTGGCTCACCGCAAGAGTGGTGAGAATTTCCTGAGGGAGGACATGTTCTATTTGTGGGCGATCACCGACCTCACATGTTTCATTCATCTTCCCCACATCCTGGCAGTCTTCTTCACTACATCACACGCCTGGCCCGATCATATTCGATTCCTATAGGGGACGTGATCCCACGTCTGAGGCTGCATCTACCCCGCCATATTGATGTCGCCTACTTAGAGATTATGGGGTTAGTGCGGGTCTCAGCGGTGACTCGCCAGCATGAGATTGTGTCGATAGAGACAGCGAGGAGCAAGAGCCAGAGGCGAGGCCATAGAGACGGAGACAGATCGATCCACCAGTCTAGTCACTGGTACCACAACAGTAGGTGTAGGTGCAGGAGCCTGTATACGTCCAGACGACTATACATGATGTGTTGTCTGGTAAGGCCAGGCTGGAGGCTTAAGGATGCAGCCACTGCCACCATTTCCATCGGACGGATCTGAGGCGCCGACCCTTTAGGCTCACATGCCAACAACGACGTGCAGTGATATTGTGTATATTTTTCTTTTCTTTTTATTTTCAATTTTTAATTTTTTATGATTAAACTTACATGTTTTTTTATCTAAAGCTTAATATCTAGTATGAGTTGATATTGTGATTAGTGTAACTGTGGAGGAGGACTGCCCAAATTTTAGAGACTAGCATCAACGTAAGTGTGGGGTCGGTGTATCCCTACACTCTGGTTTATGCCCGACATGTTCATTGTTGCGTCTTTTCACTTAGTCTTTGGAAATATTTTCATCACAACGGCAAGTACAATGATCACCCCTGTAATTTTAACCAAGTATACCTTAAGTGATTCGTCGTCTATTCCAGGAGACTACATTTTTTCTCCCTTATTTTTATTTCTTTCTTTATACAATGGGGACATTGTATGATTTATGTGTGGAGTGGGACAGTCGAAAAAGTCAGTGTTTTGTGGAAATTTTAAGATTTTACAATTTTCAAAAGTTTTGAGGAAAAATGTTAGTTTTGTTTATGAAGAATGAACATTTTTGAAAATTTTAGCAATTTGTATTTTTTTTTTTGAGGAATACCGTTTAGTTGTTAACATGCTATCCTTAATTAAAATAAGTTGAGTTAAAGTTCGGAATTACAAAATTATAGAAACATGCTAAAAATGGTTTGACTTAAAAGTATCATAAGATTGAGATTCAGGAAGGGAAATTCAATCAATGGCATATGGTATTCGAGTTAGTAGACTCGAAAAGGGTGGCCATAGGGCATTAATACACCTCATTACTTAATATCAACTGATATGAGATAATGTTGTTGAAAGCTCGTTACACGAATACCATAGAAAGCCATGGAACTTTTTTTAACGGGCTATAAAATTTGAATAAGTAGTTGTTACACAAGTGTAGCTGAAAATTTGTAATCAAGAGTTCTGTATAAAGTCGTGAATCCAAAGGTATAAAGTCACAAAAGTAATGTTCATTACAACATAAAGATTTGTTTTCTGAATTAATTTGTTTTAAGGGTAATTCCGGAGATTAGCAATAAACTTTAAAACTAAAGAGTTTTAACTATGTATGTTTTTAATGAATGCAAAAGTAGTTG
This sequence comes from Cichorium intybus, assembly GCA_023525715.1. Taxonomy (NCBI): domain Eukaryota; kingdom Viridiplantae; phylum Streptophyta; class Magnoliopsida; order Asterales; family Asteraceae; genus Cichorium; species Cichorium intybus. The sequence continues at coordinate 32,094,633 of CM042017.1, read as the reverse complement.
TTTCTCAAAATATTTTTAAAGTAAAAGTTCTGTTTTGCTTGAGAACAAGCAAAATCGAAGTGAGGGATGTTTGATAAAAACGCTTTTATATTGTATTATTTACGCATTATTTAGTGTGTTTTAGTTAAATTATTATTATAAATAAAATGAAAACATTCATTTTCATTGGAAGTTGTATTTGAAGTGTTAAATGCAAGAATTAGAAGCGAAAACGGAAAAATAATAAGTTGGAATCGAAGTGAATCAGAAAGCTGGAGTTAGCATCGCTATCTCTATAGGATAGCAATGCTATCTAATGGATGATATCGTGATCTCTAATTCAATTTCAAATTCAAATTAGCGAATAACGGGGGATCAGGTAGTTAGAGCGCTAACTATATTGGTTAGGACCGCTAACTCAAGAATTTGACAAACTATAAATAGAGAGCTCCCGGATGAATTTATGTTAGTGTATCCCACATTGGTGCGACACGGTCTTATGAGTGTATATATATATATATATATATATATATATATATATATATATATATATATATATATATATATATATATATATATATGTTGGAATCTCCCCTCTCTCTACAAGGGCTCTTTTGGAGAGACACTCTTGGGCTCCACATATATTTACATGGTATCAGAGCCAGTGTCCAGCACCATGTAACCTCATCGAGCCTATATATGTCTCTGAGGGGGAGTGTTAGTGTATCCCACATTGGTGCGACACGGTCTTATGAGTGTGTATATATGTTGGAGTCTCCCCTCTCTCCACAAGGGCTCTTTTGGAGAGACACTCTTGGACTGCACATATATTTACAATTTCAAAGCATCCCAAGCATCAGGAGGGATCCCAATCAGCAATCAATTGTGAATTCTCTAGATCTCAATGCTCATTCTTATTGTTTTTCGGTTTCTTTAAATAGTTTGGTTAGGGAATCATAGTTTTGCCTTTTTAGCCGCGGTTTTACCCTTTTGATATCAACTCGGTGTTTGAGTATCTCGAATCTAGGGATTCCTCTAAGTACTTGGTGTTGAATTTTAGATCTCAGGAAGTACAAGTGACTCATGTAGTTCTGTTGTTTTGGTTTGGTTAGAAGTAGTTAGCGGTATTTGAACGTTTTGTTACAGTTTTCGGTATTTTAATAATTGAAGTATGTTTGGTTCATGTTGTCATAGATCTGCTATGATCTGTGAGCAGATCTGGAGCTCTATTTACTTACAATTGGTTTTTGTTTGAGTTTTGGTTTTGTTCCAAGTGTTAAGTGATCGTTTTGCTATAGAGTAACACTGTAGTTGGGTTATTATAGACACAATGTGTCAACCACAGACTCGTTGGTTCAACCCTTACTTACCCCTAGGTATTCGAATAGCGAGCTTTATTTATTTTTGACCACATCAACGACTGCGCATGTCACTAGTTCAGTCATTTCTTCAATTGCCAAATAGATTGGTTATTTTGTTAAATACTAAACAAGAAGGGTTTTTTTTTTTGTCCAACATCCCTTATGTTTAACATGCATGACCTATGCGTTGTATATCATAGCTAACGCATGTTTATCATTTTGTTGAAGTGGGGCTAGAAAACCTTCTCCAAAATAAGTAGTTGGAAATTTAATAAGACAGACGGATAATACTACAATCAATTCAATTAAATTAACTTAATCACAAATAAAACCATAATCAAATTCTTAATAACCAATCATGACTCATTTGTTTAGACTTTAAATCATACATACACGACATACCTATATATTATTTACACGTTTTACTTTCATAAAAGTTGCAATCAATTCAAAATTTTCGATATTTTGCAAAGTCTCGTAACTTTTCTAGAGAAAAGTTTCATATTAATTCTTCTTTAACTTAATTTGCGTGAGTTTTGTCCGTATTACAATATGTTACTGGGTTTATTTGTGTGAGGTTTGTTACTCTTTTTTTTTTTTGGGTTTTCTAAATCGGGTTTACACGCGGGTTTTCGTTTATTATAAAAATAGTTAGTTAGTGCCCGTTAAAAAAAACTACAAAATTCTAGAATGGTACCACCCAATACAACTTTGCATTTTAAAAAGGGAAAATGACTTATAAGAGTAATTATGTTTAAAAAATGTTCAAAAACATCATTCAAGTTTGGTTTGTTCAAAAAACATCATCCAAGTAAAGCCTTTGTACAAAAAACACCATCCAAGTAAGGCCTTTATACAAAAAACACCAACGAACTACATGTTTTGTTTAAATTTTACCCGATGGTAACCGGTTCTTGCAGGTTAAACTGTTCATCTGTTATTATGCCATGTCACTAAATATTAGGCCAAGTCATCCTTTAACCTGCAAGAGCCGGTTACCATCGGGTAAAATTTGAACAAAACATGTAGTTCGTTGGTGTTTTTTGTACAAAAGCCTTACATGGATGATGTTTTTTGTACAAAGGTCTTACTTGGATGGTGTTTTTTGAACAGATCAAACTTGGATGATGTTTTTTGAACAGTTTTAAAACATAATTGCCCTTATAAGTCATTTCCCTTTTAAAAACGACAAACCATCAACAATTATTCCAGGAAACTTAATAATTGGTCATCTAAACAATATTTTAAGACATGCCTTAAATGATTAAACTTCCCTTTTTTTAATATTTTATAACGTGTACTTGTAGCAATGATTGCTTTTTTATGGATAAGAAAATTGTAAAGGTGTACAAAAGTGCAAAAAGTAAAGCAAACAAAATCTTTTTCTTTAAGCCAAAGAATCACAAGATCCTCTCCCTTCTTCATACCAAAGAATCTCATTCTTACTTCCCTTCGACCCAAAGAATCACAATTAATATTTAATACATTCTTAAATATAATCTATTTTTATTTACAAGATTTTTTATGACATAATTTTTAGTATAATTTCATTAAGGTCTATACAGACGGCGTGCAGACATTAATCATCATAGACGGTTTGCTTTTAGAATGCCGCAGACCTAAAAAGGTTTGTACGTCATTTTCTTCTTGCAGAAATAGACTGAAGTCTTTTTATATCTTCTAATATCTTGTAACTTAAAAATAATAATTTCTATATAAATTATATATAGTTATTGATAAAAAAGTAATTGGGAAAATAAAAGGCTAGATATACAAAAATACATGATTTGATAAATAATTTAGTTTATTTTAATAGCTCGCAAACTTAAAAAAAAAAAAAACAAACAGTCTTCTTATTATATATTACGGACATTTGGTCCACCTCTTTTTTTGCGTATATCTACAGACGTGTTCAACAGACTAGACTTTTTATCTCTTAAAAACAAAAATCACCTTATTATGTCAAATATTTTAGTTTTAAAAATAATATATTTCAGAATTGTAATTATTATTAATAGATCGAATAACATTAATATCTCCTATTTACATATAATATAAAAAGGGTCGTGCTATAAATACCCCCCTCCCCAATTTCATTTTATACCCCCTGATTTGACTATCAAATTTGTTTTATCTCAATTTTGTCTTTTGTTGTCTTTTCATTTATTATTATTATTATTATTATTATTATTATTATTAGCTTTTATAAAATTATAACCGTTCGTATTTATTGGTAATCCAATATTTTCTTTTTTGTCGTTCGAATTTATTCAGTCGTTTATAAACTAATTGGTTGTACGTATAATTTATTATTTATAAAATCTTTCGGGTTAATATCATTTGTAGGTAATCGAAATTCACGTTATTATTAATCGGAAACCGTCATTTTTGATCCGTCGAACCAGTTGTACACCATATCCGTTTGTCCAAGATTGTGCGTGCACAGAACATTCTGCTGAATAGAAAACATTGTATAATGCTCGACTAAATATTTATGTTCGTAATCCATATAACGCACCGTGCAATTGTAATATTGGACCAAACATTGCATTAATATTATTATTTATATTGTTATTTTTATACAATCGTTCAACCATTTTGATATAAGTTGACATAATTTTATAAAATTATAAACGTCGTTCGTTGTGTCGTAATTACTTTAAAAAAAGTATTGTTTTATTGTTACTAAAACGTAAAAATTATAAAAGCTAAATTCATTAATTCGACATTTGGTCAAATTTGACATAACCGTTTTGATATAATTTGACATAATTTTATAAAATTATAAACGTTGTTCGTTGTGTCGTAATTACTTAAAAAACTATTGTTTATTGTTATTAAAATGTAAAAATTATAAAAGTTAAATTAATTATTATTGTTTTTCTAATAATAATAATAATAATAATAAATCAAAATATATTAATAAAAGAAAAAAAATGAAAATGAAAATGACAACAAACAAGCAAAATAGACAAAAAAACAAAAAAAAACATAAAAAACAAAAAATCAAATCAAAGGGGTATAAGTAGACTATAGAGGTATGTATAGAATCACGCTATAAAAAATTATATTTCCTTTTCTTCTTTCACTATCTTGACTACTTTATTACTGTGTCATTTCATTTGTACCCACTTTCATCCAAGATTCTATTCAACATGTGCGTTTGTTACGCTTTCCGTTACAACCACGAAAGCACGATGTACAACCCGTATAGCATTAAAAATACAATAATTTAAAAAAAAAGTGACTGAAAAGATCTGGATTTTATTATTATGTAGTCAATATCAATGGCTACAAAAAGAATAAAAGAACCCCTCCAGGAAGGAAAAGCAGCAGACCGGATTTTGTGACATTTTTCATCTCACAAAAAATTAATCAACTGTTAACAACAATGTACATCGAAAGAAAAAAAACCGCTAAAATTAAGGACTACTTACCTTTAAAAAAAAACCCGGTCCACGTGCCAATCACGCCCCAATTTGAGGCCTGCACAAAGAATTTTTACTTTTTCTTTTCTTTCATCTAAAAATGTTGTCAATTTTTTCTGCTGCTTCCACGTGTGTTGTTAGAACTTAGAATTTAGAACTTAGAACTTAGAAAAAACCCGGTTTGGATTTTGGATCTAAGTTAGCGTGGTCAAATTTTAGTCAAACCGACCGTTTTCCAAACCTATAATAATTGAAGGGCCTTTAACTTTAAGCCGCTTTGGACCGGTTTCTAGAGTGCTTTTTCCCGGTTCGTGGTACGAGTTATTATCGGGTCCCATTTTTTTGTACTTAATGGAAATGGATGTGGGGTTTGCTTTCACTGTCCTTTCTTTTTGTACTTTTTTTAATCGTTTAAGTCCCTGTGGATATATACATATGAATATGGATTAATGATTGAAAATAAGAAATGAATATAAAAAGTTGGAAAAGGTTTTTACGGGAAAATCAAAAATGTTACCTGATTTTCGAAATTTGGAGGGAGGGAATCGTGAGTGGTTTTGTACTCCGGCTTTGAAGATGACCGGCGTTTGACCCGAAATGTTCCGGAATCGGAATCGGAATCGTTACTTTCTTGATATGTATTTCTAACATCAACTGGGTAGGAATTACTATCTGCATTTACCTGTTATAATAAAATTCATTTTGAGTTAGAAATCAATAATTTGAAGAAATTTTCTTTATCTTTTATTGATTGAATATAATTTTTAAGTTTATTCTGTATATTATTTTAATTATCAATAACGATCTTTTATTTGCAAAAATAAAAAATTAGACGTAATAAAAGTATTTTTTATAATAAAAATAATATTTCTCAATATCGCAGAAAAATAAATTTGTAATTTAATTAAAATAGTAATAATAAAGTGTATTAAAAATTCTACATAAATGAAAATACGGTATATTGCAATTTTTCTTTTTTTCATTCTTCCAAATGAATGAAAATTTAACAAACGGAAGGAATCACACTCAAACAACGGTCCATGACTCCATTCCATCAGGCAAAAGAAACATATTCTTTTCATTCCTATGGAATGAACCATTCCGTTCCATCCTTGATTCCATCCTACCTAACAAACGGAAGGAATCACATTCCTTCAAGAATAGTCCATTCTACTCCATCCGGGAGAACAAACAGGTATTTTTTCATTCCTACGGAATGAACCATTCCATTCCATTCCGTCCATGATTCCATCATACCATAATAAGACAAATATTAAATAAAGATGAAAGTTTAATCTTACATTGTTAACTAAAGAGATACTCTCCGATGAACAACATGCTTTAGAAGCATCCAACACTTCACAACCATTCCATTCCTTCCCTGATTCCATTCCCACCTCAACTTTAATCTCACAATACGGAACATACGCGTCACCTTCCATTACCGGATACAATTTCGCCAACAAAATCATATCATTAGCAATTCGCGATTGCTCTTTAACCAAATCCACAACATCTTTCTCCTCTTCAAACCTCCTCGCCACACTTTCCAATTCCGAGATATCTCCTCTCACCGAAACCGTAAACCTATCTCCACACGGCAACCCAAGCAGCTTAAACTCTGGAATGAAATCACACAATCAGAAAACAAAAACACAAAAAAAAAGTAATAAATTAACGTACCGTGACGAAGGCAAACGGGGTGCAAATAGCAATTGCAATTGATGTATGCAATGTAACAGTCACGTTTACAAATGCTGCAAAGAATGGTTCCGTGGGAATGAGTGGAATCGCCCATGTATTGTGTTGATTTCGTTAGATTCCAACGGATTCGGTGTTGGAATCGGATTAGGTTCACGAATGCTGCTTTGATGTTTTTGTGGGAATTCGTGTCTGTTGAAGATTGATCTTTGGAATCCGATTCCGATTCCGGTTCCGATTCCGGAGGTGAACGAAGAAGCATGGATTCTTTGCATAAAAGTTCCTCGTGAGGAAGAAGAGGTGTGCGGTTTAGAAGCGCGTATCGATGACTAGCAATTGATCCCAATAAGAACCAATCACCAATTGCAAAATTTACAGCCTCACTGCAATTGAAACCTAAGGGGCAACCAAGATCAACAAAATCAGCACAATATTTCAATAGAGTAAATTACAATAATGGTCCTTGTGTTTCCATTCTTTTGCAATTTCGGTCCTTATTTTGTCATTTCCATTCAATATTGGAACCTTTTTGACACAGCATTAATAGGGCTACACGCGCTTTGCATATCTAGGCAAAAATGTCTTTTTACTCTTACTTCTTACTTTCTTTAATGTTTTAATTCTTAAAAAGACACTTTTGCCCTTGTTTGCAAAGCGCATGCAGCTCTTAGTTGCATTCTTTAACAATAATAGCAATGTACTTTAAATACATTGCCTATATTAGTAAGAAGAGTAAAGTACGTTGCTATTTTGCTAAAACCATTTGAAGATTGAAAAATGGGAAATCATTATTATACCATGACTAAATCCCGCATGATATGCTCGTGGAAAAGTGACCACAAATTCCCCGGGCTTTTGAACAGCTTTGTAAACGGGAACACCGTGTTCTGACAAAATATTTGGAGGAAATAATGTGGTTTTTCCCAAAAGAACATCAAAAGCACCATCTTCTCCATCAGTTGATAGAATATCATGAGTGTAAACATTTTCCCTAACCACTTTTTCAAAATCAAGAGCAGCATGACCTGGCACACCGTACCAAGTTTTTGCAGCTCCACAATGATGGTAATTAATGCTGCAAATATGTTACAGAGAATGAGATACCTAAAAAAATAGCAATGTACTTTTGTTTATTTATGTATTATTACTATTATAGCATCGTACTTTCATTTGCTTTTGTAAGACACTGTAGTAAGAAAAATCTCCCCAATATAGCATTGTACTTTTAATTTTTTTTTCTTATGAGGATATTATACTTTGAAATTTTTACATGATTAGTTAATAGATAAAATTGCTTTGTATTTGATTGACATTGATAAAAGAGTAAATTACAGTTTTGGTCCTAGTTTTGAAAATCTTGCACCGGTGGTCAGTGTGGTTTTCAAATATTTCACTTTTGGTCCCTATGTTTTCAAAATTTTCACTTTTGGTCCCTCGCTCTTTTTTGTGTAAGTCCACAGGGACCAAAAGTGAAAGATTTGGAAACCACAGGTGCAAGATTTTCAAAACTAGGACCAAAACCGTAATTTGGTGTAAACCACAGGGACCAAAACTGTAATTAACTCTTGCTATGTATAGGTAGAGTTTTCAAAGTACAATGCTATAATAGGAAAAAATGAAAGTAGGATGATATAATAAACAAATCAATGAAAGTACATTGCTATTTCTTGCATTTAGCCCAAAATACAAACCTATACAAGTAATGGTCTTCTACATGCCAAGCAAACATGCTAAATAGCATCCCAATGTATAGCATAGGCTCAGTAACACCCTGCAAATATAAACATAAATAACTAAGAAAAATAGTATAAAGAATAAATAAATATTCAGAATCAAAAAAGGGAAAACCATCTGAATACCGGAATCGTTGTTTCAAGCAAACGCAAAATGGATCTTGACAACCTCGAAACTTTCTAAAACCAGAAAACAAACATTAAAGATTCAAAATAAAGAACATCATTTTGCTACTTGAAAGTTAAATGAATAAATCAAATAAAAAAAACCTTCAAATTCCATTTGCTATTTGCAAGTTGATCAGTAGGAGAAGATGAAAAAGCACTGCCATCAACATCACAAGCATATTCAACACTTTCTGTTTTTCCACAAGAAATTTCATTCCAAAATTCTTTTTCCACATAAGTTGCAGGAAGACATCCAGCACTATAATATCTTCTAGCAAAAACCTTGTTCGCCATTTTCTCATAATCACGAAACGTATAATTTCTGATAAATAAATAAAAAAAACGTTATTTAATCTAAAAAAAGATCACATATTTATAATAATACATCAATAATATCATATGGGAAATTGGGAATGTACCTTCCACTCATAAAGAATGTGACTTTATCATCAGTATTCCACTCAGCTAAACGAAGAGGTTGCACTCTTGTAGTGAACTTAAATCCAGATTTTTCTCTCATTAAAACTATTCCAGCTGGAACTGAAGCACTTAAAGGAGAAACAATCTTGCATATACCTGAAAAGACACAAGGAAAAGTCAAAGATGGTCAATGTAAAGATCTTAAAGATAACTTATGGGCTAGTTCTTTTTGACTTAATGGGCTTAATGAGTTAAGCACTTAATCTGGACAACTATACATGACTGTTTATTTTTTACTTAATCTATACATGACAGTTTATTTTTATCACGTTAAAATTGATGAAAGTTGATTGTTTGGAATGTACGGGTAAAATGGTCATTTAGTCTCACTCAGAGGGTTAACTCGGTCTAAAAACAACAGACATCATTAGTCATTACTCATTTAGTCACTTTAACAATAACGGAAAAAAAAAGGTCCCCGTACTAACTTCTAATGAAATATTACCAAATCTTGAAGCTTCTGGAGATATTTTTTGAAGATAAACAAGAGGGTCTTCAAACTCTTCTTTAGTTGGAAAGTATACAGGGCATTCTGGGATTTTATCTGTCCAATCAAGGTCATTTGAGTCAAACTTGTCAACCTTCCACTTTGACATGGAATCAGTAGCAGTAGTAGGTTGAAGATAGGAGTCCAGATTGGTGAATAATCTATCACGACAAGATGAAGAACCTCTTAATGAATCTCCACCACTTCTAGTCATTAGGTTAGACATAAATGGAGCTTCATTTAAAGTGTTAGCTTTCATTCGTTGAAGCCTTTTATGCTTCAGAAATTTCAATGTGTCCTCTCTGGAGAAACAAACCCTTCCTTCCACCTGATGAAACCACAATATAAGTGTGAATACACGAATGATGAACAAATTAAGAACACGTATAGATAAGTAGAGCAATTAATTGAAAAAATTAACTAGTTTCCGTGGTTAAAATCCTCTATGTAACTTAATTTTTTGGTGTATATTGGTTTGTGAATTCAATTTCATCTGTTTCATGAGAAGGATGTAGAAAAAGAATTGGTAGGTTATAAACAACCTGGATACAGAATTCAACTGTATAAAAGTCAAACAACCGCTTTTGAACAGTAAATTCAACAAATTCCTAACAACATTTGAATGGATGAAAAGCAAGTGAACAATTTTAGTGTCAGATATCAGAAGGTCAAGGAAAATGAAAAGTAAACGGATAATTTACAAAACTCCAATGAAACACAAAAAATATATATTTCAATTTATAATTGATGTTACAGTGCAATTCCAATTGGCATATAAAACAAAAGATGAAGCACTGCTAAAAGTTTATCTCCAATTTTTATTTAATTTTAAGAGGAAATAGGCATTAGAAGGGGAACAAAATCACAGATATTCTGAAATTTGCTTTAGAAAAAAATTATTTTGAAAAATCAACAAAATGCTTAAGATCACAGGAACGCATTATTCCGCGAACAGAATAATTGACATAATTAAAGTCTGTAAAAAACAAATTAATGACGTAATCATACCATCTCATTCCGAACTTTCTCGCCGGAAGCCTCCGTCTTCTCTCACTCACCAAACCACGCAAGCGAAATAGAATAACAAAAGCACAAGCACAACAAAAAAAAAAATCAGCCGTAAATCACGATCTCCTCGGTTATCTCCGCCACATTCCCTCAAAACGACCTCCGGCGCAGAGATCGGACAATTTCCACCGGTTAAAACTCTGCAATCTCGGAAAACCACTCAATGATAACACCGGTAGCTTCGGTTCGTGTGAGTGTGAGCGTTGACGTAACGAATTGTTCTCCAGCAAGGATTACTGGAGCCAATACCTGCAAATAAGCGGTTTACCGGTGACAGAGAGCAGTTTTCCGGCTACCTAGAGAGAGAAAGATAGAGGAACAGTAGATGAAATCCAGAAAGAGTATGGCTTTAGAAAACCGAAAAAGAAGAGAGAGAGGATAATTTATAACTTTATATATTTTTTGTTATTTTTTGCCATAATTGTAACCACTTTATTTTTTTAATATTATTTTATAAAAAAAAACAGAAAAAAATAGAAGTGAATAATGAAAGGAAAGTGGTGGTTGGTTAGGCTTGTTCAACCAAACGCACCCTTTGTTGCCGCCTCGAAACGCGTCGTTTTAATGCTTATAGCGTTTTTCCCAAATTGCCCTTAAAACCAAGGGCTCTTTATCTTTAGTTATTTTAGGGCTAACAGGATATTAGAATGATGGGCTATCTTTATTAAGATTGTTATTCTTTTTGCTTTTTAATAAAATTACTATTAATTTCGTGATGTAGGTTTTGCAAATTATGAAATTGCTTTCTCAATAGTTATTACCACCAAATAATGACTTTATTTCCCAAAATGTTAATGCCATTTAAAAAAACTCAATTTTTAATAAAAATAATTTTACAACTTATTGAAATTTCGTAATTGATGTATTGCGATATATATACGTCCAGATATCGATTTTTCCAAATCGATTAGGACCTATTCAGACTTTGGTCAATGTGGACAAACCGGTTTGGTTTGAGACCCATTTAAGACTAAATTATCCGTAGATTGTTAGAAATTGGGGGTAAAATGGTTATTTGGATTCACTGAAAGTCATGGTATCACTATTAAGTTGAAGTATTTCGATGGTACAGATCGAATACTCGTAGATTGTTAGTAAACCATAAATCCTCAATTTTATCAAAGTGCTAGGTGTTGCCAAAAACATGAAATTAATAAAACATTATAAAGTAAAAACTAATAGGTTTACTAATACCCTAGAACAAGCAATCATTGCAGCAAAAACACATAAAAAAATATAAGGCTAGTAACAATTACTAAAAACCTACAAGGAAATTACCAACCTTGAGCAAAACCGATTTGCTTGAAGAACCCTTTGTATAGATCGAAATCGTCAAAGCTAAGGAAGGTAGTACCCAAAAGAGAATACATCTCATGGATCACACCTAATTAGTCCAAACTATTAGGTTATTAGGTTATTTAATAATAGCCCGCTATAAAACCCTAAACAGGGATTATATATCTGAGAGAGAGAAGAGAAAAACTCCAGGAAATTGCTATGGAAGTTTGCGCAGAGGTTATGAGGGTCTGAGGGGGTTTATATAGCTTGAAAAGGTGTTTGGGATAAACCTTATTTGAATTCAAACTGGATAAAAAAATAATTGGTTAATTAATATGTATTATCTTTAAATTCAAAACCATATCTCCTCCCTTTTATGTTCGACGATTTTAAGGATAAATCCTTCAGAAAACCGTCCCCTATCTTTCCCCCAAATATTATCCATTATTCAACTATTGAACAATTAATATTTAGTACATGCACTTTTTATTAATCCCAAATTAATTCAAATCAATTCCAATTAATTCAGATCAATTCCAATTAATTCAAATTAATTCTAATTAATTTCAAACTAGTTTCTAATTAATTTATCATCACATAATAAATTAATAAACTATTTATTTTTCTCTCTCTCTATCAACCTTAATACCATTTGGACTACTGAGGGCAACACAAAAAGGACCCTGCTATTAATGGAAAGTCTTTACTAATTTAGTTATGACATTGGACACTATTCCACCAAAAACATGATAAGCAGAAGACTTTGTACTTTCAACAACCAACAGATGCTCGAGAAGTCATATCATGTTCTTTTTCCAAAACTACCAATTTAAACAAAAAAACCTGAAACATTAATAAATAACGTGTAAGCACAAAGCTTAATGAGTATACACATGACTCATACATGATATCAATCATATACATCGTTGAAGCACTTATCGCATAACACACCACCCATAACACATAGCCTATATCACATATCACATATTGCTGGTACCGACTTTATGATTCAGTCAAATGTCTTGGACAGTCTGTTCCGACCAATTCCCCCGAAAGGACTTGTCTTAAGCACATGATCCCATAACATGAAAACATATTGAAAAAGTTACATTTATATGTATATATATATATAAGTTAGTGTAACTCACATATCATAGTTGAATGTGCAGAGGTTGATCAAAGAAAAAAAAAAGAACGACCTAACACACATGTGTCCACCTACACAACATAGCTAATTACACATTTTGGTTTGCCTAAACCAACTCCTAATCATACATGCTTGTACATAAGTTGATTCAGTTTGCTCATTGAATGACAGTTTGTTCTAGCCCCTTTCTAAAAATCCTAATTCCACTTCTACATAATGTTTTTATGATCATAGCAAAGAACTCCCTTTTAACTTTCTAGGGATACAAAGTATATGTCTAGATAAATTTTCTACAATTTATTATGATTTTAAAAGTTGACATATCAATTTCGTCAACCCCGAACCAGTATGTGGAAGAATGAAATTTCACCATAGCTAGAATCGAAACCATGCTTAGGTTTCTGTCACCCCAAATCGACGCTCCTACGATTTATTACCATTCTTCAAATATGAGATAGAAACAGTGAGTTTTCTGAAATTGACCCTTGTCCAATATTTCGATCATATCTCCTGAACCACATCTCCAAATGAGGTGATTTGGGTGTCCCAGGAAAACTAGACACAAATTCCCACGACTTCCTCTCTAGGGATTCACCCTAAATCGGCTTCTATTTTCTATAAATCGATCTGCAAAAACAGAATAGATTATGTTTCGATTTTTTGTGCATAAACTCTAATTTAAGAACACAAAAAGATGCAAGGTTTTCATTTAGATGAAAGGAGATACTTACATGAAATGGATCATCAACTCTTTCTTCCTTTGAAACATCAGCCTTCCTCTCATTCTCTTATCCTATTGGACGCCAAAACACACACACACATAAGGCAAGACCGGAAAACATTCTTTAAATATTTTACAATTTTAGCTTTCTTTTGTCTTATCATATCGGGAAAAAATTTGGGTTATATTTCAAATGCGTTTGACTTTGAGCACTTTAAACATATATGGTCAAAGACTAAACAACTTGTAAGACAATACACTCTCAATAAAGAAATAGTTTATTGTTTTAAAACTATGAGCACATGGGTTGATTGTTGGGCAAGCACCCAAATCGACTCGAATATGTCATAACTCTATTACATTTGCAAGATGGTCATGAAACATTTTAAAGTATATTTTAGCCGTAACCACTTTCAAACATGTTACATGTTGAATTTCATTAAGTGGTACATCCCAGTTAGGACCTAACTAATTAGAATCTGCATCAATAGAAAACTTTATATACTTAAGAATATAAGGTTGCTATTGTTAAAAAGATCACGTAGCATTTGGTTAAAACTTTTTTATAGTTTCAATAAATTTAAGTCTGTCTTGCGCAACCAAATTTATGATGTATGAAACAAATCGAATATGGAAAAAGCATAGTAGTAAACTGGTTTACATTTCAATTTTAATTGTCCAATTGCGGTGGTATTATTCAACGCATTATCAAACGTCATTAAAAACTATATTATGTAATTTACAATTAGGTTATCACGTAATATAAAATTCTACATAAACTTTTATTTGGAATATGAATATCTAAACAATTCAAACACAATCATGCATATTAGCATTTGTCGATTTTGCAAATTTATCATTGAGTCGTAACGCAAATGTACGAATACGGTGGAGCTAATGAAACATCGCATGTTAAATTTATTCCAAATCTTAATTTTTCAAACCCTTAAATCATTTATTTTTAGCCAAATGTCACATATTAATTGTATCTTTAATTAAAAACTTTGTAATCATTTTCCAAACCAAACTTTGATCCTAGGTCTAAATGATGCAATGATTCACCATTGTTGCTTAAATACGATCTAGATATTTCACCGCCTTGGATGATGTAATTGCATGGTTTTTTAGTATAGTGTTTCCATTTTCATTAAAGAAATCACCAAATCTTTTGCATTCTTCTCATTGGGTCCTTCGACATTTCATACAAGTCTAAATGTAGTAAAATCTCCAGATTTTGTTTTGTAGTTAAAACTTAGACAACCAATATATTGATTGGCAAAGCTTCCACATCAACGGAAGCTTGATAATGACCATATTTGGATGTTGTTTCTTTCGAAAAAAGTTAAAGAAAGCTACTGAGCGATATTGCAATTAAAGATCATTTTCACACATAAGAGAGTGATTTTGAGTGATGTGATGGAACTAAAACATCTCATAGCTATTTATTAAATGGATCATTTAAATGGTATTAAACGACTATATAGATGTTATACCCAAAAAAATGAGAAAAATATTTTCAATGGTTCTATTTGTAAATCGGTTCCAACAATCAAAAGGTAAAATTGTCCTTAACCGACAGTTCGAATTCAAAACCGTATCGGTTTATTTTTTGCACCTTTAGCGGGATTGGTGGTAATTTTATTATATGGTAAATTTGTTAAAAGGAAACCACCCATTTTGATTATTCCTACAAATTTAGATGATTTCATAATTTTATCGGTTCTAAATTTTTAAAAATGTAATATATTCACTACAAGAAATTGACTTTATAGGTACGAAACCTATAGGGACGACAATTGTCGTCGCAATAGGTCACCCTATAGCGACGACATGTCGTTTCTATAGGGTCAGGAGACATTTTTTGATCTTTAACGTTGTAGCGACGACATGTCGTCGCAGTAGGTCTAGCGGGAAACGAAATTTCATTTGGCGGGTTTCGAAATACTTATAGCGACGACAAATCGTCTCTAAACTAATTAATTTTTTTTTTTAATTTTATGTTACACTTATCGCAACTTAAAGGAACGACGGCGTTTTGGTTTCGGCTATAGAGACGACAAGTCGTCTCTATAGCCTCCCCCCAGATCTAAAACCTTCGCGACTACCTTTCTTCCTCATTTCATCCTGGTTTCGTTTTCCTTTGTTTTCTCTACAGCCTTACGGCGATTTTCCGGCGACCAAGGGTTTTGTTCAACGATTGAACTAGTTTCCGGCCAAGCAAGGTAATGCATTGTCCCTTGTTACATCCCGAGAAGCATTTTAAGTTCTGATTTCGTTGTCAATGTTGTGGTAGCTGACGACTCCGGTGGCTCTGGGTTGCTCCGTTGGTGTCTCCGGTGGCTATGGAGTGATTCGGTGACGAAATTGCTTGCTTAATCCGGCCAAGCTAGGTGTGCAACACATCGGTTTTTGTTAAATTGGTTGAATGTCAATTTTTCCAGAAAATTGATACAATTTGGGGTTTTTTGCAGGTTTGTTGCTGTGGCTGTTCGTGGTGGTTGTTTCCGGTAGCAAAGGGTGGCGGAAAGCCGACGGTGAGGTCCCTTTTCAGCTTTTGGCTTTCGGTTTCTACAAAACCTAATTTGGGTTAGTTTTTTCTCTCGATTTGTTAATTGTTTCAAAGGAAATCATGTGTTCTATGCTTGATTAGGAGATGTTATTTGGTTTAATTGTGTATTGTGGCCTGATATGTGTTGAAATTCAGCAAATAACGTGAATTAGGACCTTTATGTAAGAATTTTTCATGTCTAAATATTTTTCAAAACTGCCCCTGTACTTTGTAACTTGCTGAATATTTCCAAATCAGATTTTTATTAGCTATTCTTGTCATTTTATGTGTGTACATGGTTTTTGTTGGATTTAGTACGGTTCAAACTTCTTAAAGTGTCCATTAAGTGCTTATTATGAGGTTGAATAGGACTATATTGTAAAGAATTTCTATGTATGTCAAAGTTTCAAAATAGCCCTTGGAGATTGCTAACTTATTGTGTTTTTTCCAATTCACACTCATAAATATCGTTCCAAAAACACTTATACATATAAAACACAAGTTTCTAAAAATAAATAAATAAACAATTATAATAATTAGGGTCGTGCTAAGCAATTATAAATCTTAGTTGTAAAAACACATATACATATAAAAAGATATCATTCTAAAAATAAATAAACAAATAATTAAAAACCTTAGTTGATATATATATATATATATATATATATATATATATATATATATATATATATATATATATATATATATATATATATATATATATATATATATATATACATGCATTGCATTAACCTTAGTTTTATTCCCGCCCGAAATGAATTTAGAAATTCATTTCGGGCAGTCCCCGTTTTGGGACTGCTTTTTAAATATTTTGTCTCATTTAGGATGTGAATGAATATTACAGATTGAGTATTTAAGGAAAAATCGATACACACATTTCTCTTTACTCCTACGAGTTTGCGTTTCAAACGCATACTTGGGGAGTTAAGGGGAAATGCTGTCGTTTTTTTCTTAGTACTCAATCTGATAATATTCATTCACATATGAGACAAAGTATTTAAAAAGTGGGTTAGGTGGCCACCTTTAGACAAACATGGAGTGGGTTCATACGGTGCATTCATCCAATCAGCCTCAACTTACACAAATCCTAAAAAAATTCTAACTTATTATAACTAAACACAAACTAATTAGCATGCATACGATCTAAGTCTTAATAATGAAAAAGTAATGACAATTGATAAGAGCTGGATTAAAGAGCGAAATCGGCGGTCTCCAGTGTTCTTGGAAGGTCTAAGGAACTTCATAGAGATTGCCAAGAACCATGTAGACGATGAAAGGAAAGCGTTTTGCCCATGTAGAGATTGTGTGAATTCGTACCGGCACGTTATGTCTACTATTTACGCCCACGTACATGATCGTGGCTTTCAACAGACGTATAAGATATGGACTTATCACGGCGAGGAATATCCCGCTTCCGATTTAGACACACTTTGGGCCGCAACAAGACGTACTGCAACAACGTATGAGATGTTTGACGTAATAGATGATTTTTGTTAAATTGCTATGGTGTTGCTTATATTAAATTGTTGCTTATAGTATTTGTTAAAAATATGTTATTTATTTCAATTGAAGGCATGGAAACACGTGTTGCCAGAGGTCACGGTGGAGACGGTGGGGCTGACCCTCCACGAGGCCTAGATAGGATTCCTTCGACCTGCGAGTCATGTAAGTAACTTGTTCCAATTTACTGTAACATTTTATATTGGATATATTTTTTTACTTACTAACTTGTCAATTACATGTATCAATGCAGCCAACCCCAAAAAGACTCGTGAAAGGGAAAAGACTTAAACCTTCTTGAAGAGTTTGCAAAAAACAATGAGCAACTGTTACCTCTTTTGTTAGATGACGAGGGAAAAAAGTTCAAAATGATCGGAGATAACTACCAGATGTATATACGATTGGTATCAAACGAGGTTGGTAGAAGAGTGTCATTGCACTATCCCAGTTGGAAAGCTATGCCTAGCAAACACAAGAGAGAGATTTATCCGACGCTTCATGTAAGTATATGATATAATGTTTTATTTT
The DNA here is from genome assembly GCA_023525715.1 of Cichorium intybus. Taxonomy (NCBI): domain Eukaryota; kingdom Viridiplantae; phylum Streptophyta; class Magnoliopsida; order Asterales; family Asteraceae; genus Cichorium; species Cichorium intybus. Next base: position 32,076,485 of record CM042017.1, on the reverse strand, counting down.
TCTTTCAATTTTATAATTTCTAAATGTCTTCTAATTCTTTGTTTTGTAGCATTATTTTGATATTGATGCATGGAAGAACACACGAAATTGGAATGGCGTTGTACATGGAATAGAGGCCGACTGTGCCAACGCATACAAGCGACGAAAATACGAGTTGAAAGTACATTTTGATGAGCAAGGAGGTTACGCAGATATTGAGAGGGCAAGGGCGCATCCCCCGCGTACACAGACTCCCCGGGCGTGGGGGAAGGTTATTGATAAACTTTTTACCACAGATAAGTACAAAGCCCGTTCACATAGTAACAAAGGCAACAGAGAACTTCTACCGTATACAAGTTCTCATGGGACGGAATCATATGCCCAAAAACGATATAAAAAAGTAAGTATTTTTTAAGTATTTGAGGAGTTATTAATAAGTCTATGAAATTATATTAACTCTTGATGTTAATTTATAGGTCCAAAAAACCGGAAAAAGTAGCGAAATAGAAGTGTGGAGAAAAAACCACTTCAAAGAAGGTCGTGGCTGGGTGAATGATAAAGCACATGCTGATTGGGTAAGTAAAATTTCTAGCTATATATATTGATATGCAATTTAGTGTAGAATGTCTATTTTTGGTATTAGAAATCATTGCATATATTGAAATATGAGAATTGTTATTGTTATTATTTACAGGTAAAAAAGTTGGTTATCCATTTTATAGCAGTTATGCTGTCGAATTTTATATATAAAAACTAACATTCGTTTGTTGTTTTGTTTATTGTAGGAAAAAATACAAGTCGAGTACAAAACAATGCTTGACAAATCTAACGGTGACGAGGCAAAGGTTAATGAAATTAAATGCCTTGAACGCGCGCTTGGAGAAAGGCGTGGCCATACACGGGGAGTTGGTAGAAAAATCCAAAATATCCCAGCCCACTACGTACCGGATGCTTCAACATCATCCCAAAATTTTAACCAGTTTACCCAACAGTTTGCCCAACAGTTTACCCAGCAGATGACTCAACAATTCAATCAACACTTACAAACCATTTTCACCCAAAATAACATACCGTTTCAACCGTTGCAACCGTTTCAATTCGATCCAACACAACTACAAAATATGCAAATTCAATCTCCAAACAACCAAGGAGGTGGAACCGGAAATGAAGATGCAACCGCGAGTGATTTTCAAGGAGATGACGCCGGAAATGTAGTTGAAAGCGAAAGTGAAAGTGATTAAAACTTTTAAATGTTCTAGTATTTATGTTTTGACAAACAACTTTTGTATAATATTTTACATGTTAAACTTTATGTGATATTGATATGTTGTTTTAAATCGCTATAGCCTTCATGTTTTTATATTTTGCAGAATTAAATTGTAATGTATATAAAATTTGACATTTTGTAGAAAATATAAAAAAACTTGTACAGTGGCTATAGGGACGACATTTAGTCTCTATAGCCTGGGCTATAGGGACGACATGTCGTCCCAATAGAATGGCGAATTTTTTCTAAACTCTTATAGTAACGACAAGTCGTCACAATAGCTCGTGGTGTAGGGACGACAAGTCGTCTCAATAGCCTAAGCTATAGGGACGACACGTCGTCACTAAAAGCCGTTATTTCCTTTTTTGAAACGACCTTATAGTCACGACATGTCGTCTCTATAGCTTAGCTATAGAGACGAAGGCTATAGGGACGACAATTTTGGTCTATAGCGACTATTCTGTAGGCACGAAGGCTATAGTGACGACATGTCGTTGGAGGCATCTATAGGGACGACATCGGGGTCTATAGGGACGACATTTGTCGTCCCTATAGCCTTCGATTCTTGTAGTGATTTATTATGTTATATAATTTTAACTATAATTGATTGAAAAAACACATAAAATGGTAAAACATTAATAAGTTGGTTACATTAAATTATTATATTTGATTTAAATTTGTAATAAAATGATATGTTGATGGTCCAGATAACGCAATAAACAATAATATAACACGGAACATATAGTGAACTGATTCAATATTTTAAAGAGTTTTGGAAAAATAGAATAATCTAAGACAATCCTCGTATTATTAATGGCTCATAGAATCTCATGTATAAAGTTTAAATAACTTTAATCTATGAATTACATAAATACAAGTGTGCTTTAGATCTCAACAAACTAATATGGGCACACCAGAGTACTTCAAGTACTTGAGTGGTTATCTTGAATTTGGAACTTTTTATCTTTAATTTCAATTCAAACTTCAACAAACTTGATCTTCAATATTTTCAAATAACTAAGACTGGGTTAGTCTTAAGTCTCGTTGGTATTCCTTGCCAACTAATCCTTAACAAAATTGATGTAAGTTGTCTAAATTTAAGGAAACTTATGTTATAAAGTCAGTCTAAGCTATCTTAATCAGCTTATGCCGATTAATCCTTAATAGAGAACTTAGTCAGCTCAGGCTGACTACACATGATAACTTATGTATACTCGTTGTGAACATCATCAAATCAAAGGGTTCAATCCTAAACATATCCCCCTATTTCATTTTTCTAGTTATAAAAGAAATAATAAAATGACATCAAAAATGGGTTCTAACTGTTAGGAATCGGACAGGGTACACGCAGCGGAAACACTATCACACACACAAACTCACGAAAATAAAGCAAGAAGAACACAAGGATTTTTACGTGGTTCAGATTCGGTGCAAATCCTACGTCCACGGGCTACAACTAGATTTTATTTGAATGAGGAGATTACAAGAGATACACTCAATTCTTATAGGTATTGAGTTGTGGTGCAATTTTTCCTTGAACATATGAAGGCTATTTATACATATGAGAAGGTAATGTGAATGTAGAGTTGTGTTTCAACACATTCACCAACCTTTGAAAATTGTTTCACCAAACTTTGAAAAAACAACTTCAAAATGTTCACATTCACCTAACAATCTCCCACTTGAAGATTTTGAACATCTCTCATTAATCTCCTAACATAACAAGTCTTCCAAGCTTCCAGTTCCAAAGAACAAGCTAAGACTCAGCCAATTTCCTAGTTGCAGCCGCCCCTCATCATCAAGTACTAGAAGGGCCAGTTGAAGCTCCTACAAGCTCCAACTCAGTCGTGGTCAATACCGCCACCGACTCATCCCCTGTCTCAACCGGCTTGGACACTCCACCGGATCCAGAGATACACCGAGGACCACTAACACTCTCCAAACTTTGCAAACTTCCAACAGGAGAGAATTTTTCAGTCTTAGTCTTCAAAACCCAACGGCTCTTTGTAACTGTACCCGGAACACACCCCGTGCTCCCACTGTCACAAAATCCCCTGAATGGTTTAGACTTTCCGACTCGTTCAGCTAACATCTCTTTGGCTCCAGACTTCACGTTTGCAAAATGAACTCTCTTAGCACTAGATTTAGCGAACCAGATTTTGTTATGCTTAACAGGGACGGTCATACTTCCCTCAGCAGGTACCTCAACCATATATAATGACCCACGCTTCATACCTTGAGCAATCACCGAATTTCCATTGACCACCCTCCATTTACAACCACCAAACCTTACTTCCAGTCCTTGTTTATCCAGCTGACCAACAGAAATCAATTTCTTCTTCAGCTCCGGAATCACCCTGACATTCTTCAGGTTCCATGTAGTTCCCAATGAAGTAACCAGATCAATATCTCCTATGCCCGTTACTTCAAGCATCTCGTCATTTGCTAACCGTACCTTCCCAAAATCTCATTCTTTTAGATTCACCATCGTTTCTCCGTTGTCCATGGCGTGAAACGAAGCCCCTGAATCCATGACCCAAGAGTCTACAGAACTTTCCATACTTAGTATCAGTGCATCATCCTCAGACACACTCTCGACACCAGCAATGTTCAATTCTTTCTTTGGACATTGACTCTTAACATGTCCCACCTCCTGGCAGTTCCAGCACTTCACATTCTTCCAAGTTCTAGATGAACTTCTTCCCCGACTCCCACTACTTCCACTATTCCTACTATTCCCTCTATCTCTTCCGATATTTAATAACTCAGAAGAAGAAGATCCACCTTGATTCTTGCGTCTGATATCCTCGCCAAGAACCAAATCTCTAACCCCTTCAAAAGTCATACCACTGGTCCCCCTGAACTTGTAACAGCGGTTACTGTTCCAGACCAGCTATCAGGTAGTGAAGCTAGTAGCAGTGAAGCTTGAGTCTCGTTATCAAATTTAATTCCCACAGATGACAATCTGGACAGAATTGAATTTAGATTGTTAATGTGAACAGTAACTGAGCCTTCCTCATTCATCCTTGTAGTGAACAACTCCCTCATCAAGAACACCTTGTTAGCCGCCGACGGTTTCTCATACATGTTCGTCAGAGCATCCATCATACCACGCGCCGTGGTTTCCTTCATGATGTTGAAAGCGACGCTCCTTTCCAACGACAATGTAATAACCGCCTTAGCTTTCTTGTCCTTTGAGTTCCACGCATCTTCAGCAGCTTTTTCCATTTTCTCCGGTTTGTCTCCAAGTACCACGTCCAAATCTTTCTGACATAGCAATGCTTCTATTTGCATTTTCCACCGGCTAAAGTCAGAACCGTTGAACTTCTCGATTACAACCTTGTCTTCAGCCATTACGACAAACAAGAGACAAATATTTTATAGTACTTTTGTGTGACAGAACAGTACCCTTCAAAGTACCAAGATACCTTTTAATACGATTAATAGAAATTAGTTTCTGATGTGGAAGATCAGACAAAACTGCAACCACAGAGCATACTCTAATTTCTAAAACCGAGACCTCCTACAAAACCCGAAGCTCTGATACCAGTTGTTAGGAATCGGACAGGGTACACGCAGCGGAAACACTATCACACACACACAAACTCACGAAAATAAAGCAAGAAGAACACAAGGATTTTTACGTGGTTCAGATTCGGTGCAAATCCTACGTCCACGGGCTACAACTAGATTTTATTTGAATGAGGAGATTACAAGAGATACACTCAATTCTTATAGGTATTGAGTTGTGGTGCAATTTTTCCTTGAACGTATGAAGGCTATTTATACATATGAGAAGGTAATGTGAATGTAGAGTTGTGTTTCAACACATTCACCAACCTTTGAAAATTGTTTCACCAAACTTTGAAAAAACAACTTCAAAATGTTCACATTCACCTAACACTAACTAACTAGTTAGAAATCTTTGATTTCTTCAACCTTGTTGATAATTTCTTGTTTCAGGATCTTTTAGTTGCTCATTCCTTTTGGACAATTCCAATAAAATCAATATATGATACCCTATTTCTAAGTCTGCCTTTCGACAACCAACTCTTAGAGAAAACAAGGGAGTAATGTTATACATAATATAAGCGATGAACAGATGTTCAGTAGGCTCAGTTCATTCTAGCAGGTTTATATATGGAAGTAAACCATCTTAGATTTAATCTCTTTGAATACCAGCTTTATTGACTATATATTTCTTTATCATATTTACTTTCCTTCTTGGTCCTTTAGCAAGAGTGCCAATGGCATGTAAAGGATAAGATTCATTGCAGTTAAGTTAATAATATATTGAGATAGGGATAGGCTTAGTTTATTTTAGAATATGTCTTTGTATCCCTATATGTACTTCATCATTTTCATTTATTCACTAAAGCCGTAATTTACTAGCCTACTTTCTTCAACGTTTATTCTATAAGCAAGATTATTGCTTGATCTCCTTATGAGAAAAGAGTTACAAATACACATCATTTAAATGTTTAAAAAAACTTGACTTACTTTATAACACACTTGTAGATTGTCCTCATCACAAGGTGTTTATAAATTTTAAGTAATTTCCTGTCAGAATCATATTTGACGTTAAAGATCTTAATGGCTACTTTGCTTATAACCTAAGAGGAAAACATCATCAAACTGATACATGGGTAAAAGGGTCGAGTTGGATCAATCCTACGAAAAAAGGGTACTTTCCTTTTCTTTACATGTCGTTCATATATATATAAGGACTCGTGTATTTTATAGACATCCTTATTTCTAAAAGAGATGTAAATGTGCACTATGAATGATTGCTTTTCATAAGACACATCTTGATTCCTAGTTCTAAACCATTTATTAGTCTCAAATTCTAATAAAAATGTATGGCCATTAAATTGATCCAAATCGTTTAATTTTAGACCATTAGATAGAGTACATGGGATATTAATTTCCTCATCTGATCAGGAGAATCTAATCAGAAAATTGAATATGGAGGGTGTAATACAATGTTTGAACGTGGATTCATTTAGGGTCTTATTAAGCTCTCACTTGCCTTTTGCAAGAAAAGACCACAAGAATAATTATTGTGCGGAATCTTATCAAGATGTTCTTTTGCATTGTATTAGATTATCTTAGTAATTACAGCCATACACTTAAAAAGATGTATTATAGTTTTAGATCTTCGAATGACACATTTACCTTTGGGTAATAATCTCAAAACCTATAACAAGTATGGTTATATTAACTTCCTTCCTTAGTTGGAATCATAAAAACACATCATGACATAAGGAAAAAAACTCTAAGATTTAATATAAAAACTCAAAAGTATCTAGAGATAACTTTGTTAAGTCCATCTTGCATCATATGCATTACTCTCAGTAGAAATCTCAATATAACTCTATATAATGGTGAATGTGCTCAAAGCATCCTTATATTAACAGGTGAGTCATAACAACTCTTAGTCAAGTGATTGTCAAGTTTCCTCCAAATGACATACGTGTCACAAGTTCATATAATTAGTAACTATGTCTTTGATTAACATGTTTCAAGTCCATACTTTATTCATGTTACATGTATAATTATGCTTTTGGAACAGAGTTGAGTGCTCACATTTTATTCAAGCATTAAAATAAGTATATGATAGGGACATGTAATGATAAACTTAAATGAAAATAGTGCATTCAACCCAAAAATACCCATGGTATCCAAAAAAAGATTCCAAAACCAAAAATAATCATTCTAAAACAACATTAGATATATTAAAACTAATTTAAAATTAAAGTAGTTAATGTCGTGATCCAATCAACAACTCCAATCAGTAGCTCCCACTCTCTTCTACTTTCCTTTTCATCTATTCTCTATTCCTAAATAAAATCTCAAATATTTGTATTTCTTACATGAAAAATAAGGAAAGTGAAAAAAATCGTATAGTTTTACCTAAGTTGATGTCTCAATAGTCAAGTTCACCTCACTAGTATTAATAAACAAATTTGTTTATTAATTAACAAATAAATAATCATTTGTTTAAATTACCACAATTAAAAAAATAAATGAGAAATAACATTTTATTCTTATTTGTTTTATTATTAGTAAATAATGAAATTTATACACTATAAATATTATTATTTATCAGTTCCATTGGTGACCTTCAGTGTGTTATCTCATAGATTAATATATAAATAGTAACATATTTATTTCTCCATTCCTTTCATATTAATTCCAACAGAGAGGCGGAGACATATTATAAAGAGGGAGAAACACAATTTAAGGTTTCAACTGTATTTACTTATTTCCAGAACCGAAATTTACCTCTTTTAAATACTTGTTCAATGGATGGGGTTTAGAAAAGCCATTTTTTATAATGACAACTCACACACACTCTAATATATTCCTAAATTACTCCTAGTTCTACATATTTTCTAGAAGATACTTAAAGCCTCAACCTCTTGGAGGGAGAGAACGTGTGTGTGTGTGTGTGTGTATATATATATATATATATATATATATATATATATATATATATATATATATATATATATATATATATAACTTTACTTAAGTATTTCACATTACATAAACTATTTATTTATTTACTAAATATACCTTTTTATTTATTTTGTAAATAATAAACAATTATTTATTTAGTTATTTATTTTGATTGATAAATAATAATGTATACCTTATAAATATATTATTTATTCATTATATTTTATATAAATAGCCATTGTCATTTGTGTGTGACCTCATAGGTTCACATATGTAACGTCCCAAAAATTTAACTTAAAAGTTTTCTTTTTAAAACACAATTAATTAATCTCAATCAAAATAAAAACGTTTACAATATCAATTAATCCAAAACACATTGTTTCAACATAGGTAGATAATGAAAATCAGTGGAAGACTAGACGCGGATGCCATGTAGTCAAGCTGGACCCTTCCTAACATCCCCCGAAGTACATGCAACAATTAAACTAAACCGTAAGCACAACCCTTAGTGAGTTCCCGAGATTACCGCCTATCCAAACAAAAAATAACATAAAAAGGTCTCCGGGCTTACCCTGAACAACTGGGCTCTCGGGCTCACCCCGATCCGCCCCGACTAAGACTCACGGGCTTACCCCGTTCCGTTCATCGTCGGCACGATGTGTGGACTCTCGGGCTCACCCCGATCCGTCCGGCTCTCGGGCTCACCCCGATCCACCGTCACATGTCAATCATTATAATTAGTACTAATCACTTAACACACAATATCAATTCACATAGCATGCAACATCACATTCGGTAAGGTGAAGAGACTCACCTGATAATCCGCTATAAAGAAGTATCAGTAATAAATCTTCCCGAACTTCCTAAATTGAAAATATCGTATCAGATAAGGATACAAACTACCCTGGTCCCTCCTAGGACCGATACTCATAATTTCCTAAGGTTTGACCGAAAAGTCAAACTGTCCAAAAGTCAAAGTCAACAGCTCAAAGTCAACCCTTGGTCAACTGCACTTAGCGCTGCTATCCTATAGGGATAGCTTCGCTAAGTGAGTGACCTGCATCGCAACTGTTGATTGAGATAGCGTCGCTATATATAAAGACAATGACGATATTTTCGCTGTTCAACCAACTTTTCCTAAAACTCTTAATATGCTAAGACAAGGTCTATAATCTTCCATGACTCTCCCAAACAGTCTCTAAAACCATAAAAATACTAACTTTCACGTCCAAACATGACCATGGAAGCTTATGGACAAGATCTAGGTCCAAAAATGGTAAGAACTAAGCTTAACTCTTCCAAACAAGGGTTCCAAGGCTAGGTTTGGGACATAGTAGGACTCAAGAGGTCCAGGAGAAGGGAAGATTCGTCCTCAAGCCCTCAAGTCCCTCCATGCATCTAGATTCAACCATCATTGCCTTTACAAGGAGTAAAAACCCCCAAATCCTTGTTCTAAGAAAAGAAACCTTGCGAAATGAAGAGTATGAACACTTACAAAGGTCCAAAAGCACAAACTAGAGCTGGAGAGTCTAAGGAGAGTGATCCCTTGCACCTTAGCACCTTTCTCTTCTTCTACAATCCTTCAAAGTGACCCAAATCAGTAAAATGCAAAAGATAGCAAAATGGGTGTTTCTAGGGTTTTTTTAGAGCTGGAGGGTGACAAAACGACATGCCCCTAGGGCTTTATGCCTTTAAACGACCCAAATCCCGAAATTAGGGCGTATTTGCTGTTTGCGGCGGATAGCGGCGCTATTTATAGAGATAGCGTCGCTATACTCAAACGTGCCAAGCACGATCTCAGCCCAAAGATAGCGGCGCTATCATTATCATAACGATGCTATCCTCCCCTTTTGCCAAAAACTCTTAATTTAAATTAATTAAATATTGGTACCTGATATTGGGTCTTACTACATATTTATTAGTAGAGTAAATTAATTGTTTCTTGGACACTAGATCTGATATTACAATTGGTCATATGTGTTAACTCTAGATATATGCTTTGTTTTGATATGTGGCATATAAAAAATGATAAGGGATATTTGAGGAGTAAAGGCTTAGGATGGACTCATTTAAACATAGTTAATTTTATGATAATTTTTTGTGTGTCATTTGTAAATTTAACAACTTGGTTTCAAGTCGGCAGACAACTTGAGAGTCTGGAAAATTAGAGAGGGCTAATGAAGTATAACCCTCAATATAAGTAGTTATGTTCTAAGGTCAATAAGTTCAGTTTGAAAATAATTGACCTTGGTTGAAAGGGCATCCACAGAGGTGTCTACCTTGGTAGACAATGCCTAAATAACAATGAGAATGATTGAGTTAAAAAACCTCATAGTATGGAGTAAGAGAAGCATTGATGTAAGGTTCATAATATTGAGGTTTCATTTCGAGCTGCACGTGTGAGATGATATGAGGAAAAGTCCAAAGAATATTGATAATATCTAATTTTGGCACATCACTCAAGTTGTGTATAGCAAGTTGGATTTATTAGCAATATATAGAGGAGCATGTATCTCATGTTGGCTTATACCATAGACATTGGTGGTTCGTGCAATGTGTAAGACAAACTTCTTAAGGGAATACTTGTATATAGTTTTTTTGGTCTGCCTTAAAGTAAGGGTAGCTTAATATAAAGTGAATAATTCATTTTGTACTACGGATATGGTGCCTTGAAATACAATATCATCTTGTTGATAGGATCATAAAGGAACGAGCTTAATGAGGATAAATGCAATATGGTCTTTCAATAATTAGTCCTTAATGAGAAGGGTTATTAGAGTCATTGGTTCCCATATTAATGGACTTTGACCTAAACCATTGACCGTTGACTTTTTGACCATTTTACTTTTGGTCAAACTTTGATGGACTTGAGTTGTGGCTAATGGGGTGACATTTTATTGGTTTGGGTCACTAAGTTATACCTAATGGTGATTTAGGAGGTTCGTGTCGCTGAGTGTGTGAGGACCTGATCGTGTGTCTATTTCGATTTATGATTTAGGTGAGTCTTCTCACTATTCTATGTGTAACGTTCCATGCATTGCTAGCCTAAGACCTGTTGGGGTAGGACTGTATGCTTAGACTAGTATAGTCTTGCTTGCTAATTGTGTAGTTGTATGATACGTTATTATGTCTATGGTGCCTGGTGCTCGCTAGGGTTGGACTGTGCCTAATGCCTGCTAGGGTTGCACGATGTCTAATGCCCGCGAGGGTTGGACTATGGCTGATGCCCCTTAAGGTTGGACAGTTTCTGATACCTGCCAGGGTTAGACTGTGCCTGATGCCAACTAGGGTTAGACGATGCATGATGCCATTTAGGTTGGACTGTATGGTATGCTTGTTATGTAATGGAACGTGTGGTATTTTTGTAAACTCACTAAGTTGTATGCTTACTCTCTCAAATTAAATGTTTTTCAATACTTCTTCATAAAAAAGGAATGACGCAACCTGACTGTACTAGTATCCGGTATGATCATGTTTTCAGACTTCCGGTATTACTTGTTTATCATTTGGGATTTTTATATAATATGTTTTGAAATATTGTTATTTGACAATGAATAAATGGGTTTTTGTGATGTTTAATATGATTTTGAAATTTATACTTTGTTTTTTAAAATGAAAAATATGTTATGAAATTTGAGACTTTACAATACAATACATTGTACTAAAACTAAAATATAAATAACGAGGTAAATATTATTAAAGATAAAGATGCTATGTCCAAATCATGATAGTATATCGACAAATATATATATATATATATATATATATATATATATATATATATATATATATATATATATATATATATATATATATATATATATATATATATAGACCACTTAATATATATTGAGTGATCAATAAAAATTAACTACAAAGTATCATCTCGAATGGCATTGAGTGATGTTGAATGATCAAACAAGTAGCAAAAACTATAAAAAAAATCTTCCATAGATGTTATTATTATCTAGCTTATTGTAATTTAGTGTTTGTTAAGACTACTAAAATAATTTATAAACTAGTTTTTGTTTTTTTTTTTTTTTTGTAAACTATATTGAGATAACTTATTGATAAACTACCTTAGGATAACTTATTGATAGGATATTTTATCAGATAAAAGCTAGCTTTTCAGCTAACGTGTCGGTTTTTCCCAAAAAATTCCAAAAAGTACGTCTCTTGTAATTAAACCCTAAAAATATAAATTCCAAAAGTATAACTGGGCTATATTATTGTGTAATATGAGTTTTTATTATTTTTTCTTATTTGCTGATTATATAAAAATTCATCTAAATTTATGTAAGATATTTAAATTTATGTTATTAGGTAAGTGGTTAGTAGGTAATCGGTAAATTTAACTATAACCTGAAAATTATCTTCTTATGACAACTGACAACAGGCATTGACGAGAACAGAAAAGTAAAATATAAAAATAAAAAGTTAGGTATTTTAAACGAGAAAAACTTCAAAAACATATTATTACATTATATAAAAACGAACACATTAAATAAAATGGTGGGGGCAATTTAGACTTTTCAGAAGAAGTTTATCCTGGAAAAGGTGCACCAAACGGGGTACCCCAAACGTGATATGAAACGTGGTAAGACGGACAACTCGTAAATGAGAGGATGGACGTCATGGTTAATACACGTGGCAGATGATGGGAGCATCTGTCAGTTTCCAGTTGGGTGTATATTAACTGGAGGGTGGTTTTGGTTTTTTCCGTTGTCATAAAATATTAAAATCAGGGGGTAACATTGAAATTCACGCTGCTATTTCTCTGTTTCTATTTGGTAAAATTTTCTAATCGAATAAACTTTTTGTCTTTCTAGTTCTTTAGTTCAATTTAAATTATTTTTTTATCAAATTAGTTATACCGATAATTTATATACATATTATAACAAAAAATTTCTTATACAATGATGATATCTTTAGTTCGTTATTTAGCGGTGTATGTTCGTCATTTTATAGCTTGACATTTTATTTTAAACATGGAGCGGACATATATTTATACAGTTACATTTTATGTTGTGATCAATTTATGTAATATACTACATTTCTATGATATTTCAATTGAGTTCTTTTGCAAGCAACACGTGGTGCCTTGAGTTCTTTTGCAAGCAAGAGTTGTCTTGGCAAGTGAGAGATTGAAGACCTTTTGAAGTGTCCATTAAGTCCTTTAGGAATGACTTAATAGTTCTTGTGATGGCTCACAAAAATTATTCTAGAAAATGGCTTGATTTATACACTTTTGATGCATGCTTGTGATGTTTATTATATGTTATGTTTTATGTATGAAAATGTTTTCTACATGTTAAATAACATTTTAGCATAAATTAACATCACGTTGGAGTTTGAGAAATAAATATTTAAAATGTAAACTAAGATGTTTACAAATGAGTTTTTATTAAAAGCGATTTTAAAATGTTTGAAATTGAGTTTTTCTTGAACATGGTTTTCATTGTAAAACTTTTAGTGGTCAACTCTAAAATATTTAAAATAGTCTAAAATGTGTTTAAACTAAATCTAAACTCCATGTCTTTTATAATAAATAAGAGTTTTATTAAAAAGACTAAGAGTCGTTGTATAGCGTTGTAACGTCAAACTATAATACGAGGTATTGTTTTTATGCCAAAACTTAATATATGATATTAGTTTAACGCTTTGCAATGATATTATGTTTTATGCATGCTAAATATGATTTAGAACATAATTATCATCATTGGTTTTGGTTTATCAAAATATGATCCTTTTAAACATAAGATGTATAAAATGAGTTTATAAAATAAAATAAGTTTTATTCTACGAATTCTTAAGGTCATTGGATTTTGATTATGAAGAGAATTAAAATAATGATTTTAAAGCTCATCCAAAGCTCCAAGTCTTAACTAATAAAATGAAGTTTTATTAAAAGACTATAATCGGTTCTTAAAGCGCACTACCGATAAACTTTAAATATGGGATATTAGTTTATAATTGATCGTGGTTTAATGATTAATAAAATGAAGTTTTATTTACATAAAGAACCTTATACAAGAAATATATTTTGTATAAAAAGGTACATGAATTGTTGGATGCATGCAATATTCATGAGACCATGTTTCTATATTTGTAAAACATATATAAAACCTTTTCTTAAACTTCAAATATATGCAATCCACTTAAAAAATCATTTATTCATCATTTGTAAATGCTTGTATATTGTTGGGTCACCTTGTCTATATGCAATGTTCTATGATGTCCAAAGTGTTCTATATTTGCTAACGGGATAAAAGTTACATAACCATTGGTAAAGTATAGTTCTCAATATTTTTGAGTTGGATTATTTGATCAAGTCTCTTAGGTGATAAAGGTCACCTAAGCATGAGAGACGCGAGGCATAGATGGGATCAAACATGCCAAGTTAAACAATCGTTGTTTAGGATCCCATAATCTAGAAATTACATTTGATGTAATTGGTAATCGTTACCTACCGAGTTGGATTAAGTAGATGTGATAAAGGTTACCGAACCATTTACTTGTTTCATAACTTGGATCCTAGAATATTATAAATTAATGTTTTAGAAACAATAAAAGGTATTAATTTTTAAAGACTGAAGATTGAAAATACCAAATGAATTCTGTAAAAGTTTTGTAGATGAAAAATTCCAAACTCAATACCATGCATTATCTTTCTCTTGCTGATATGCAAGAGAAAATAACATTGGACGTATATAATTTCAACAAATGGCTTCATACCCTGAGAATCGTTCTTGAAAAAGATCAGAAATTATATATTATTAAAGGCCCTATTCTTGAACAACCCGCAATTTTCAAAGGATTTGGAGATTATTCTTAGTGGAAGCATCATTGTGATGCTGACGATGTATCTGACATCATACTGGGAACAGTTTTTCTTGACTTTTAGAAAGTCTTGAAAAACTTAGAAGCATATTTGATGTTTTGTCATGTTAAGCGGATATACCTTTAGAACTGTAAAACCTGGTTCAAACCAGTTCAAGCATTAGTAGAATGCAAAGCTGAAGAGAGTCACACTGTATGCTCTAAGAGATCCGTAGTTCATGGAAAGGAAACCTTTAATCCCAAGAAATCAAGAAAGGGCCATAAAGATGGATCTTGTTTCTATTGTCACGGAACAGGACACTGGAAGAGAAACTGCTTCTCTTATCTGAAAATTATTGGTCAGACCAATAATTCAGGTATCTATAAGATAGAACTTATGATTTTCTAATAACATTCAAGTATTTGATACTTTATGTTAATCTAATATTTGTAAATGTCTACAAATATTTTAGAAAAGTGAGCAACTGAGAACAAGCAAGTTGGAACGTCGCTTTTGAAGTTCATCATTTATGATTTGATCATAAAAGACTTGTATTGTAAAACAATGTTTGTTTTGAACAATATATGTTTTGAATTTAGCATGTCTAAATTTATGTCTCAGCTAATTGATTATTTACTTAATCGTTTTTCATAAGGATCGCATTCATATTCTGAAATGATTATTCTTATTTTGAGAAGTCGATCACCTAGTAGAATAACAAAGTAAATATCAATGGTTTTATAAATTATAAGTTCTATAAGAAAAAACCTTTTGAGTCAAATATTATTTGAATCAACATTATTTATGACATCGTTATCTTTATTATAAATAGAAGACACGTATTCTAACTTCAAGAAATGGTTTGTGAAGGCAAATAAATATGTTTTTATTTGACATATGTGAATCTTATTCATGTATGAAAGATTACTAATTATATTTTCACTAAATACTAGAGAAAATAATTATTAAGGAACTATACACCATGATGTATGACTTTCTTCTTAATGAATGTTTGGATTTAGTATGAGATACCTCATCAACTTCCTTAAACAACTATAGTCGCTATATTTTATATGATAAATGTGAAACCTTTAGAAGTTTTCAAATGAGAAGTTGAGAAACAAATCAGAAATACCATCTAAAGCCTTGGTGATTATAAATGATGATCTAAACCTTATTGGATATGGTTTACTTTCTAATCGGTAGAAATTATCTTCCTTTATCCTTTTGGGATTATGTCCATATCACTATTAATTGTATTCCGAATACAAACTCCAACTAAGAAGTAAATGAAACATTTTTATTAATGTTTTAGAAGCCTATGTAAGACTAAAACTTCCAAAATCTACTAAAGACATATTTGTAGAATATTCTAAAAGGGTTACTTAGATTATACAAACCCATCAAGAACAATTTCTCTTATTCCTCTGAAAGCTGAGTTATTAGAAAGTAAGTTTCTAATGACAAAGCAAGTAGGAGGCACATGGAACTTGATGTAGTTCAAGAACCATAGCTTGATGTAGCAAGAGTATGCACTAGTTTTAACAAGAAAATGTTGAGCATGAATAATAGTTATTCAAAAACAAAAATTGTTCGTATGTATGGTTGAAATCATCTTTAAAATGAGAATTATGGAATCTCTCATTGATGAGTTTTATTGATAGTTTATTATAAATCTATCAATTACCAAGATGCTATGTCAGATTTTGAATCTGATAAATGACTTTGAGCCATGAACATTGAGATGTTATCCATATATGATAATCAAGTTTGGGCTTGATTAATCTTCCTCCATGTAGTGAGACTACAAGGAGTAAGTGGTTCTTTTGGAAAGAAAAACATGGAAATCTGTACACTTTTAGCAAAAATTGTTGTAAAAAGGCCTTTCTCATACTCATGTCATTAACTATGACCAACCCTTTTTCTCAAGTGGCTATGATTAAATCTACAAGGATATTTACCATTACCCCGTAATGTGATTATAAGATATGGCGAACAGATTTCTAGAAAATCGCTTTCCTTAATAGACACCTTCTTGAAGATGTCTATATAGTTTAGCCTAGCCTGGAGGTTTTGTTAATCCAAAATATCATAACAAAGCGTATAAACTTTAAGATCCATTTTGGATATAAGGCAAACATCTCCAGACTAGAATTATCATTTTATTATGAAAACACAAAGTATGTTTTACAACACAATGATGATAAACATTTGTGTTTACTCAAAACTAGTAGGACCATAGTGATATTCCTAATCTTGTATGAATAAGACATAGTTAATCATAACAAATTACATCATGACTATGCAAGAACGTTTTGCCTTGACTCAGAAAGTATTTTTAAAAATGAAAGAGTCAGGAATGACAAAAATACATTATTGGAATGTAAAATCTATGGAGATAGATTAAGATGAATGTTAAAGTTTTAAATATTTATGCATATGTTGACAATATCTTAAAAGAGATCAAGATGCAAGGTTTCCATGGAGGATCCTTGTCGATGTCACATACCAATATTTTGAGCTTGCCTCAAAAATGACTTAGCACAAAGATTTGAACAAGATAATTTGACAAATGAATTCATCATTATGCCATATGATGTGCAAGATTAGGTATATGATTATGCTATGAGCATATCATAAGATACCAACAAGATACTGACGACACCTAGTAATATCAAGTATTCTAGTCGTCGTTGAGCCCTATTTTGAGTAAAATATATATCTAAAACTGTTATATTACTCATGTTTTGTGTCTAGTGCTCGTGTGTAAATTATATAAAATACAGGGGTTAAAAGCGTGCAAAATGGTGAAGTTTGGAATGAAGTCCACTTTCAGGCGAAGGCATACGCGCGCCGTGGTCTAGGAGGACACGCGCGTCGCACTTAGTTGTGTATCGGATCAGAGTTTCAAAATTCAAAGTGCGAACATCGGGGTTACAAATAAGGACGCGCCGCGGATTTGACCTCTGCGCCGCCGCGTCTAGGCATTTTTCGCAACTATAAATAGAGGCCTCCGGTTCGTGATTCAGGGGCAAAGACCCGACCTTTGAGTGGAATTCAGGCTTCTGCGACTCGTATTTTCGTATTCCATTGATGGGTAGTTGGTAGTTTGCTAGTTTTAGTTTAATTTCTTGTTTTTCGGTATTGTTTAGCGTGTGTGTTCAATGGTTCTTCTAACTTGTAGAATCCGCTTGACCACGTAGATCTGGATTAGCGATAGAAGTCAGAAACATTCGGCTTCTGGTTTGGTTTAGTTTTAATGCAATCATTTCGTTGTTTGTGTTTGACGTTTCTGATTGTCTAAGTATACATTGGAGTCCTAACGTGTTGGTTTGGTTTGATTGAGATTTAGATTCGTATAGTTTAATAGTTGCAAGTTTATGTTTTTGGTAATTTCAGATTGTTTGAATTTTGTTACGTGTATGGATCGACACCATCTATAGAGTGACACTATCATTCGGTTATTTCTTGACACACATTCAACCACTGACTCCACGGTTCGACCATTACTACCACTAGCTAGTGTGGTGTAAAGTATTTAATATAGTATTTTTGATGACATCGACGACTACGATAATGTCAAATTTTGGCGCCGTTGTCGGGGAGTTGTGAGCTTGAGTACTGTGTCAGTTGAGATTTTTAATTTTAGTTTTGGTATTTGATTTGATTTTTGACGGTCGTTTGCACTTTGTGCATGCGTACACGTCGAGGTGAACAAACGTCACCTCTACTTTTCGATTCTGAGATTGAGCGGACTGTGCGCAAGAATCGTGTGCGTAAGTGGTTACTCAACATGAGTTTAAATGATGTGTCAGTTGAAGATGTTACTAATGAGCCGACAGGCGAGGTAATAGGGGGCAATCGTTTGTGCCCCCGGTTTCAATAAATCTTAATGGAGCCTCTACCAGTACTGGTGGTGGTGTAGTTTCAGCCCCTACACCTATTCCACCATGTACTCAGTCTGCAGTTCCACCCATTAGTCAACCAATCCCAAATCTTGGTGGGAAGTCAGCACTTGGGGAGTGCCGAACCGTGATGGTACTCCGTGTCCACACCAGCGAGTGCAAGTTCCGCAGCCACAACAACCACCACCCTTTCATAAACCTCAACCACCCAGTTTACATCCACTACCACAGCCACAACAGCAACAATACCAGGTTCAAGCTAGAGACCAGGTATACTATGATGAGGACGAGGGTTGGATGCCAAAAAACCCTGCCAATTAGAATCAGCAGTGGAATCAAGGTCAAGGAACTCCGCATCAACAACAACAACAATACAACAACAACCAATGGCAGGGGCAGCGGTATTACAATAACGGTAACTTCGTTCCCCCTTTGTATTTTGCACAACCGATCGGGCAATCGGTTGCGTCGCATTTCCAACCTCAGGAGTACGACGATGCATCGCCAATTTATTTTCCTGATAATATACAAAGTCAAATTGAAATAAGGCCTCAGTTGCTAGGAGTGTTGCCCGAGTTTAGGGGATATAGACAGGATGACCCGTACAACCACTTGTACGAATTTTTAGCGATCGCTAACGCGAACATCCCTAGGAACGCAAATAGGAATTTCTTTAGATTAAGATTGTTCCCGTTTACACTTAAGGATTAAGAGAAATACTGGTTTACCTCATTGCAAGCGAACAACATCACGACGTGTGAGCAGCTTAAAATGAAGTTTCTACAAGAGTTATATCCCGTGAGTAAGACATCAGAGATCAGGAGTGCGATTCAAGATTTCCAACAAAAACCGAGGGAAGCATTTCACGATGCTTTCGAAAGAGTTAAGGAGTTGATGAGATCGTGCCCGCATCACAAGTTTCCAAGATGGAAGCTCGTCAAGTTCTTCTACGATGGAGTAGACACCACAAACCAGGCTATAATAAATGCATCGTTAGAAGGAACCATTATGATGCAAGACCCAGATGCAGCTTGGAGATTCCTGGAACAATTGAGCAATAGTTCAAAGACAAACTATTCAGCAAGGAAACCGGTCAACACATCGTAAGTAGCAGCGGTGGGAATAAATAACGAATGGAAGAAAGAAGTCAAGAAGGAGATTGGGGACTTAAGCAGGAAATTTGACCGATCAATGGCGACACTTCAACAAGGACCACCGAACTAGCAAAAAAACAGTCAATAGGGACACAGGACCCAGGAAGTAAATCAGGTGTACGGTCAAGGCCATTATAATAACAACAATGGACGATCGTATAAACCATACAATCAGGGGTGTCAAAATTACAATGGAAATAATTAATCATACAATAACTGCCCGAACAATTATCAGGGACCACCACTCAATCAGCCACGCTAGTTTCAACCTGCCAACAATGGTCCAAGCAGCAGTAACAACAATAGGAGCACAGCCAACAACAATCATACCGTTCCAGAAACTCAGGAGGATCTGATGAAAAAGATGAATGACGTTATGAATGCGAGCCAGCAACAAACACAGACTAATGTAAAGGCCATCGCCAACATGGGACGGCAGATTGCCCAATTGGCTGAATATCAAAGGAAAATGGATGGTGGTAAGCTCTATAGCAATATTGAAGTGAATCCGACACACACACAACGCACAGGGAAAGAGCATGTGAATGTCGTGGAAAGTTATGCACCAGAAAAGGTTTGAGGGAAAGTAAGTATGGAAGATCTTATTAGGGCAGGAAGCAAAGACAAAGGCAATCAGGAGGAAGCGCAGTCGACAGTAGCTGCCCTTAAAAAGAAGAAAACTCCCAAAGCAAAGCACACTGAGCAAGCCATCTATTAATCAACCCTTACTGGACCAGCTAAAGGATGCCCCAGGTGCTTCTAAAATTTTAAAAGAAATTTTCCAAGGAAAGGAAAAAGTCAAGGTGTCAGCACCAGAGAAAGTCTGCCTCATAGTTAAGGCGAGTGTGGCATTGTTGGGGACATTGCCCAAGAAAGAAAAGGACCCTGGCACTCCATACATCGCCGTCACTGTTGGTGATGTGATTATCAGAAATACTTTACTAGATTTGGGAGCCAGCGTAAACATCCTGCCCAGCTATCTATCTGTACGACAAGTATAAGAATGAGGAGTTGGAGCCAGCCAAAACGGTCTTCCAATTGGCAGATCAATCCACGAAGGTCTCAAGGGGTAAACTAACAAACGTAATTGTCAAGGTAGGAGATTTCTTTTACCTAATGAATTTTTTGGTCATGGAGTACGAAAGTTTAGAAGACGCACCTGCTTTAATCTTGGGACGTCCATTTCTAGCTATAGCTGGAGCGGTCATTGACTGCAAAACTAGTGATGTGGACATCATATTTAGGACAAGAAAAAGAAGGCTAAACAAGTTTGGATGTCCATTGTCTATTCCACCAGGACATGAAAACCAGCCCATGCCCGGTAAATCCCTTATGATGCCAAGGATGGATGGTAAGGGCAAAGAGAATGAAAACTGAGTACAAGACAAGGAAGGCGAGGATGAGGTAATCCTCTGGAAAGCAAAGGGGCACCCACTCAACTCGATGGATAAAATATATCTTTGGGACATGATCAATATGATGGAAAAGAAACATCAAGCATTCGCAAGGGGTGTAAGAAGTAGAGAAATAAAGGCGTTTCAAATTCTAGACGCAAAGCAACAGTGGATCAATCAGGTGAGTGATCGGATGACGTAGTTAACAACATTAATGGCTAAAATAGTTCACGACATTACACCGGAAATGGGGAATTTTGTGTCAAAGGAGAGATAAAAAGCCTCACGGTCTGGCTGAAGACGTTAAACTTAGCGCTTGGTGGGAGGCAACCCATTCGTAGGTAGGTTAGGTTTTGTTTTCAAGGTAATTGGGAGAAATTCATTATCATCATCATCACAAAAACGTAGCACGAAGAAGGTGTGGGGTCAAAACACAAGAATTGAATAAAGAATGAAGGCGTGATGCGGAGAGGGAGAAGACACGCCGCGCGTCTTTAAGAGACCCCGATGCGCAGGGGTTCTAATTTAAGCGCGCGTCATGGATCAACATCCTGCCGCGCCGCGGATTTTGATCGGTCAAAAGGTTTTTACTGGGTAAGTTTTTCACTTTTCACACAACCCACACAAACCCCACGTCGCGGATATCAAAGCTACAACCTAAAACTTGTGATTTTAGTGCTTTCTCTCACACTTTCGTTATTTACTACTGAGGTATGTGCTCTGAACTTGTTATTTCAAGATTACGTATACGTTGGTGGCTCAAAATCGGATCAAATAAGGTTTAGGTAGAAAACATAGAATTTAGCAATGTCGACTTTTAGGGTGGTGTTTTCGCAAAATCCTCACCCTAGATAGACTAAGCGAATGTTAGGTTGCCTTGTGGATATGTTGGTTGAAGCAAAACAGGTACATAAATGGGAAATTTCGAAACAGTCGTTCGCCACGACGCGGCAAGTTCATCAGCCGCGACGCGGTATTTGAATCATCGCGTGGTCTTTAAACCGCGACGCGAGTAGGGACTGATTTTGCAAATATTTTTGTTTTTGTTATCTTTTGTGTAGATGGAGCAGCCACCACAGCAAGGAGTACCTTATGTATTGGAGCACCCATTCTTGAGATTTCTGGATACACTCGCGAAGACATATCGGTACCAGGCTCGATTGCGAGCCACAGCACGTGCACGATGCAGCCGACCTTGTACTTTGGCCGGCCTTTGTTGACGACAGTTGGACTCTGGGACCGACTGTTTCCCTTCCTCCACCGCACCTGGACCCACTCGGATGGGGCATTCACATTTACTTGCCGTGAATGGGAGAGGTTGATGGCCCGTGAGGCCGATATTGCTTACATTGAGCTCATGCTGGAGTTCTTTTCGACCTGCCTATACGAGCCAGCCTTTGACGATCCCGGATCCCATCTCATCCGATTTAGACTTGGAGGCCAGAGCTGAGAGTGTACGATGCGAGAGTTTTCCAAGATGCACAAAGATCTATACCCGTGAGGAGACGGAGAGCATCCACTTCCCGCCATTCTTGGATGCCTGCTGGGTGATCAGCCACGGAGAGAGACAGATGAGCTCATTTGGGCACGGATGTCCAATGACCGGTTCGAGGCCGGGGGGGCCAAGGAGAGCCAGTTTCACTCCCCACTGCACCGACTCATGCGCTGTATCATATCCACTTCCATTGCCCACCGCAAGGGTAGTGAGAAGGTGCCCCGTGATGATATGTTCTACATGTGGGTTCTCTCCGACCCGAGCAGGTTTCTCAACCTGCCCCACACCCTGGCCGCTTTCCTGACATCTAGAGCTTTGGGGTCGAGCGCGAGGAGTCCGATGACTGGTGGGCACTTCATTACGAGATTGGCCAGATCCTACAGCATTCTCACTGGCAATGTCATTAGCCAGATGATACCGATGCCACCTACCCACGCTCAAAGACAACTGCTGGAGACGATAAGGGTGTTACGGCTGGTACAGCCGGAAGTTTACGCGATATTACCCGAGATCCCATCGACCCGCCCAGCAGCTCAGTAGGCACAAGTGCAGCCCCAGCCAGAGCCATAGATCGTCGAGGAGGAGCAGTTGGTGAGGCCCACCAGGAGGAGGAGAGTGGAGCTAGATGTCTAGCCACCACCACAGGCACGCCCAACGCCACAGCCTGTAGACATACAGGAAGCATTGCGGGACATTGTTGCGAGGTTGACACGGTTGGAGGATCAGCAACATTGGATGGTAGAGGCATTGCGAGAGCTCCTTCTTCACGGTGGACAGGAGCCACTGCCCTTCCCCACTACGGGTCAGGAAGAGTCTAGTTCATCGAGGACACACCACGATGATGATGATGAGTGATTATATTTTGTCCCGTTGTTATTTTTTAAAACATTGTACATAAACCTACTCTTAGTTGTTTATATTTTTTTTTGTCTTTTGCGTTTAATATTTTCTGTTTTAGTGTTTGTATGCAAGTACCAACGAGATCTACCGACGAGTTGTATAACACAAGTGTGGGGTCACCGTACCCCTAAACTTGTCTCATACCGGCATGTTTAACTATTGCGCCATAACTCCGGACAGTCAAACCAAGATGCATTTTTTGATATCCAGTTATAAATGGTTCTGATAAGCAAGCAGTTCTACCGTTCCGAAGGGGGTAACTCTTTTCTCCCTTGTTCTGAAATTTTTGATGTATAATGGGGACGTTGTACGGTTTAAAGTGTGGGGTGGGGACAGTCGAAAAGAGGATTTTTTGAAATTTTTGCGAAAACAGTATAATTTTTAAAATTTTTAAGAAGTTGTAATTAGAAAACGAATAGCTTTTGAGTGTTATAACATCTGATATTTTTCAACAAATACTGTGTAGTTGTAATCATGCTATGGTTGAGTTAAAACAAGTTGAGTGTTTAGAAGTTAGAAAAAATTTTGGACTTAGAACATCTTAGGATTGGGGTTCAGGAGGGAATTATCAATCAGTGGCCTTTGTTGTTCGAGCCGGTAGGTCTGAAAAGGGTGGCCCTGAAAGGGTATTTATGCACCTTACTACCTACGATCGTCTGGTCTGAGATAGTATTTTCGAAAGCTCATTACACGGAAAACATCGAAAGTCATGGATATTTCCTTAACGGCCTTTAGAATCTGAATGCATAGATGCACCTCTTGTGAACCGAAAATTTGTAATCAAGGGTTCTTTAGAAAGTCTTGATTCCCAAAGGGTATTCTGGACATTCAAAAATGTTTGGGTTCTAGTTAGAATTTGTTAAAAACTCACTTTCTTGGGGACAAGCAAGGCACAAGTGTGGGGTGTTTGACGACACCTAGTAATATCAAGTATTTTAGTCGTCGTTGAGCCCTATTTTGAGTAAAATATATATCTGAAACTGTTATATTACTCATGTTTTGTGTCTAGTGCTCGTGTGCAAATTATATACAATACAGGGGTTAAAGCGTGCAAAATGGTGAAGTTTTCAGGCGTAGGCATACGCGTGCCGCGGTTTAGGAGGACACGCGTGTCATGCTTAGCTGTGTATCGAATCAGAGTTTCAAAATTCAAAGTGCGAACATCGGGGTTACAGATAAGGACGCGCCACGGATTTGACCTTTGCGCCGCGTCCAGGCATTTTTCGCAACTATAAATAGAGGCCTCCGGTTCGTGATTCGGGGGCGAAGACCCGACCTTTGAGTGGAACTCAGGCTTCTTCGACTTGTATTTTCGTATTCCATTGATCGATAGTTGATAGTTTGCTAGTTTTAGTTTAATTTCTTGTTTTTAGGTATTGTTTATCGTGTGTGTTCAACGGTTCTGACTTGTAGAATCCGCTTGACCACGTAGATCTGGATTAGCGACCGAAGTTAGAAACATTCGGCTTCTGGTTTGGTTTAGTTTAATTACAATCATTCTGTTACTTTTAATGTTCGGTTTCAATTTCGGTTTTACAATTATTGTTCATTTGATGGGTTGTTTGTGTTTGACGTTTTTGATTTTCTAAGTATACATTGGAATCAGAACGTGTTGGTTTGGTTTGATTGAGATTTGGATTCATATAGTTTAATAGTTGCAAGTTTATGTTTTCGGTAATTTCATATTGTTTGGATTTTGTTACGTGTATGGATCGACACCATCTATAGAGTGACACTATAGATAGATTATTTCTTGACGTCGATTCAACCACTGACTCCATGGTTCGACCCTTACTACCACTAGCTAGTGTGATGTAAGGTATTTAATCTAGTATTTTTGACCGCATCGACGGCTGCGACGATGTCAGATACATGGGAAATTCATTGGATGACTAAAGGGACATTCTAAGAGTACTTGAGAAGCACTAAGAGAATGTATATGAGTTAATCTATTTTGAAAAAGATATTTATGTAAAGAGCTACATAAGATGCTGACTTTAAAACACATAGATATAATTATGAATTATAAATAGACTATAACTTCATTATGAATGAAGAATGAGTTTTGTTGGAATTAGTTCCAAGTAAAACATAGTAATCCATTTCACTACAAAATAAAATACATTGCTACTTTAGAAGTTACATTCTAATATGATTGGGTATATAGGTTTACTGAAAAACTAGGTTGGTTGAGTCCTTCCATCCAGGGATCACCTAGAAATCTTTTATGATTTCAAGAATGTACTTAATTACGCTAAAAGATAGTAAGTCACATCTGAACACCAATGATGTTGTCCAAGATAATCAACTATACTTAGAATAAAGTTGATTATGGGGACGATCGTATTAATAGCATTCATACAAATTAAATTTAGTATTTGGATATTGGAACAATATAAGCAACGTTCATTGTAATGACTTGATATATTGGATATGATCTTTTCATTAAATAATTCTTGTGTTCTATATTAGCATGCTTAATCCTTGAGTAACATGGTTATTCTAAATGTCCATAGACGTTCATAGTTGTGAGCGCATCTATGAGATAAGATTAATATGAGTGGATCGATTGATTTTCATGGAGATGAAAATGGAAAGGGTTGCGACCAAATTCATAGGTACTTGATTAGAGAATAAGTATTGGACAAGAACTGCATCAAAAGAACTTCATGGATCGTTGTCATGAGTGATATTTGATTAAGGTAATATCTTTGTATTCTTCGACCTGAGATACATATTTGGGACTTAAGTGTAGGAATTGTTGTGCTTTGACATAGCCTAACACTGTTCCGTAAAAGGCAATTATAAAGGCCATCATTGGGTATTGCATGAACTACATGATAAGCGTATATAGTCAAGATGAGATTTGTTCCCCTTATTTGTTGAGAGTTAGACATCTAAGGCCTTACTCAAAAGGCAGTTATAAGGGCCATCTTGTTCAAAATGATGTCTGTAACAAAGAGATAATCGATACCAATACCTTATAACCAATTGTGGCTTGGAGCACTTGGAATTGGTTGTTGCTGGATGGCACCTCATCGTGTGTTATTGGGGTCAGTAGTCTGTTGCTAGACGTCAACCACTGTCTATGTCAATCTATAATGAATCTAGTGCAATTGGGAGATTGTTGGATCTATATGCTCAAGAATCATTTTAGAATGACGTTTGCTAATAACATATGATCCTATAGGTCACACCTTAAGTAAGTTGGCACATATTGAATGTTTATTATTAACACAATTATTAATAAATAATCAACTCTTGTATTTAATTAGGAGATAATTATTATTTTTATGAAAAGTAATAAATCAAAAGAGTAAAAACTGGTTATTATATCAAATAATATGATAATAAGTCATGTACAAGTTTTTGGACACTTTGGTTTCCACTCAACTTTATAGTTACATGAGTACATATATAGTTTGGGAAACTAGATTATTTCTCTCTATTGTTGGCCAATTAGTCCGGGGATGGGGATGTTGCTTGCCAACCTCCCTTTTACACAACCCATGCTTCTTACAGCCACCACTTAGCATTTATTAGAGGTATGGGCCTTAGATATTATATATGGGTATATAAGAAAGTGTAAGACCAAAAAAACCAACTAGTTTTTCTCTCATTCCTTGATAAAGTTTGTCCACCTCATTTTCTCCCCCCTCTTGCATGTGTTTGGAAGCCTTTTGTAAGTATAAGTGGTGTAGAAGTGCTTCTCCTTTAGTGCTTAATTATGTTAAGCACTTAAAGACTTAAGAAGTCAGAAATACAAAAGGAAACTAGCATTCGTAGTGCCTCAATCTTGTTGGTGGATACATTATACATGTACTTTACTTTGAGCTCTCTTGTCATCTTCATCAACTCCCCAAAATCAAGTGGGATCAAAGTCTTCAAAGGTTATATTTTTTACATCCTATGGTTGTCAAATAATCATTTTATATTATGTAATTAGATCCTCTTGGTGGTTTTGTTAAAATGATCTTAAAATAATTGTTATTTTAAAACCGCTTCCGTTTGACGCTTAAAATTGTTTTAAGCAAAATGATCGTTTTAGTTTATCAAAACCCATCATACAAAGGGTTACAAAATTTATGACCCCAACCGTAACAAGATTATTGTATCAAGAGACGTTAAATTCGCTGAAAATGTTTTTCCTTCCACTGCAAAATCCAAACAAGATCAATGTGAAGAAGAAAACATGTTTGAGACCCCCCCTACGTACGCCACTGAGTAATAACATGTCACCAATCAAGAAAATACACTCGATAAACCAAACAACGCTAGTCAAGAAGTAACAAATGAAGAAGAAAATGAAAGCACACCGGTAGATAGTAGTGAATCATTATTCTTAAATATGATTCAAGATTCAAGATGTTTGCACATTCTGTCCCAAATCTTTATGTTATCTAAGTGAAGGAAGTAGAAAATACACATTTGAAGTTCTAAACATATGCTTCAATGGCTGATATCGGTGAAGACAAAGAAAAAACAAAAGCACAACGATGGATACGGGAGATCTATATATTATTGAAGCATGGGAGAAAATAAAACTCTGTCATGGCTAATATTATTGAAGATGACAAGCAATAAATTGTTGATGTTATGAAGATGAACCGTCAAAAAGATGTTGTTGGCAGACCCGTTCCTTAGGGTGGTCAACACGGGCGACCGTCCAGGGCCCATCGTCTTAAGGGGTTCAAAAATTGTATGTCCTATATAATATATATGTATATATTGGTCTTCTAACAAATAAAAGTTGTTGAATATTTATATGATTTTTAAAAGCAAATGATACTTCGGGGATAAGAACTTTTAATGAATTATTAGATGCATTGAAATTGTTACATCTTAATATGAATTATATAAGGAATCGAGGTTATGACAATAGTTCCAAATATTGAAAGAAAACACCAAGGTATTAAAAGACGACTACTTGTAATTGTTATAGCTATATATATCTTTAAAAATATCATTATGAAAAATGCTAAAAAATATTTTTTTATAAATGGTTTTGCTAAACTTTTTTAGGGGTATTTGTTTCTCCTCTCGCCCCGAGCCCCAAAAAAGTTTGGACCGAGCGGGTACTGGTGAAAGAGACGAAGAAAAAGGGATATGGAATTATATAATCATGGGAAAAGAAACATTATCCCTAATTGGGGATGAAGGATATAAAAGTAATTTGAAACTTGTTTCATCCAGTAATGAAAAGAAAAACAGCTATATACATTTGAATGAAAATCACATAATTGAAAGGAATGCTATTCTCTTCTTAATAATGATTCATTCCATTCCTTACACCCATTACAACATACCAAACATAACATTAGAATTTCCATATCATTGCTTATATCCAGACAAGAGTGTGTATGGCTTAATTCAAGCTCCTAGAGCTTGGTATAAGACTTTGTCTACTTTTTCTTATAGACTATGGCTTTAAGCATATGGTGTTGTGGATCCCATCCCCTTCAGAAGATCAAGTCACAAGCATCTCATGCGTGCACATGTTTATGTAGATGACACCATCTTTGAGTACATAGACGAATCAATGGTAGCAGACTTTGCAATGTTGTTGATTACCAAATTCCAAATATGCATGAATAGGAAGTTTAATTTCTTCCTAGGCCTTAAGTGAAATAGTGAAATAAGTGGAGTGGTCTATCTTTAGTCTCACCAGGAAAAATACATAAATGAGCTGCTATAGAAATAAAGATTGAGATCACCATCTTCGATGATTTTGTGGTACACCGTACAATTGCAATCTATGTCTTCTAGCACTATTGAGGAGGCTATAAGAGGAGCTGTCAACACTTTTATCCTTGACAATATTATTTTACGAGCTATATGCTATTGTTTGAGATGATTTTTTTTTTTAAACGAGGATATAATAAGATTGGAAGGTGTGATGTGATGTCTCCATGAAACCAAAAGATCTTAAATAAAACAAATTTAGGCATTTTGTGAAATTATAATCTCGTCTGTTAGTTATTCGCGAAAGCAAGCATATCTCACCGTATTCCCTACTATTTTCTGCAAAAGTGTTTTGCAAAATATTGAAACAAGCCTTTCGGGGTGTTGTTATCAATTCACAAGATCAATTTCTTAAGATACGTGATTATTTCTATAACTTGGATGATATATTAAGTGATATTTCCCTATCTTTTTCTCGATTTAGTAATCTTTTCTGATTTTCACAAATTATAAACTTCTTTTACTATTTAATGTAATAAAATGATAGTGGCATAAATGGTTAATAATTTTTCTATATTAGCCAATTATATATAAATAAATTATGAGATTTCGGCGATGCAAACTTTTATTTCATATAAAGAATTAAAGCTAGTGTACCAATTTCATTACCATTCCTCTACCTCCCGAGAACAGATTCTTTTTAACATTGAATTTATAATGGTTTATTTGAGTACAATTTCGGGTTGATATTAATTTGCACATGGATGGTTGACTTATCCAAGTGATTATATCTAATTCTTTAATAATAAATGATATATCCCTCTAATATAATTTTTCTAGTTGATTTATATAATATATAATGGCAAATGCAAAATTACTTTTCAAATACTTAATCAAGTTTGGTATGCCATTTTTAATGTTGGATATAATTGTACCAAATATTTTAAGTTGTTAAAATTTGATATTATTTCATGAAACGTCGAGACAAATTTCTATTTTATATATATATATATATATATATATATATATATATATATATATATATATATATATATATATATATATATATATATATATATATATATATATATATATATATATATATATATAGGGAGAGGTTCAAACGAGGACAATTAAAAGGTTGAGAACGCGAGGACAATTCTGGACCAATCGTTTCACAAGGGTATAATAGTAATCTTAAAATTTCTCTAATAATTAATAAAATCTAAGATAATTAAGAGTTTCCTATGCTGGGATTTGAAATCACGTTCCTTGATTGTAGCTATCACAAAACGAACTAAATGTAGAAACCAATATTCTAGTCGATCGAGCATCACGTAATCATGATCAATCACGTATTCGACACGGAAGTTACAGACTATTGACTGTCATTGTAATCACGTAATCGACTAGAATATTGATTTTGATTGTAATCACGATCGATTATCAAGCAATCCATATTCAATTTATAGAATCCGAAAAAAAATCCTTGTAATCACGATGGACAATCAAAGAATTCGATGCAACATGGAAGCAGACGAATACGAAGGAGACAAATACGAAGAAGAACCAGACGAATACAACAATAACGAGTCCAGTCCAAGCGAAGCAGACGAACACAAAGAAAAAGGTAAGAATCTGATTTTTTTATCATGTATTAGTCAATTAATTTTATTTAAAAACAGTGGATAACTGAAATTCGTCATTGAATTTGGATGTAAAAACTTGTTTTCATCAGTGAAAATAGAATTCGTCAGTGAATTTGGATGTTATTGATTACTGAAAAGCTTGTTTTCATCGGTGAATATAGAATTTGTCAATGAATTTTATTTAAAAACAGTGGACAACTGAAATTCGTCTTTGAATTTGGATGTAAAAACTTGTTTTCATCAGTGAATATAGAATTCGTCAGTGAATTTGGATGGTATTGATTACTGAAAAGCTTGTTTTCATCCGTGAATATAGAATTCGTCAATGAATTTTATTTAAAAACAGCGAACAACTGGAATTCGTCATTGAATTTGGATGTAAAAGCTTGTTTTCATCAGTGAATATAGAATTCCTCAATGAATTTTATTTAAAAACAATGGACAACTGAAATTTGTCATTGAATTTGGATGTTATTGTGTTGTTTTTTCAACTTTTCCCTAAAAATCAGTTAGTAATAATATAGCAATGATATTTGATTGTATTGGTCATTGATTAGTAGTACACCATAAACCATCTTCATCAATGAATAATATATAAATTATATTCATCACTAAATAATGTATTCATCGATGAATATCGTATATAACAGTGAATTTATCGATGAATACCGTATATTACAGTGAATTCATCGATGAATACCGTATATAACAGTGAATTCATCGATGAATACCCTATATAACAGTGAATTCATCGATGAATACCGTATATAACAGTGAATTCACAGGTAAAGAAGAATTGATGCAACTGTTGGGTGTAAGAGTGCCTGAAAAAAATTGAAATATGTACCACAATCAATACGGAATAAGGGTTGTGGAACTAAAAAAGGTTAGCCAGTGCAAGTGAGAAAGCGTCATCGTCTTCTAAATCAAAAACAAAAAAGTGCAGCGGGTGTAACAAATACATCAATCACAATTGGCGAACTTGCCCCGAGAGAATTGCAAGAGATGAAGCTTTGAAAGATAGAGAGAAATAGACAATGTCACAGATTTGGGTTTATTTGATTTATATGTTTTATCTTTTCCGTCATTTAGCATATATTTCATGGGATATTAAAATTTAGGCTCATTATTGATTAATAAGTACACTTTTTTGTAGTTGTGTTTTTAATGTACCGGTAGTTTCTTATTTCTTCAATATATTATGTAATATAATTATTTATTCCCTGTTAATAGTATATTCATCAATGAATAACGATTGCTTATAATAAAACGTTTGTTTTTGTAAAATTATTAGTAGTTTATATGAGAGTTTTGGAAAACAAATGTTGCTATAATTGTATTGGTATTTTCTTTTGTGACAAAGTATTATGTTATATAAATATTTAGTTAGTCCCAATTAATAATATATTAACTGTATTCATTAATGAATGTATTATGCATTATTTTCAATTCATCATATATTAACTGAAGTCTCGATGAATAAATGAATGCTTATGCAAAAATAGAAAACATGCCCAAATTCAACGAAGAATGATATATACAAAGATGTACTAAACAACAATACCATGACCAATAAGAATATCTTTGTATGTCCTAATTAATTATAATAAAACCAGCATCCAAAGTTAGTCTGCATGTTTCCAGGAATACCAAAAGGTTGGATTAAAAAGCCATAACATACACTATACAACATAGACTAAATATAATCATTGATGAAAATATACATGATTAGGGAAATATGATGCATGCGCAGTTAACCTAATTTGTCTGTATTTTCTATTTATATAAAAACAGCATATACTAATTATTGTTGTCTGTCTTTACAAATTTTATAAAAAAAGTTATCCTAATTTGGTTATATTCATCAATGAATATATGTGTATTTGCAGAAAAACCAAGTACATGCTCAACTTCAACAGAAATAAACTCAAAGCGTTGTATTAAAATGTATTAACAGTGAATATCAACCAAAACTATAACGTAGCAAACATAAATATTTCAAAAGAAAAGATCATATGTTTAATATAATCACATGACTTTGTTCTAACTAAAAAGTTTTAATCTGTCAACAATTTTGAACTCAGCATCCGCCAGTATTTTCTTACGCTCCCTTGCTGATATCTTGTTGGGTATCGTACGCACAGAATCTGAATCATCTTCATCCAATAAGACGGGATCGGATGGATTGTTCGTGAACTTACTAAAGGCAGTCTTTTCCATTATTCTTTCACTTTTTTTCCTAACTGAAATCATAAAGAAAACATTATAAATATAATGCAAACATAACAAAAATCGTTGTAAATTAAAAAGTACATATAATTGATTTAAACTTACTTAAATTGTATGAATTAATGGATTCAGATAATGTCTGTATTCATCAATGAATACAGCCAATATTCAATGTATTAGGATAAACGTTATACTAAAAATGGTTACCATGAATTAATGGATGCTAAAAAAATGTTGCGTTTACCAATATGTATTGGTGTTGGTGTTGGTCTTTATTTTGCATTTCTAATAATCGAGATTTTACTTATTGGCATCTTGAAATTGTTCAAACACAAAGACAGACATAAATTCAGAAATCTTGAAATTATGGACTTAATGTAAAGGCTAAAAATGTTCAAGAGACAGAAAAGACACAAGATCCTGTCTATATGTTTCACTTTGGTCTACCACTACAGAGTCCCATTCCTGTTTTCTGGTTTCTAGCTTTAATTTCATTCTCTTAATAACCACCCACAAGATTCTGTCTATATAATCGAGATTAAACTTCCATTTTTAAAGTATGTTGCTATAATAAAGGAATTAATGAAGAATATGATGCTATTTGTTGCTATATAATTACAAAACAAGAATACATCATACTTTAATTGATACTATTATTATAGCATCCTACTTTTCATTTATTACGTTTTCCAACATCAACTTTACACATGCACACATGTACAAGGATTACATGAAGAGATTTAATATTATATGAACTGGATTAGATATAAATGCATTTCAGGATCTTTCAACATCACACTCCTGATGTCAATTAATAACATCATTGGAAACAAAGGGTGTGTCGAGGACATTATATAAAACCTAAAAGTACTCACAGTTGAGTATAATAGATTGGTTGTAGTACAAAGAATCAAAGGGTCTGTACACAAAAAAGCAAAAACCCTGTATTCATCGATGAATACAGCCAATAATTGATTTATTTGGAAACACTTTCATCGTTGAATCATAATCCCTGATAAAATACATGTATTCATCGATGAATACATAAGATCCAATACATTTAAAGCTGGATTATGAAGAAAATTTTCCCATATTCAATGTATTCATCGATGAATACCCGAAATCAACAATCAATCGGCTAAACTACAATGCGATTTTTAACTTTAATGAAACCCTAGATTAGTTTTGTTACTAGATTAAGATACTTGGTGAACCAATTTTCATCTTAGATCACAAATACGAACTCAGTTACACACATTAAAGAGGTTATAAAATCGGATTTTCAAACACTTTAAACTCAAAATCAAGATTATGATGTTAAACCCGATTTCATCAATGACTCAAGTACTCAAAATCATGATTTCAATGTTAAATCATATTTCGAACTTATCTCTAGTAATCTCGGGTGATTTAGAAGCGTTTTTTCCAGACTCCATCGACAAAACCCTTGCAATCAACAATGTTGATGAAATACGATATTCACAGATGGCTTCTTCTTCGTTAAATCGACAATGTTGAAGAGGATTCTGTGGGATTGTCGAGGGAATACGATCGCATATACCAAATTGAAATATTACTGCCAAAATTAAACAACGATAACTCAGGAACCGATTATGATAAACAAATAGCAAAAACCCTATAATGCCCTTCCGTGAATAATTAATTTGCAGAAGGATATCTCAGCTTTGTATTATTTACATTAACAGCCCAATTATCACAACCCTTGATCTTGAGATTTAAATGGCTGAGATTTGTCCTCGCGTTCTCAACCTTTTAATTGTCCTCATTTGAACCTACCTCTATATATATATATATATATATATATATATATATATATATATATATATATATATATATATATATATATATATATATATATATATATATATATGTATATATATATATGTATATATATATATATATATATATATATATATATATATATATATGTGTGTGTGTGTGTGTGTGTGTGCGCGTGTGTGTGCTAATCACGAAAAAAAACTATATTTTGCTAAAAATTCAGTTTAACCATCAGTTTTTAAAAGATTCGAAAAAACCACCAATTTTGGTAAAAAATTTGATCGAAGCCATTGTTACCGGCTTCGTCAAGTCATAATGGTTGGGATAATTTTTTTTTCAAAAATTGATGGTTTTATTAAAAGGGTAAATTGCGTAAAAGACATTAACTTTTCTAAAATTATCGAATTTGACACCGTGTTTTAATTTTTTGCAAATAAGTCATTGAGTTTTCATAAAATTGGCAAAATTGTCCAAACAACCGGTTTGATAGGTTGCCCCGGTAACACATGATACAACGTGAATCGTATTTTCATAAAATTGTAAACCTACCCGCTTACCCCCTTTTCACCAACGTAGACCATCACCACGATTCGTTGTGACCACGACGTCTCCAAGCAGACGACTGCAATTAACGACGTCGGACCGGCAATTCGTTGTGACCTCCTTCTTCTCCGACCAGTTTAACGTTGTTCCACCACCGCACTCCACCCCACGCCTTGAAGGCTGCAAGCAGAGGACTGCAATCAGACAACCTAGGTATCGTCCTTCTTCTCCGACTGCAATCAGACAACTGCTGGCGTCTGCACCTCCACCAATGGAAGAACCCACAAATTCTGCTGAGAGGTAAATATCTCGTGTGAACTGGTTATTCCATTTGGGTAGTTGAAGTTAGGAAAGAAATTTCTTGCGTGAACTGGTTATATCATTTTGGTTTTCTTGCCCGAACAGTAGATTGGTTTTCATGAGTTTTCTTGCCCTATGATTGGTTTTCATGAGTTTTCTTTCCTGATACCACATGTACACGGAGATAAACAGAAATTGAACCCAATGGGTTATGTTCCAAGAACCGTATCTGTTATTGCTTTCCATTGTTTGATTTCAGGTATCTGCAAAAATCGTATCTGTTATTTGATTCTTTTTCTTAAGACCAATATGTATCATTGTACAGTTTATGTTGGTTTTTAGGCCTTCACTGGTTTTTTTGCCTGATAACAGTTTATGTTGCTAAAAGCATTGAACTTTGGTATACCCAAACTTGGAAGTGCAATGCTATTTCTTGACTAATTTTGGCAGTTGGTTCTTCATTACAGGGATACATCAAGTGAATTAGAAGAAATTCCTGGTGTTGATGAAGGGCTACAAGAGGTTGAAGTTGAACAAACATTGAGTGGCAATCGAAATACAGCAGAACTTCTGGAGTCGGGGTATTCAAAAGATGAGGTACTACGTGTTTTGCAAGAATCACCATTACCATTAGAAGTAGCAGTCATCACCCCTGTGGAGGAAGAAAATCCCATTAATCACACACCTGATATGGTTCCTGAAACACAATAGAATATACAACAGAATACTGAGATTGATGAAGGAATTGAAGAAACCCAACCTCCAAGCAAATGTTGAAAAAGAGAAAAAAGTCTGATATAATACTAAAAAGCAAGCTAAGTCAGCATATCGGTTGTACAGGTGCAACCAACAGGGATCCTCTCACTATTGACTAGGTGAAAGTTAGGAATTGTAGGGGTAGATGGGAAACTATTTTATATGCCCTTTTTGTATTAAACTGCCCCGTTGGAAATATGTCCTTTTGTAAATGGTATACTTAAACTTGAGTACTCTTTTTGTAAATTGGGTTGGGTACTTAGAAATTGCGAAAGTTAGGAATTGTAGGGGTAGATGGGCAATTATTTTGTATGCCCTTTTTGTATTAAACTTCCCCGTTAGAAATATGTTTCTTTTGTAAATGGTATACCCAAACTTGAGTACCCTTTTTGTAAATTGGGTTGGGTACTTGGAAATTACTAGCTTTGATACAATGTTGATAATTATGGTTTTAATCGTTAACTTTGCATAATAACATCAAACTTCCGATTTTTGTCACAAATACCATTGAACTTTGATTTTTTTTTGTTCTTTTTTTTGGGGCTGTTATGATAAACTATCCAAGGTAACATCAAAATTACTTATTTGGACACGTATGCCGCATGTAAATTGATTAAGTTGTATAATAAAAAATGGTAATTTGCATAAAAGTCACTAATTTTTCCAATTTTCTAGATTTTGACACTAAGTTTTATAAAAATTTGCAAATTTGACTATATGACCTGGTAACTTGTTGCATTCCTGTAATATGGTTATTTTTGCAACTTTTTGAAAAACATAATGACTTTATTGCAATTTTTATGAAAACATAATGACTTAATTGCAAAAACTAAAAACACAGTGTCAAAATCGAGAAATTTCGAAAAGTTAGTGACTTTTATGCAATTTACCCTTTTTAAAACAAATGAAAAATTGATGGTTAAAGTGTAAATATTATATAAATTAAAGTGTAAATATTATCTAGGACCAATTACGAAAAAAACACAATATTTTGCCAAAAAATTGGTTTAACCACTAATTTTATAAGATTTGAACAAACCCGTCATTTTCTGGTAAAAAGTTTCATTGAAACAATTGTTACCGTTTTTTTAAGTCATAATAATAAAAAAATATTTCAAAGCGTGTTATATAAATGTAAATAAATGAATAAAATGGTATTATAATTAAAATTAATAGCAAAATAATAATAATAATAATAATAATTTAAGAAATGATTTAATGATCTAAAAAGGAACTATATTTAAATGAAGGACCAAAAGGGACATTAATATAAACTTTTATAGTTAACCTTTTTGACTTTAGGGACTCAAGGTGTCAGCATGAGGAATTAGGGGAATAAAGTACAATTTTTGGATTTTGTGCATGCTTATCGTTGGTTTATGAGGTTTGTGCGACCGACTTTGATATCAAAACTCTACTTCTAAATCCTAGATTGCACAACCCACATTTCTTGTTTGTTTCATTCACCTGAAGTCGTAGAAAGGGAAACCGATAGAGATGGAAAGAGTGTCGGTGAAGGACGGGTAGTTGTCGGTTTTACTGTCACAAAAAGGAACAAGGAGACGGTGGTGGGTGTTGGAATTAGTGTCCAAGGTTACAAGTAGTGATAATATTTCTAATAATAGCAGAGTCTTTTTGGGTTGCCCCATGACCCAGAAAAACAAACAGAGTCATAAAACATGAAAAGATGATTAGTTTTCTAATTTATTGAGAAATAAATTAATTAGAA
The DNA here is from genome assembly GCA_023525715.1 of Cichorium intybus. Taxonomy (NCBI): domain Eukaryota; kingdom Viridiplantae; phylum Streptophyta; class Magnoliopsida; order Asterales; family Asteraceae; genus Cichorium; species Cichorium intybus. Next base: position 32,038,421 of record CM042017.1, on the reverse strand, counting down.
TCTGAATCAGTAAATTAATTAATAACTTAATTTGGAATTAATTTGTTGTTATTCGTCAGAAATGGCCCGAAACATTATTTCATTTTTATGCTTTGTTTGAGGATGGTTTTAAGTTTGCTTTTGACAATGATAATGGAAATATTTTAGTTTACAAAATGGTTATCTTTATTTTAAAGCTAGTCCTTGTAATGACATCTATGAAAGTGTTGTTTACGTTGGTAGAAGTAATAATATAACTCTAAATATTGATTCTAATGAGAATCTTCTCGATAAGTCACGTCTATGGCACTATCGTCTTGGCCATATAAACAAGAATCGCATCGCCAAGCTCCAGTAGGAAGGAATATTGGAATCATTCGAGTTAAAGTCGGATGATGTATGCAAGTCTTGCTTACTTGGAAAGATGACCAAATCGCCATTCACAGGAAGCTATGAAAGAGGCAAAGATCTGTTGGAACTAATCCATACAGCTGTCTGTGGAGCGTTCAGATCCGCCACTAGACAAGGTGAACACTACTTTGTGACATTTACTGATGATTTCAGTAGATATTGTTATGTTTGTCTAATTAAACATAAGTCAGAAACCTTTGAAGTGTTCAAATAGTTTCAGAACGAAGTAGAGAATCAACTGGGCAAGAAGATTGAGATACTCCGATCCGATAGAGGTGGAGAATATCTTAGTCAAGAATTCTACGATCATCTCAGGAATTGTGGAATAGTTTCACAGTTCTATCCTCTTAGAACACCGAAGCACAATGGTGTTTCTGAAATGAAAAATCGAACGTTGTTAGACATCGTTCGATCTATATACCATTTGAGATGTGGATGGGGAACGTCCCTCATTGGCACATATAAAAGTCTAGGGTTGTGAAGTCTTCGTTCGACGCAAAGCTCATGAAAAACTTGAACCTAGAGCAGAGAAGTGTTATTTCGTTGGTTATCCATGAAAGTCATTTGGATATTTGTTCTACAAGCCTTCTGAGAACAAAGTGTTTGTTGCTCGAAGAGGAGTATTTTTGGAAAGAGATCTCATATCCAAAGAGGCTAGTAGGAGTAAATTTGATCTTGAGGAAATTCAAGAGTCAACCAATGAAGAACCTATAGTTGACACTAGCACTCAACCTGAGGATGAGACTCCTGTTGAGTAAACTGACATATCTCCATCGCCTCTTCGCAAATCCAGAAGAGTTAGTCATCCTCTTGAGTTTTATGGTTTCCATATTACCACAGAAGGTGACACACTGATAAGTCATAATACACTAGTCAGTGAGGATGAGCCATCCAACTATAAGGAAGCGATGGCAGGCCATGAGGCTGCCAAATGGAAAGAAGCCATGAAGAGCGAGATTTAGTCCATGTACGATAATCAAGTTTGGAACTAACTAGCTCTCAAAACCGTTGGGTGTAAGTGGATCTTCAAGAAGAAGACCGACATGGATGGGAATGTACACACATTTAAGGCTAGGTTGGTTGCGAAGGGTTTCACTCATACTCAAGGAATTGATTATGATGAAACCTTCTCTCCAGTATCCAAGATTAAATATATTAGAGTGTTACTTGCCATAGCTGCATTTTATGATTATGAAATATGACAGATGGATGTCAAATCCGCTTTCCTTAAAAGATAAATGTCAGAGGATGTGTATATAGCACAGCCTGAGGGTTTTGTACATGCTAAGTACCCTAATAGAGTGTGTAAACTTGAAAGGTCCATTTATGGACTCAAGCTAGCTTCTCGCAACTGGAACATCTGCTTCCATGAAAAGGTTAAAAAGTTTGGATTTTCTAGAAGTCAAGATGAGTCATGTGTTTATGTCAAAGCCAGTGGGAGTAATGTAGTATTTCTAGTACTGTATGCAGATGGCATACTCCTTATTGGAAGCGACATCCCAACATTGCAAAGTGTGAAGACTTAGCTTAGGAAGTGTTTTGCTATAAAGGATCTGGGAAACACATCATATATACTTGGTATAAAGATCTATAGGGATAGATCAAAGCGTCTAATAGGACTAAGCCAAAGTACATACTTAGATAAGATCTTGAAGAAGTTCAAGATGCATGATTCCAAGAAGGGGTTATTGCCCATGCAACATGGCATAAACTTAAGTAAAGAACAATGTCCCAGAACTAGTGAAGAAATGGACAGAATGAGTTGAATCACATATGCTTCAGCTATAGGATGGATCATGTATGCCATGATATGTCCTCGACCTGATGTCTCGTATACTTTGAGCATGATGAGTCGATATGAAGATAATCCTGGCGAAAGTCATTGGACGGCAGTGAAAAATATTCTTAAGTATCTGATAAGAACTAAAGACATGTTCCTGGTATATAGAGGAAGAGATGAGCTAAAAGTAACTAGGTTTAATGGCGCAAGTTTCCAAACAGACAGAGATGACTCTTGCTCACAGTCAAGGTGGGTGTTCTTGTTGAACGGATGACCATTTACTTGGAAACATTTGAAACAGAAGTCGGTGGCTGACTCAACGTGCGAGTCCGAGTATATAGCAACTAGTGAAGCTGCAAAGGAAGCTACATGGTTGAAGAACTTCATCGGTAATTTTGGCGTTTTCCCCAGCATCAGTGATCCTTTTGAAGTCTTCTGTGACAACGAGGGTGCAGTTGCATTGACTAAAGAACCTAAGGACCATGGGAGATCAAGACATATACTCAGAAAGTACCACTATGTTTGAAACCGAGTTGAAGACAGAGACATCGTGGTGAGTAGGGTTCCGTCAGAAGAGAATCTGGCTGATCCCTTCACCAAGGCATTGTCGCGGGCCAAGCATGATGAGCATACTAGGTCCATAGGTATTAGAGTTGCTAGCGAAATGTCTTGAATGTTTAGTTAATAGTTTGAAAACCGAAACAATATGGCAATATTAATTGTATCTGACTTGGTGTTTATTTTATGGAGACGTAATAAAGAACTGGATTGCTACCATTTCATTAATTACTACTGTGTTTCACTTTTGTTGTTGGAATAGTGTCCAAGGTCATCAACTAGTGGTAATATTTCTAATAATAACAGGGTCCTTTTGGGTTGCCCTCATAACCCAGAAAAATAGACAAAGTCAAAAAGAATAAAGAAAGGATGATTAGTTTATTAATTTATTTAGAAATAAATTAATTAGAAACTAGATCAGCAAGTTAATTGATAAATTAATTTAGAATTTATTTGTAATCAATTAAAGGGACTGGATTGTAATTAATTAAATAATTAATTAATGGAAACAAGTCCAGGGGGTGCGGCCGCCAAAAGACTCCTTACTTTTGGAACCCTAGGATCCCTCCGGTGTAAATAGAGGCCTTCGGGTAAACCCTAAGGCACCTCAAAACCGTAGGGTTTTAAACATGCCAAGTGTCCAAATAGAGTTTCCATGAAAAGGTCAAAAGAGTTTGGATTTTCAAGAAGCAAGGATGAGTCTTGTGATTATGTCAAAGCTAGTGGGAGTACCATTGTAGTCTGCCTAATGATGTATGTCAATGGCATACTGCTTATAGGAAACGATTTTCTAATGTTTGAAAGGGTAATAACTTGGCTTGGGAAATGTTTCACTATTAAGAATATAGGAGATACAATATACATACATGATATAAGAATCTATAGGGATAGATAAAAACGTCTGAAAAAGGACTTAGCCAAAGTACATTTTGAGTATGATCTTGAAGAAATTCATATGCATGACTGTAAGAAAGGGTTTCTACCCATGTCATGAAATTGATTAGGAATCAATATCCCAGTACTAAAGAAGAACTGGAATGAATGAGTTGAGTCCCATATGCTTCTGCTATAGGATCAATCATGTATGCCATGACATGTACTTGACCTGATATCCCGTATGCTCGTAGCATACTGAGTTGATTTCAGGACAACCCTGGCAAATGTCATTAGATAGCAGTGAATGACATTTTAGAGTGTCTTAGGAGAACAAGAAATGTAGTCTTGGTTTGTGGAGGAAAAGAAAGAAAATCTAAGAGTAACTGTCATAGTGATGCCAGAGATGACTCTTGCTCAGGATAAGTGTTCCTTTTAGAGGAGTGATTACTTGGAAAGGTTCCAAGTCAGAATCAATGCAAGTCCGAGTATATAACAGCTAGTGGTGCTGTAAAGGAGACTACATGGTTGAAGGATTTCGTTGGTAATATTGGTGTTGTCCTCAACATCAATGAACTCCTTGAAATCTTCTTGATACCAAGGGTACAGTCGCCTTAACTGAGGAACTTGAGGAACATGAGAAGTCGGAGCATATACCCAGGGATTGCTGCTGTGTTTAGGAATCAAGTTGAGACATCGTAGTGAATAGGGACTCATCGGAAGAGTGTCTGACTCATCGTTTCTCGAAGACTTTAACGCGGAACAAGCATGAAGGTCATACTAGGGTCCATAGACGACAAGTTTATGAGCAATATAACTTAAGTGTTTTAGTTATTAGTTTGATAATTGAAACATATAACAGTAGATAATTTTTATCTGATTTGGTGATTATCATGTGGAGACTTGATAATGAGCTTGAGAGCTACCATTTGCATTAATTTAATACTATGTTTCGCTTTAGCATATTTAGAACCCGCTTCCCAAGTATTAATTTACTCAAACTTCCACAGTCGGTCGTACTCCTGGAAGCAAGTAGTGATTTAAGACTATCATAGAGCGTTAGTAGATTGTTTATAGTTATTAGACATAGCATGAGGATTGCGACTAACACTCATGAGTACTTGATAGAGATTCAAGTATTGGAACAACTCGCACCTAGAGATTACTTCATGGATTAAGTCACAAGTAATCTAGGATGGTAATATATTTTATTCTTCAAACCGAGATGCATGAGGATTTGCGCTATGAATCTGTTATGCATTGGTCTACTCAAACGTTGTCCGTAACTGGTAGTTATAAAAGGTATGTCCATGTATGACATAATGAAATAGACAAGACTATGTAGTAGGAGTTTATCTGTTTCTTCTGTCTTAACAAGGAGAAGCATAATATTGGGCCCCTCGATGATTTGATGCTGACATTAAGCGTTTGGCCAATCCTAGACTAGATTGATGTGTTCAATGAGTAGTCTGACAGAGTCATCATAAATCTTTATCGGAAAACATAATTCTGAACTTTTGGGCTTGACGTTATCCATGGCATAGGTCCATTACAATATCTTGTAGAACAGAGGAATAATTGATCACTTATCTAAGGGTTATCTCCTATGCAATTATCGCGGTAAAAAACGTAATTGCGGTAACCAACCGATATTTAATTTTGCGGTTCTCGCGGTGGTATAGCAGTGGTATAGCGGTATTTTAGTAACATGTAGAATTTATATATTAGACTGTTATCGGTAGAATTAATATCATAAAAGTCATTCAAAAAACATCACATAAGCCTTAATTTACGACATAAGTCACATAACATAAGTACATAACATTCTAATATAGAAAATGTCAAAGTATCAAATTCAAATTTAATCGACATCCGAGTCAACATCGTCCAAGCCATTCACTTCTTCATGAACATCTTCCACGTCATTTTCTATCTCATCGTCGTCGTCTCTATAACGTTCCCTTTTGCTCCTTATACTTGGCCCGTCGTCTACATTTCCTCCCACACCTGACCAAAGAATACCATCACCCGCATTCACAAATTCTTGAAGCTCTTCTTCCGTTGGTATCGTCCACTCATCATTTTCCTCCACGTCTCTTAACAAAATGGGATCTAAATATTTGTTTTTTTAGAGAATCAAATCGCCTTTGTAATCTTGTGTTGTATTGGATGAATACAAGGTCATTAAGTTTTTGTTGCAAAAGACAGTTTCTTTTTTTGGAGTGTAACTGAAACAAAAGAATTAAAATGTTACTCTAAAAATCAAATAAAATTTATCATTTATAAAAATACGTGTTAAAAATAACTTACATTGTCAAATGCACTCCAATTGCATTCACATGGTGAAGCACTACAAGTTTGGCTAAGAACCGTGATAGCAAACTTTTGCAGCAAAGGTGTATCAATCCCATAAGAACGCCACCATATATCTACATTTTATAAATAAAAAATACCAAGCTAATAAATAGATTAAAAGATAAAACTAAAAATATGTGATCATGTTAAAAAATTTAACTTACGTGGTGCATTTTTATATCTATTCCTTTTAGCAGATGCAGTTCCGAATTGGCCACCTGAATCAATATAAAGATTCAATTCTTGTCTCAAAGTGTCATTGTCATCTTCATCGGGAACAAGACGATCAATCGCAACATAAAGTCCCGTCATAATCTCTTTGTTGTTCTCAATTCCTTTTGAATTTTCTCCATGAAAAATGGCAGGGTTAAGAAAATATCCGGCTGCATATTCAGTAAATAGTTAAAACCAAAATAATGCATTACTTATTAATAAGTAAAAAGTTTTATACCTGCATGTAATGGATGATGAAGTTGGTCAGTCCATCGGGTCTGAATCATAGACAAAACTCTACTAAGCAATCTCTCGTTAAACCCACCCTCTAGATTTTTGCTTATTTTCTCCTTCGCTCTACTCATCGCATCATAGATGTAACCCATGCATGACCTTTCTTCTGTATCAACCAACTGAACAAGATCCACCAAAGGAGCGAGTATTTGACAAGCTAGATAAACATTGTCCCAAAATTCTTCTTTTGATACTATTCTTTCGACTCATTTTCCGGTTTGTTTCTTTGCGAAGTCACTTTTGGTCCATTGTTCAGAAACAAACAACACTTGAAGATGGCGTCTGTTGTCATGTATGCTCTGTAATGTATAAAACTGAGTTGCAAACCTAGTTACACAATACCTGTGCAACTCTTTATTCTTTGTCAACTTCCGCATCATATTGAGAATCCTCCTGTGGTTATAAATGTAAACCACAACCGATCTTGCATCACTCAAAACATTCTTTATCTTTGGTATTTTATCCCCAATATCTCCTATCATGAGATTAACACAGTGTGCTGCACATGGTGTCCAAAACAACAAATAACAATTAACAGAAGCATTCTAGTTAACCGAATCAGCAGGTGCCAGGTGGGAACAGATTAACAGAAGCATTCGATTCACATTTCACATGTTACAGATTCAATAGAAGTCAAATAATAGGGAATCAAAGTCAAATTCAAGTCAAGCAGCCAAGCAGGTGACGATTAATTTAACTCAAGTAGATCAGCAGGTGTGGATCAATGGATGTCAAATTCAACTCAAGCATTTCGGAATCCAAGTCGATTAGTGATTGGCGAAGTTGAGTGCTGATTGCTAAATTAAAAGTTTAACTTTAACATACCTGGAAGCCGGCTGGAATGGAATCTCGCATTGAAGAACTCGATTTGTCGGGTCACTCGGGTGAAGAAGTCAAACACTCGAACAATTGAGTGGCTTCGTCGCCATAGTTCCAACTTCCAAGTTGAAGAGAATAAAAGTGGAAAATGAGTTCAGTTTTTTCTTTTTAGGTCAACATTAACCGGACAAAGCAATTGGGCCAAAGAAAATTGGATTTGGGAGAAAAAATGGGTTTTTAAAGTGAAATTGGGCTAACGCAATTAGCGGATTTTTACCGGTATCGCGATATTCATTCTCGCGGTAAATCGCGGAAAATATCGCCGCTTTTATCGGTATCGCAATTACCCACCGCTAAACTGAACCGCTATTTTGCTAACCCCCGCGAACCGCTATACTGGCACTATACCGGCACGATTGACTGCCCAGGTCGTCTCTTATCTTTTATTAGAGTTTGGCAGTTGCATTGGATGACATACTCTCAACTGATTATCAGATAATATTCAAACCACACAAAGTTGACAACTTGTCCAAGTGGGAGACTGTTCGAATAGTGTCCAAGGTCATCAACTAGTGGTAATATTTCTAATAATCAAAGGGTCCTTTTGGGTTGCTCTCATGACCTATAAAAATAGAGAACGTCAAAAGGAATAAAGAAAGTATGATTAGTTTATTAATTTATTAAGAAATAAATTAATTAGAAACTAGATCAGCAAATTAATTGATAAATTAATTTAGAATTAATTTGGAATCAATTAAAGGGACTGAATTGTAATTAATTAAAAAGTTAATTAATGGAAACAAGTCTACGGGGTGCGGCCGCCAAAAGGCACCTTAAGTTTGGAACCCTAGGAGCCCTCCAGTATAAATAGAGGCCTTGGGGTAAACCCTAAGGCATCCAATTCTATACAAGGAGCCACGAAATACTCCTCCCCTCCTCCCTTTCTGTGAAATTCTATCCCTCTATAGGGTTTAGAGTTTTTGCCTCCTTCCTAAGTGGAAGTTCTATCTGTCTAGTTTTCTAGAGATCCTGGGTGTGAATCATTAGAGGGATTATACTTTGGATCCTATTCATCCAATGCAAGGTGCTGTTAACCATAAATCAAAAGATCTTATGAGGTACATTTTGTTTAAGTTTTAAAGTAGCTATAACTGATATGAACTGCATGATCCTGAACTCTAATCATGGATAATCTCTGATTTGATCTTGTTAGTCTTCTGCGGCATATGTTTTATGTTTATATGATCGAATCCCAACATTTGCATGTTTAGAACCCACTTCCAAAGTATTAATTTACTCATACCTCCACAATCAGTCGTACTCTTGGAAGTAAGTAGTGCTGTAAGACTGTCATAGAGTGTTAGTTGATTGTCTATAAAGATTAGACATAGCATGGGGAGTGCGACTAACACTCATGAGTACTTGACAGAGATTCAACTATTGGAACAACTCGTACTTACAGATGACTTCATGGATTAAGTCACAAGTAATTCTAAGATGATAATATGTTTTATTCTTCAAACTGAGATGCATGAGGATTTACGCTATTATTATGTTATGCATTGGTCTGCTCAAACGCTGTCCATAACTGGTAGTTATAAAAGGTATGTCCATGTATGACATGATGAAATAGATAGAGACTATGTAGTCAGATTTTATCTGTTCCTTCTACCATAACAAGGAGAAGCGATATATGTGGGCCCCTTGATGATTTGATGTTGACACTAAGTGTTTGACCAAGCCCTGCCTAGATTGATGTGTTTAATCAGTAGTGTGACAGAGTCATCATAAATCATTATCGGGAAATAGAATTTTGAACTTATGGGTTGGACTTTTTCCATGACACAGGTTCATCATGATATCTAGAATAACAGAGGAATAAATGATCACTTATCTAAAGGTTGTCTCTTATCCTTCATTAGAGTTCGGCAGTGGCATTAGATGACATACTCTTTGCTAATTATCAAACAATATTGAGACCGCACAAAGTTGACAACTTATCCAAGTGGGAGACTGTTGGAATTAGTGTCGAAGGTCATCAATTAGTGGTAATATTTTAATAATCGCAAGGTCCTTTGGGTTTCCCTCATGACCCAGAAAAACAAACAGAGTCAAAAAATATGAAAGGATGCTTAGTTTATTAATTTATTGAGAAATAAATTAATTATAAACTGAATCAGTAAATTAATTGATAAATAATTTGGAATTAATTTTTAGAAATTAATTAAAGGGACTGGATTTTAATTAATTAAAGGTTTAATTAATAAAAACAAATCCAGGGGGTGCGGCCGCCAAAATGCTCCTTAAGTTTGAAACTCTAAGAGCGTTGCAGTATAAATAGAGGCTTTGAGATCAAACCCTAAGCTTCCTAAGCCTTCATTGAGCCGTCAAGTCTCCTCCTCCCTTCCTTTCTGCGAAAACTCTTTCCTCTCCAAGGTTAGAGTTCTTTGCCTCATTTCTCAAGAAGAAACTCTCATCAAATCATATCAAGGGCTATTAATATGAAATTGTATATATATATATATATATATATATATATATATATATATATATATATATATATATATATATATATATATATATATATATATATATATATAAAATTAAATGATCTAAAATCAGTTATAAAAATATATAATTCTTAGCTTAGTTATAACCATACATACCTTAATTATGGATTTTTTTACCTTCTTACCAAAATGTATCTTCTTATTGGATCCAAATCATATATATATATATATATATATATATATATATATATATATATATATATATATATATATATATATATATTTATATATATATATATATATATATATATATATATATATATATATATATATATATATATATATATATGATTTCGTTAAAACAAACATTGGATAAACTTAATTAAAAACATCTATTATAAAGCGGATGTTAAAAGTTTTGATAAAACCATTTGAACTTAAGTAACCTTAACTTAACAAAACTTTTATATAAATTAGTGTTCCACTTGCACAAATCATTTTCCAACAATATCAAACTTTGAACGAAACATAAAATACAAGGTGAAGACTTAATATAATAATTTACTCATAACAGTTTGCTTATTTGTTTTGATACGAGCTTGAAGCGATCACGTCGTGTCCTTTTAATAAGATGCCCCTTGAACTAAAATGTTAGGTATTCAACGGGTAAGTAAAACGCTTAGTGAGTATACACTGTATTCACATATTATACCAATCACATGCATTCACGTATCACTTTTATACATTCACAAACATATAATATAACTTAACATAACATAAACATCATGATATTATACTAAGCACATATTGTTGGTATCAACTATGACTTTACACCGACTTAGTCATAATCAACTATGACTATTCATAATCGGCCCAGTCATAATCAGCTATGACTTTATATTCGACTTTTAGTCATAGTCAATTATTACTTATTGTCGGTTGTATTGTTCATAGTCGACTATGACCATTTAAATCGGGTCATAGTCATAATCAGTTACGACTGTACAATTCAGCTCAGAGTCAAATCAACTATGACTGTTTTTAGTTTCATTTGGTTATTAATTTCATTTGACTAATATTTAGATATTATTAAATCATCAATACACACTAACTAACATGAGGATCATCCCTCACAAAGGCACACAAGACCTCACAATCATTTAACTACTTCTATCCTCTAGCCCTAACCACCATCCTCTAGCCCCAACCACCAGGGCTCATCATAATTTCAAATAAATTATACATCATATTTGATACTACATGAATTAGTATTTATCACTTTCCGCATCTAGCCCGTACATCATTATACTTTCAAGCATGTCTCTATTTTAGCATCATATTAAGCATTTCCTATGCTATCAAATAATTATTTGGTAAGAGGGGATTCCAAACAAAAATAAACTATGCTCAGCTTGTAAACTTGAAAAGCAACGCAAGTAATCTTTTCACTCTAAACTTTGCTCTTTAATTAATTCTCTACTTTCCGTCTTCCACATGGATTTATTTGGTCCTATCATTGTTCAAAGTCTTGTTGGAATGAGATACACTTTAGTCATTGTTGATCAATTTTCTAGATTTACATGGGTAATATATCTTAGAAACAAAAGTGAGCTGCTGAGGAAATAATCTCCTATGTCAAATATACTGAACTTCTGATTGACAATAAGGTAAGACAACCTAGAGGTGACCATGAGACAAATTTTAATAACTTCACTCTTCAATCATTTTGTGATGAAAAAGGAATCTCTCAACAAAATTCTCTGTTATTAGAATGTTCAAAGAAAATGTTGTTGCTGAAAGAAGAAATATGACATTGATTGAAGTAGGAAGAACTATGATAGTTGAAGCTGGACCACCTTTTAATTTTTTGGCTAAGGCTTTCATACGTCATGTTTACACAAAAATTAAAAGCTAAATCAAAGGGAATTTTTATGGGATATTCCTCAGTTTCATAGGATTTTCGAGTCTACAATTCAAGAAGAAAATTATTGAAGAATCAATTCAAGTAAAATTGGATGAAGATCAATTTGCAGATTCATGCTTGAAAACATCTCCAGCTCCATTCTTGACGAGTTCACTTATAATACCTTTTCTTCTAAAGTGTTATTAGAAGTTTTAGATCATGCTAATTGTAATATTAACATTGTCGCTATCGTTGATCCATCCCATAATGTCTCTCTCGATAATTTGACAAACCTTGATACTGTCAATTCTTCATTTCTTCCACCTAATTCATCTTAAGCTAACCAACTCAAATCAACTTCATTGATGCCGGTGACACTCAAAATTCTGAACTATTTGATGCTTCCCCTATTCGAACTCTGAGGGATCACCCTCCATCTCAAATCATTGGGGATGCAACCTTTGATGTACAAACTAGAAATCAGATCTCAAGAAACTTCTGTCTATATGTCAATTTTATATCCATGGTTGAACCCAAAAGACTTCTGATGCTATGAAAGACGTTGACCAGATCAAGGGAATGCAATATGACCTGCATGAGTTTAAAAGACATAATGAGTGGGTGCTTGTTCCTCGACCTGCTAACAAGACCATTGTTGAAAAGTATATCATAACAAACTTAATGAAAAAATGGAGTTGTTACCAAAAACAAAGAAAGGGTCATAACACAAGGTTTCACTCAGCTTAAAAGGCTAGACTATGATGAGACATTTGCTCTTGTGGCTCGAATAGAAGCCATTCGGCTATTTCTAGCTTATGCATCCTATAAAAGATCAAAGTTCATCAAATTGATGTCAAGATAGTTTTTCTTCATAGAGATCTTCAAGAAGAAGTCTTTCTTAAACACCCACCAGGATTTAAACTAGAAGCTTTGTCCAATCATGTTTGTAGACTTGACAAAGCCCTATATGTATTAAAACAAGCTCCCATGGCATGGTATGACACTTTGTCAACCTATATTGTCGATAATGGTTATAAAAGAGTAGCAATTGATAGAACCTTATTCTAGAAGAAGACATACTCTGATTTCATCATTGCTAAAGTATATGTAGATGAGATTGTTTTAGCTCTACTGATGATCAACCGTGTAAAGAGTTTGGGGCTGTTATATCAAGCAAGTTCGAAATCAGTATAATAGGTTAAATGAGCTTTTTTCTTAGCCTTCAAGTCAAAGAATCCTCGGTAGGTATTTTCATCAATCAAGGTAAGTACATTCTTGAGCTATGAAAGAAATACTCTCTTGCAAAATGAAAGCCTACCAAGACTCCTATCTCCAACCCTTAAACAAATTTGATCTGATTAATATGGTAAATATGTTAATCCCTCCATGTATATGAAAATAATTGGATCTCTATTATATCTTACAACTAGTAGCCTAACATTATGTTTCCTACCAATTTGTATGCAAGATTTCAGCTTGCCCCTACAAAATCACATCTAGTGGCTATTAAACGCATATTCAGATACTTAAAGGAAACTACAATCATGGTCTTTGATATTCCAGAGACTCTTCTTTTGATCCGATTGGTTTTTCAAACTATGATTATACATGATGTACCTTAAATGGGAAAAGTACCTTAGCAGGGTGTCAGCTCTGGGCAATAGACTTATCAGCTAGTCAAGCAAGAAACAAACATTAGTGGCATGCTCTACAGCTGAACCTAAGTATGTTGCCACTGGAAGATGCTATGCTCAAATACGACGGATTCAAAATCAGCTACAAGACTGATCTCAAGCTAACCAAGACACCTAAATATTGTAACAACACCAACACAATTCAGATCATACAAACCCAATTCAACACTCAAAGACAAAGCACATTGAAATTAGACATCATTTCATTCGAGACAATGTATAAAAGGGAAAGCTTAAGCTGATTTATGTCCCAACTGACAATCAGCTCACCGAATTTTTAAAAAATCCCCTAGACGGGCAGCATATCAAGTTTCTCATTGGCGAACGTGGTATGCTATCCATGATGTAAAGGTTAGTTTTCTTTTACCCGTTCTCATTTTATTCTCCTTCTTCTTCAAAACAAATCAACTTGGATTGATGATTATTGTTCTAATACCAAAAGAAAACTCAGCTCATTCATATATATCTCAGTGGCAGCTCATGTTGATGGTAAAATTGATGGCTATAATTCCAACACTAAAGATAACTCAACTCATTCATATATCTCAACGGTAGCTCACACTTGATGTTAGAAGGGGTAAATCGTTTTCATTTTCAAATAATATTTTTAACCGTTTGGCCGCCTGACGGCAGCTATTAATTAGGGTAATCATTTTGCTATATTGCTTGGCTCTTCAAACTTCCTTTTACAAAAACCCCTTTCGCGTTATCGTTATGACTCATTTGTTTGCTCTTCAACCTACTGCTGCAATGATCAAGGCTCCAACATCTTAAAATGTTCCAATATTTATTCAATCATCAAATGTTGTAGGAAATATCATCATTCAACCTTAATTTTAAGGATGAGGGTAGGAGCCGTTTTTCTACTTTCTTCAATCACACCTTCTATGCTCTACTCTTATGTTGTACCCTACCCTACTTCTTCCAAACAACTATATGAGTTCTGGTATACCTGCGTCTATGTTGAAGATGCACAAATCCTACAATGGACAATCCAACATGGTTACAGATAGATCATTCTCAAAGTTGACACCATTCTTGACTCTTTGAAGCTGTCGTTATACGATAAGATTCATCTTCTGCCTGATGAGGAACGATGCAAGGGTATGTTGTCACGACTAGAGTATGATCTATGATTTCAAAGGGCTAGAGATGGCAATAAGTGGTACTCAGATAGTGTCTTCCTCTTGCTTGTAAGTATCTCTCTAGTGTGATATATATGTGCTCAAGTCACAAAACTTAAAGTGACGATCAGTTGAAGTAATAGGAGTTGCATATCCTATAACAACACTATGGTGTATAAGAGACATTTAGACTTTAGGCAAATGATTTTTTATCTTTTCAGGCTACCAATGAAAGAAAAACGCCAACACATTGTTCAATGCCCAAGATTCTTATCTCTGGCTTTTAAACACGATCTTGGGGATGCCACATATTTTGGGCTTGATGGACCGGCATTGCCGCTGCAATTCCTCAAATCTAAGATCTTCAAAATGTTCCTATAGCCAATAATCCTCTGATCACTCCTACGATGCAATGTTGGATCAATCATTCTTACATTGTTGATATGCTTTCTAAACAAGATGAAGCTGTTACACCCTCATACGTTGATGATGATGACGCTGAACAAATTGTGACTGATATCATACAACAAGAACCAGTAGAAACTACCCCTCAATCCAAAAGGTGTGACTAAGAAGAAAAGAAAAGAACCAGCAGAAACAACCCCTCCACCCAAAAGGCAATACACAATAGACATCGGTTCCTCTCAAAAGGCTTTAGATGTAATTGGATTGCTTGTCCGATCATCCGGAGTCGCCCTACCTAGCCATTTATCTGCCAAAGGGGCAATTATCTTAATGAAGAAACAATGAGAGAGAGAGAGAAAGAGAGCACATCGTCAGTCACTTCCTCCCAAAAGGAAGTGGGTATTCAAAGAAAAGTCATAAAAAGCTCCCTCCAGACAAAACTGCACGTAAGCTTGCTTTGTGGAACTACAAAATAAGGACAATGAGGATTTTTGTATGAAAGAGAAGGAAGAAAAAAGGTTGGCTTAGTTCTAGAAGATCTCTGCTGAGAGAACTCAATGTCAAAAAGCTTAGATCTTAGGTAATGTGGATAAAATTCAGATTAAGAGAACATTTTTCTTTACAAGCTAGAAGCTCTAGAAAGTGAAAGGGGTCAAAGGGTTGTGCGTGAGTACATGGAAAGGGAGACGAAGATGATCAAGGACAAAATTAGGAATTTTGAACAATGGCTTCTAGCCCAAGAAGAGATATATGATGTACCATATGATCTTTCTATGATACTTCAACCTACTAGACATAGAAAATACAAGCCAATGGCCTCTTGGTCAAGTGGGAAAGGCGCCGCCCTCCCTCTTTGAGGTTGATGTTTCAAGTCTCGCAAGAGACATATGTGGATCCAGGAGTAGTTTATAGGAGTATGAGTAGGAGTAGGATAGATTTTCCGTTAAAAAAAAGACATAGAAAATACAAAAAAGCAATTGACATGTTTATGAGCTCAGGAGAGACTAGAAGCAGAAGGAGTTGCAGTGATATGAGAGAATGTATAGTTTTTTGACAGTATACAATGCACTTTCGTATCAAGGGTGTGGCCTTCTCGAAACTTATTATGTTAACAAATATCAATATCAATAAAAACATTCATAGTCTAGTTGTTAAATGTTTTCTATGAACCGATTTATTCTTAGTAGTTATTTTTCTTTCGAGTTCTTTCTTTTGATTTTTCCACAATACATACGGGACACATTCATTAATATCGCCCACTGTAAAAAAATTCATCTTCATTGAGCCACCACCGACTAGCAATTTATTTAAGGGAGTTTAGATCGTTGGATTCTTTTCCTGAGATTTTAAAAGTCTCAAAGGATTTGGATTTAAATGGATTAAGATTTAAAAAGATTTAAATGCTATCATATGTTTTGGTTAGTAAAATTAGGGAATTTGTTTTACAATCTTATTTGTTTCACAAAGGATTTGAAATATAGTATCTATTGTCATTGCAAAAGAAACAAAATACAAAATCAATTATACATTCCTATGTTCTCTCATCTTTGTCGTTGGCAAACTGAACAAGAACAAAAGAATAATAAAGCATGCTCACAAGTAGGATGTAAATCAACCGAATGTTCAGTGAACCGTTCGTGAACATGAACAATGATATCGTTCGTTCAATTATGTTCGTGAATGTTCGTGTATGTTTGTTTATTTAAATTTCTTTTATGTTCATATATATATTCAATTATATTTGATTACATTACAATATTATATGTTCAATTGTATTTGTTTATCTCTGTTGGTTTATGTTTGTTCGTTTATGTTCGTTTAACATGCTCATGAAAATAAATGAATGAACATGGACAATATAATTTGTTAAATGAACGAACATGAACAAAAAAATAGTTCGTGTTCGTAGTTTGTTCGGCTAACTTAAACGAACGAACATGAACAAGCTATCGTTCGTGTTCGTTCGGTTCATTTACAGTCCTACTCACAGGCTCAAGTTCATAGATAATATTCGGTCCCAAAGGTGTTGTTCAAATGGGACTGACAAACTTGAAACGACTTGAAACTATAAATTACCCGAAAATAGAAAATGGTGATCATGATACTGTACATGTCAAAGTGCGAAGGGGAAGATTGGTTGTTTGTCCATCCGAAAGGTGAAGTTTAAAGTGTTTTCCTGGTAAGATTGGTTGTTTGTTTAAGCATCGTGAAGGGAAATAAGTTAACATCATGAAGGCCGAGAAGGAGAGAGGAGATCGCGAAACGTGGAGGGAGAACGCAAATAAAAGTAAAAAAACCTATGTGATCTTTTTCCCAAAGTATTTGCATTTTTAAAAGATAGGGGATAAAGTGGTTTTTGAAATTCAAATAAATATGATATTATCTAATAATTGTTGATTTTATAAATCTAGTTAATTTTAAAATCAAACAATGGATTTTATAGTATTTTAAATTCAAATGCATTGAAATCCTTTTGAAATACTTGAAATGAAACACCCCCTTAGTGATTGAGAACGAGATCATTCCGTCCATATTGACTCAAAACAAAATACTCTCTTAAAGAATTTATTCCAGATTTCATCTTTCTGTTTAGTATTTTACATGTTTTGATCAAAAGATTCAAGATGATAATTCAAACCAAATGCTAGTTGAGCGAGTGTAATGAAAAACAAATATGACCGGTACTTTCCACGAACGGCTTACGCCATTCACTAACATGCTTAATTAATTTCCAAACGTAGCTTCATAGATAAAAACAAACCCCCCTTTTAGGGTTTGTAGGGTTTGTTAGAAAATAGCATGTTTTCATACCAAGGGAAACTAGAAAAAAAATCACATGTAATGCACCCTACTCATATTTTAGATATTACACGCATCTAGTCTGTACGTATGTCAATAAGTAGATAATAAGAATACCAATTTTTTACTTCTAGTTTAATAACTTTTCGAACTATTATCAAAAATGAGAAAAATCCTAACGAACATTATGTTTCTTATGCAATAAGAAACTACGTTATGGTTCATTCGCTTTTAGTAGAAGAAATTAAAACAAAACAACCAAATGTAGTTAGTTTTAATATTGTACCCACATTTTGAGATGGTTTAAGATTTTAATAAACAAAATATGATCCAAGAATAAGTATAAAAAATTTATGTTCAAAAAGAGAACCAAACTCTATAACATAAACATATGGCAATATTTTATAGGTCTTTTTTGGAAATGAATTTTTTTTTTTGTTAAAAGTAGCAGCGTGCTAGTTAAAGAAACACGATAAAAGATAAAATAGCTATAGTAAGGTTGTATAACCAATCAATTCATTTATGATTAAGGGTATGTTTATATAAAAAATATATAAACAAAATGAAATCATGAATGATTGAAATGAATAATGTAAAAGAAGGAAATCATTATATTTTATTGATATGTTTGATTAGCTCCAATGGCGGTCCTGGGGGTGTGTTGGTGGTGCGGTCTCACGAGGCCTCACTTCGTAAGGGGCCTCAGAATTCAGAATTCAAAGGAAGATCTATAGTTATGGTATAAATATTCTCAGAAAATATATCTTCTTATGAGTTATTATAATTAGCATTGACAATTACTCATAAACAATGTAACCCTTGGTTACAATCTAAAAGTCATTTTATTTATAAAGAAAACAACAGAAAAAAATCAAAAAGTTATCACAAATCCTAAACCTACTTATTAGTAATTTAAAGAAAAAATTTACATCCAAGAAAAATAGATTCCGTTTGTAAAAACGATTTCCAGCAATGTTTTTTAATTTCTATAAAATCCACTAGAACCTAAAGAAAAAATTTTAAAAATAAACCTAAGAAACCTAACTATGAGAAGTTATGACATCAATGAATCGCCAGAAGCTGTTGCTTATATCTTCATCAGAAAATGTTGTTTTTATTGCTTGATATCTTAACATTCTTCGGCCTCTCATTAACTTGTTGTAGGTTAGTATCTTCAATTTCTTTCAATCTTCCGACCGTAGTACCATACTTTCTCTCCAATGATAAAGTCTAATGTATCTTGAATGATTTATTTGTGAATTCATAATGAAATACAGAAAGTAAAAAAAAAAGTTATTGGTTTTTCTGTTTGTACAGTGTCTTGTGTTTATCACTGTCTCTAATCATTAAAAAGATTAAAATAACAAGAGAAATCTTTTGAAAACTAAAGCTTTTAAAACTTTATTTGCGCTTTACCATGTCCCAAGACAAATTAAATGTTTTGGCCTTGATATCAGTTGATGAGAATGAGTGTCTTGATAATATTGCTTACGAAACTGTAATAGATGAACTTGCTTCTAAAAATACTAGAATGTCGATGTTTAGAAAATAGTAATGTACTGGCTGTTTATCTTCTTTTACAAAGTTGCTTATAAGAGTTTCAATTTATTATTAATGAGTGAAGATTGTATATGATGTTGAGGTAGTGAGTTTACAAGTTGTTTATTATCAACATTGGTTTTTGAATTTGTGGTAAAAAATTGGTTTAATAATACTTTACAAAAAGATTTACGGGGTCTGCCTTTGATTTTCGCACCAGGCCTCCAAAATCTTAGGGTCGGGCTGGTTTGCTCTAAGGAATGAAATGACTTAGTCGAGCATATTATTTGTTATTACTATATAGAAAACAATGTAAAGTAAATTTAATAAATAACAAAATGTTTTGTAGCTATAGCTGTTAAGAACTGCATGATCATGAACTCTGTTCATGAATAAAACTGTGATGTGATTTTGTTAGTCATCCGCTGCATATGTTTATGTCTTTATATGATCGAATATCACTACTAGAAAAAAGGCTTATAATGGCACGCATTGCGTGTCATTAAAGGGTACAGATAACACGCAAATGTATGTCAATGAAGCCCTTGTCATAAATGACAGATGACACACATTTGTGTGTCGTAAATTTAGGACATACATTTATGACAAACGTTTATGACTCGTAATGTAAGTCGTAATTTTAAAAAAAATAATAAGATTCTCTTATATATATATATATATATATATATATATATATATATATATATATGTATATATATATATATATATATATATATATATATATATATATATATATATATATATATATATATTAGATTTACAAGTAGTAATTAAATCAAATTAAATTTTATGTCTCCTAATATGAAATAAAATACCATCAATACAAATATCATCCATTACCACAATGTTGTATGTCGTATAAAATAAAAAACATTCTAAATTTGTCAAAATCGTGTTTGCCAAATGATAAACATAATAACTATCTGTCCGCCTGCTCCAACTCACCCAATTTCCCTTGTCGTGTCCACTTGCTTTGTTACATGTTAATGGACAATATACCAAACATTAGGACTGTGTGTGTGTAGTATTACTAGGTCTGTAACTAAAATGTTGGGTTCATAACTACAACTACAAAGTAGGGTGGTATAATGGACCATGTGTATAATTTTTTTTTTTTGCCAAAATTGCATACACCAAGTCTGATTATAATGCTATCAATACCAAAACTACATTGACCAGGTGTAATTCTAATGCTAAAAGACCAGTTCTCTATCCATAGCTATCTACTTGATACTCATTCTCCAGGTATGCATCTGTGTAACTGCCTGTTATATACTTGAATAGTTGTCTATGTGTGTATTGCATCTTGTAATGATCAAGAAGGATGATAATTCTAAAAATATTTACCTGTCCCATATCATTCTTTGATATCAATAGTTTACATTTTAGAAAATTGTGTTGGGAGTCAACTTATGCAGTCAAGCGTAAAACCTACAAAAATCCTTAAAAACATGAAACGAGCCGGACCGCTTCCACAATACGACAACCTGCTCATTGTTGTAAGGATGAAGTGGATGGAAGGTAGCAACACATAATTCTGCATGTAAATGATTTTACAAGGGATGTGAGACTACATCAGATACGACAACCTGCTCAGAAGGGTACTTTTAATGTGACACCCGTGTCCCGAGAGGGACTATAGATCAAAAGTAAGAGCGTTTTGACCTTTAGGGTGGCCAAACAACGATGTTAAGGTCATTATGAGATAAGAAAAATATAATAATCAAAGCCTATGAGTCAAAACGGAGCAAAAAGCGGAAAAAACGAGACATTTTATTTGTCGGCACGTCGCGACGCGACGGACATGGTGGTCGCGACGCGACGGCTGTCAGTCTTGTCGGTCGAGTGCGCGATGAGGTAAGAGCTTACGTCAGAGATCGGGTCGCGACCTAGGGCTAGATCGCGTCGCGACGGAGGTCCAGAGGCCTATAAATACGAGGCACAAGCCTCATTTTTTAGGCAGAACACACACCAAACACATATATGATATAGGAGAGTGTTATGGTAAGGAGTATACGTTGAGAGATGATGGTGAAAAGTAAGGAGCCAGCGGTAGCTAGCGTCGAGGTGCTCGGAGGTTATCAGAAGTCTAGAACGAGAACCGTGTCAGGACTCCGGGAAAGCACCAAACTCAGGTGAGTAATCGCTACCGTATCTCCCTAGTAGTTTATACGTGTTAAACTATAGTAGAAAGAAATTATTGGAAGAAATGCAAAGTAGTACAGTTATGATTTATGTGTTAGTAGTTGTGAGGAAAGTAGGTATGCTACAGACCCATCTGACGAGTCTGGCCCATGAGAAGCTGTGTATCACGGGATGATGCTAAGCAATGTAATTAACTAGTAGTGTAGTGTCCATGCGGTGGGATGACATATGACATGGAAAAAGATAATGTGTAGATACTGTGTGCCAGCTCCATATGTTGCACCAGTATGGGTCTAGTAAGTTAGAGGGGATATGGATATCCCATAAAGCAAGCATAGGAAATCATGTAGACAGTTACCAAATGATGAATTTGGTAAAGAGCGATAGTGCCGAGAGAAACCCGGTACGGAACCGGAGAATATTTTAAAGATAGCAAGAACGAACGAGTTGTCACGGTATGTGCTACCGTAAGTTAGTAAGTAATAACAAGTAGTAAGGAATGAGTTACCATATGATAGTAGTAGGTAACATAGTAGTAAAACACATCACGATTTGTGATACCGAAAATGAGTAACATCAGACAGTATGGTAACATTATAAGTTACCAAGTAATAGAAGAAAGTGCAGACAGTACGGTAGCGTCATAACCTACCAGATAGTAGAAGAAAGTGCAGAAAGACATAGTAAGAGTGTACGTGACAGTATAAGAGAAGTGAGTTCCGTCGGGTAATACGGTAGTTTCACAGTATGACGTACGAGAAAGGAAAGGATCGTATGACGATCAAGTATAGTAAAATAAGTATGTGAAACGAGTGTGGCTATTTAGGCCATACTGTGATTCGATTACTCACTAAGCTTTATAGCTTACCCTTTTATTTTATGTGGTTTTGTAGGTTTGGGTAACGCTCGGCTTGGATCATGGGACGATCCCTGGTGATATTATCTTGTAAAACCTTAGGCTTTGGAGGGCCGGGGCATTACATTTAAGCCTTATTTCCAATCAGGTACCTTATATTTGAACAAATCTTCTCACATTTTGTCATTGAGATGATATATGTGATATGAGATCTATGAACTAACCTTTTCTTTCCATTCCAAAACCTTAGTATTAACTCAAATTAAGGGCCAGAAACAATTGAAGGTTGATATGAGATCTGTGAAAGTATTGAGTATAGAGTAAGTACGTAATACAAAACTCAAAGAAAAATTACCATGAAATCCACACCCCGCCCCCTAAATACACAATTAAACATATGCACATACATATTTAGATAGACATAAAGACAGACCTCGGTGATGCAGACCAAGTGCAGCAGTCGAGGTCGCTTGTTGAAACGGTGGTAGCGCGATGATGCATTAGTTGTGGCCGGAAGTGCAGAGTAATAAGAATGAAGATAACCAGAGCAACCATCAGTACCGCAAATGATTTCACAAACACATTTTACAGATCCGGATCAACGGACTCTCGTTCCATTTTAAGTTGAACCGCCGATATGCATCTATAAAGACGATGTATGAGGATGACGAATTTAGATGATGTTCGACGTTGACGAAGCCACACGATGTCGGAGGCGGCGATTGACGATGCCAGAAGATTCCAGAGGTGGCGGCTGAGGAATACTGTTTCAGATAAATTAGAGAAATTGGGTGAGGAAGCTCACCGGAGAAAGCAACGGAGGAAGAAACTTACCAGAGAAAGCAGCTGAGGAAGGCGGAGGAAGCTGGAGGCGGATGCTATGGAGTCGGGAGACGAATAGAAAAGAGGGCAGAGTGAACCTGATTTGAAATTGAGCCTTTTTTGACCTAGATAGCGTGAGATACAAAGATATTCAAGAGGCGGAAGCGGGAAATTAAAAAGCGACATTTTTTTTCAAGATGACACACAGAAATAAGAAAGCATTGCCCGTGTTTTTTTCTCTTTCATTTATGACATCAAAATACGACATACATAGATATATGTCATAAATCCTTCAGATTTTATAAAAAGATGACATTATTTTTATGACATACGTTTTTTGTGTGTCATAAAATTAGTGTGTGTCATAGTTCGTATGTCATTAAAAGCTATTTTTCTAGTAGTGAATCCCAACAACATCGATGTGAGTGCATATTATATTCATAGCACATGTTCCACATTAAAGTTGTATGCCAACGTTTTTGTTAAGAGTAATTGTGTTGATTCCTATCTTTTATTCCTACTCGTATTCATATCCATGTGAAATTATGATAAGTGTCATATTTAATAAAACTAATAATATTTTAATACACATGTCACAATTTAACTTGAGTATGAAAGATTAGTAGGAATAAAAGGTAGGAACAAAAACAATTTCTCTTTTGTTAATTACTATAATTATGATATACATATTTGTAGGTATTTACAAGTCTTTAGTTGTTTTGTTTTATAAACTAAATAGTGTCCTAAAGATGAAAGAATGAGTATACAGACAATATTATAGTCTTTAAATGATTTCCTTTAAAGATGAATGAATGTTTATTTAACGATGACCAAGTGTATATTTAAAAATGTACGAGTGTCTATTTCGAAAATAAATATATGTATCTCTACATCATGAACGAGTGTTTTAATGATGTGAACGCTATGCTTACTTGTTACTATATATACTTAAAGTGCTCGTCTAACAAGTAAAAGGATTTACATTGAAAAAGGTTTCAAAGAAGGGGTACGTCTTTTACATCTTTTATTGTTTTAAAATAGAGAAAACTGCAAAAATGGTCCCTGTGGTTTGCTGTTTTTTGTGGTTCTGGCCCAAACCTTTGTGTTTTTGTATGGATGGTCCTTTTTCAAAGGTTTCTTTGTGGAATTGGTCCATGGCCAAACTAAAATGTCTATTTTACCCTTTTAATTTCTTTTTCTATTATTTTTAATCATTTATTAACTTTAAATAAATAAAAAGAAATTAAATCCCACCCCTCCCCCACCAGACCCCATATTTTCTCTATCTCTCTCATTCTCTCTCTCTCTCTCTCTCTCATCATTGTCACGAGATGTTCATCACGCACACACAAATCGTTGTGCAGTTTGATTCTCTTTCTAGAACTAGTGGATTGAAATCTCATTTGTAGGAATAAATGGAACTGCTTCTTGGTTGGATATAGAGATTTAATTCGTTATCAGCCGTGAAATACTCGGATCGTACAGAAGCTTATGGAGCACTGGATATACATTCGTCTGCATCAACCTTTTAATCCAACGTTATTACCTATGCTTCCGTACCACAGGTAAACACATAATCATTCTCGTCGGACAAAGCAACATATGCGACCGTGGCGGCGTCTAAATGAATACCTGGGTCGATGAGGAACCAAAATTAGCGAGTGGGTAGCGGTGGTTCTTCTGATTAACCGCCAATCTGAGTTAGATCGAGGCTCATGACCCTCTTCACAAGGACATTGATGTGAACGCAACATGTGGGTTGGGTCCTGGTATGTCGTTTGCTAACAGAGTGTTGTAGAGAGCTCGAGGTCTGGGTCCATTAGGTTTGGTTCCATGTGCAGTCGGAGGTCCACGAGGAACCAAAATTAGCGAGCGGGGAAGAGGGGGTTTCTTATACAGGAACCTTTGTTCTGATCTTCGATCTCCTTTGCTCCATATAGTGCAAGTAAGTTTCTTGTTTTTAATTGGGTTTACTGCTTGCACATTTGATGAATCTATGCTTGTCTTAATTGGAGCCGATAAATCGATTTCACAATCGAATCTTTCAATACTTGTTGATGTTCATGCACAGAGAGAAAGCTTTTGTGTAATTTCTGGAATTATGGATCGGGAACCCTAGAGATTAAGATGGATCGGGATAAGATGGTAGCGGTGGTTCTTCAGTTGAAGACGTGAAAGGTTTAGGAACGAGCGCTAGAGGGTGGAGGTTGCTCAAGGTTCGAGAAGAGAAGATGAATCATTGGCCATGGGAGATGTGGGAGCAAAGCGTTGCTGGGAAAGAAGAAGAAGAATAAGAAGAAGAAAGGGAGAGAGAGAGAGAGAGAGAGAGAGAGAGTGTGAGAGAGTGAGAGAGAGAGAGAAGGGGAGGGGATCGAGTGGTTTTTTTAATTTTTTAATAGTGAAATGATGTAAATAGGTAAAACTAATAGAAAACAGAAATTAAAAGGGCAAAAAAGACATTTCAATTTGTTCAGGGACCAAATCCACAAAGAAACCACTGGAAAAGGACCATCCATACAAAAACGCAAAGGTTTGGGCCAGAACCACAAAAAACAGCAAACCACAGGGACCATTTTTACAGTTTTCTCTTTAAAATATTTGTATGCTATTGCACCAATCATGATCATGTTGCATTTATTGGACTGGAATATAGGTGAAATGGGAAGAGTCGTACAAATGTTAAAGATGAATAATATTTTGAAACTGTAAGAAGATCCATGACATTCTATATCTCCTTTCGTTTAATAACTTTATCTCCTTTCGTTTAATAACTTTTATGGTTTGTGTATGTATATGCATATAAACAAATACCAACGATACTACTTTTTATATCATGACACAACGTGTTTGTTAATCCATTAACTTTGTGTAAAATATATATTTCATATAAATCCACTCCCTTTTTAAAGATGGATATGTACAATGTCTGTAACGTCCAAAATCCAGCAATAAAATTTTTCTTTTAAAAACGGTTCAAATACATAAATCGGGTTACCAATTAAAATCATCTAAATTAAAACTTACATTTAAACATTAAAATTGTGTTTATCAAAAACGTTTACAAACATTATCCAGCGATATGATAATCATGATAATCAACACGACATCAAGGATGATTTAAAGACTCTACACTACTAGAAAATAGGGATTTAGTGATACACATTTTTTGTCAGTAAAGAGTATAGATTGAATACAAATGTGGGTCACTAAAACCCTAGCAATAAAGGACAGATGACACCGATTTTTCTATCATAAATTTTCCACGTATATTCACCACATACATTTACGACAAACATTTTGTACGTCATGATTTTACATTTTATATATATATATATATATATATATATATATATATATATATATATATATATATATATATATGTATATATATATATATATATATATATATATATATATATATATGTATGTATATATATATATATATGTATGTATGTATGTATGTATGTATGTATGTATGTATGTATATATATATATATATATATATATATATATATATATATATATATATATATAATGTAAAATCATGACAACAAAATGTTTGTCGTAAATGTATGTAGTGAATATATGTGAAAATTTTATGATAGAAAAATCGGTGTCATATGTCATTTATGGCCAGGGTTATATATATATATATATATATATATATATATATATATATATATATATATATATATATATATATATATATATATATATATATATATATATATATATATATATATATATATATATATATATATATATATATATATATATAGCATTAAATGTGAATCACAACTATTGTGTGAATCTATGGCCATTTTTGGGCTATTAGATTAAAAGAATGAGTGGTTAGGATGGAGGATGACATGATGATAATTAATTGAAAAAAACTTTATTCTTTTCAATGTTAAACAAACATTAGGGTAAATTAGAAAAATTACTTACTATCTTTCCAATGAAATCTAATTCTTTAAAAATACGTTGATTGATAAATGTTTTGGAACCACTTTTCATGAGAGAAGAAATCAATACGTAGCCGCTAGACATGTGTGTTTGTATTCTTTCAGAATTCTGGTTAAAAATATTTGGATACTAGTTAAATTATGCAATGGAGTTCTTGAAAAAAAAATTGCATACTATTCATTGAGAATGTAGTAAATAACATTCTTAAATAATAACAACCATTGTGTTTTTCCACAATTGATTACAAGTCTATTTATCCTCCTCGCTAGATTGTCTTTAAAACTAAAGATTTCATGAAGAAATTAAGCATTCTTGAATAATCAAGTAAAAAGTAATACAAATCAGAATGCAATTGTTGTTAAAATGTGTGTATTTTTATATGGAAACTATAAGGGACATAATGACAAGCACATTATATGAGAATGAAAAAGGAAACTTATATCATATTTGAGAATGTACATAAAGTACATTAAGTGAGAATGAAAAAGTACCGACGAAAAAACTTTGCTAGTCTAATGCTTTACCTTCACAAGTACATTATGTGAGAATAGATTTGAGAATATACATTAAGTGTATTATGTGAGAATGAAAAGAAACTGATGAAAAGAAGCTTTGTAAGTCTGAAGCTTTATCTTTGACAAATTCGTTCTTTCAGAATGAAGCATATCCTTCTTTCTTGAAATTGAGTTATAGGTCCAAGAACATAGTTGTGGCTTTGTTAAGAGGTTGAAGATGATGAGTATTAGCTGCAAAGATAATGAGGGTGTATAGGTAGGGCTTTAACCCTGCCTCCAGTCACGTTTCTGCTGACTCATTGTTTATCTATTTTTGAATGATCATTGATCTATTGGTGATCTGTTGCTAATGGGAATGTCGAGTCTTGGTGTTGGCTGTTAAATGGCATCCGACTGATGAGAGGGTAAAGGAGGTTAGGGTAGGATGGTGGTGGTTGTGTTGGGATGTTATATGTGTAGGTATATACTTCATTCTAGCTCTAAGGAAAATTAAGATGATAAGTCATTCCAACAGTGAAGAAAATATTTGGTGATCTAGTGGTGTAAGGATGGTTACATATGGTTCTGCTTCATTCACGTCGTGAGGAAGATGAAGATGATGCATCTGATATTCGAGTGAAATCGGGAAGAGACGAAGAAAGTGGAAAGATCGATGACCAGGAATAATGATATGAATAAATAACTGGTAATTGACATGTTTATCCCTAAATCAACTAGATTGATTAAATCTCATTAATTTATTTTAATAGTTATCAAATTTATTTTGTACAAAGTTCTGAAATTACCCATTGATGGTGATTAGTCCAAAAATGATTATACATGCACATAGTATTTAAAGTTTATACATGATCCTAATTGTGTGTGTGTGTGTGTCTATATATATATATATATATATATATATATATATATATATATATATATATATATATATATATATATATATATATATATATATATATATATATATATATATATATATATATATATATATATATATATATTGTTAAGTTTATTTGATACGGTGAAGATTTTGTGAGACCATTTTTTTTTCTAGTGTAATAATCTAATATTCTAGCGATAATAAAAAAATGATATGTTTAATATACTAATATTCTATAATAATAATGTTAACACATTTTACATTGTAAATATTCTAAAACATTGAATATTAGAATACTACATATATTATATTTTTATGAAAACTAGAATATCAGAATATTTAACTAAAAAAAAAGTGGTCTTGCAGTCTTAGAAAATCTTATAGTCTCAAATAATCGTTTCCAGGGTGGACAGGCTGTTAAACAGAAAAGATAACTCTTCCCGAGGCCCCCGCCGATGTCTCCGGACTCCCTAACGTTGCCGTCAGCCGCCACGTCCCGCCAATCAGCTTCCTTGCGTCTTGCGGGTTTACTCACCCGTTGACTCGCACACATGTCAGACTCCTTGGTCAACCATATATATATATACACCTGATGGCTGAGTGGTAGCTTTCCCACCTTTCCATAGGAGAGGTCAGGGTTCGACTCTCACCAGCTTCAATTAGGGATGGCCACCAGTACACCCAAAGGGTGGGTTGCCTGGCACATGAGTTTACTGGGTGTTCATGTTGCCCCGAGGTTGGGTCAGTCGGGTCGTCCAAAGGACGGGTCGGGTGGCTTCCTCGGTTATCAAAATATATATATATATATATATATATATATATATATATATATATATATATATATATATATATATATATATATATATATATATATATATATATATATATATATATATATAAAGAGAAAGAGAAAGAGAAAGAAAGATAAACTAAAGTTCAAATTAGAACCTAAATAAATGAGAATCTAAGAA
The DNA here is from genome assembly GCA_023525715.1 of Cichorium intybus. Taxonomy (NCBI): domain Eukaryota; kingdom Viridiplantae; phylum Streptophyta; class Magnoliopsida; order Asterales; family Asteraceae; genus Cichorium; species Cichorium intybus. Next base: position 32,008,989 of record CM042017.1, on the reverse strand, counting down.
CCATTTTATGACGACTTTTACACAATCTTTTTCAAAAACATAGTCCTAATTTTTTCTTATCATGCTATTTGAAGAATAAAAAGATTTGAAAAAAATCATTATTTTTTTGCATTCCCATATGCATATGTATATGCATATCCGTATATGCATATGCATATGAAAATAGTGGGTTATTTTTTAATTTTTTGTTATAAATAATTTAATCGCTAATATGCCTACCCAATTTCTAACAATTAATAATTGTATTTTACAACGAAAGTATGTTTTGTTAGATTTTTATGACCGAATGAGATGTTTGCATCCTTAAACAAATTATTTTATGTATCATTAGTCATTACAACCATCGATTACAAAAGAATAGTTGCTTTTTTATAAGTTGTGTAAATTCTTTTATTGGTACTAAATCTTAACTTTTTTACTGTTACATTCAAGCTTTTTCTATACCTAAAAAGACTAAAAGTTAAAATAGTAGAAAAGCGTGACGCAGAAAACAATGTAAACAGGTGCTACTTGTACTAACCCACTCACTCAAATTTAACAATATTATCCTTCAAATTTATTGTAATTCTTTCTTTAATGCCAAATTTAATTATTGGATAGGACTAAAATTTAAATAATACACTTATTTGAACGGAGTATTCTTGAAAAGGGCAAATAACATAAAAACCACTACAGTTTGGTCAAAATCCGGTTTAAGCACTATATTTTTTTTTGTTCTAAAAGAACCACTCATACTTTCAAAAAAATTCGTAAAAACCACTCATATTTTCAAAAAGATACATTCCGACCACTATAACAAATTAAAGTCATGATTGTATGTTGCCAAATCGGAACACTTCTTACCCTCGTCTCATTCAAAATTTAGTGGATTCAATTGGACACTCTATGCATTCACAATGTGGCCGAAGAGTTGTTGTTACAAAAACTAAAATTATATGTAGACAACATTATGTATCATTTTCACTGCAATTAAGTTCCAATATTTGCTTAAAATGTCGATATGAAACTTTTCACATAATATTTCGATGAAAAAAATCGTTAAAAGTTATAAAATAAAATGAACAGTGGTCAATATGAATTTTTTTGAAAGTATGAGTGGTTTTTATGGAACAAAAAGAAATATAGTGGTTAAACCAGAATTTTGCTCAAATTACGGTGGTTTTTATGTTATTAACCCTATTGAAAAAGCAAAATATATTGAATAATGTATTATAACTTTTTGTAGAAAATTTATGTTAAAAACAAAAATATATCTTTTATCACTTCGTTCCAACCCCAAAATACTTATTTTTATCCACCTATTCATTCCACTTATTAGACTATATGGTATAGAATAAAAAAAAGCTCATCGGCTCTAGGTGGCAAACCGATACTGCAGGCATTACCATCCCGTGATATCGGTATCGACATCCTAAATTTCTACAAAGGCAAAATCATGTTGATGACTTTCTTATCTTTCTCTTCCTTTATTCTCTTTATCTATTTCTTTCTTCAATTTAATATTAAATTTAAAAATAACAAAAATGTTGCTGGTATCTACCACCATTGTAGGCATCAAAAGATATTTTCATGGGCATTCTACGTGGCAGCTGATGTCGATAGTTTCTTCGGTATCCATACCGCTTAGCCTTATACCACCTCTATTTTGTAACACTATAGTTTAAAATATAGTAAATTATAGTTTTGGTCCCTATGGTCTACCTAATTTTTCACATTGGTCTTAGTTTTTAAAATATAACATATTTATCCATATGGTATGCGTTTGCTTACATGTTTTTTTGTCTCTCCTTCCGCTAACACTTAACTTTTTTTGTTAAGTTGCGATAAAATGACAAATATACCCCTCACTTTAATTTTTAATTAATTTGTTATATATATATATATATATATATATATATATATATATATATATATATATATATATATATATATATATATATATATATATATATATAGTAAAGTTCAAATGTGAACCCTTTTTTTCGTGAGAACCTAGAAACCTTTTTACTGAATTTATTTTTCAAAAAAAATGACTTAATACACTAAGTCACTTATATTTAAGACCTTTTGTCAAAAAAATTTGAAAAAAAAATATGCATATACGAAATTTGCACATATGCATTTTTTCGCAAATGTATATATATTCACGTTTTGTGCATATGTGCACATTGCGTATATGCATATTTTTTTTTCAAAATTTTTTTGACAAAAAGTCTTAAATATAAACGACTTAGTGTATTAAGTCATTTTTTTTGAAAAAAAATATTTCAGTAAAAAGGTTCCTAGGTTCTAAAAAAAGGGTTCTCATTTGATCCGGACCCTATATATATATATATATATATATATATATATATATATATATATATATATATATATATATATATATATATATATATATATATATATATATATATATATATATATATATATATATATATATATATATATATATATATATATATATATATATATATATATCAAAATTTCCAAAAAGTGTTTTCCATCCGGCAAATATTTGTTTTGAAATGAGGGTTTTAACATCATTTTTTAAAACTGATTTTGCAGATTGACAATCAATTCTTAGTAAAAGGTTTTTCATAAATAAATCATCTTCGAACTTTTTAATGCATAGAACAATACTTCAAATTTCTTTTTTAGTGGTTGAATAATTTTTTTGTGTATTGTTCCAGGCTCCAAAAAAAATATCTTACTAATAGTTCATTTTTGGCTTCCAGCAATTTTTGTTTTAAGATTCCCCCGAATCCAATATCACTAGCATCAGTTTCAACTATGATATATGCATTAGGATTAGGAAGATTTAAACATGGTAATGTTGGAACCTTTTGTTTAATGTGTTTGACTATACCAGTGTGTTTTCGAGTGTATGGTTCTGGTTTATCTTTTAATCTATTGTATAAAGGTTTACAAATTATGCTTAAACCTTTGAAAAAGTCATGTATACAATCTAGACATCCTAAAAATAGTTGAAGTTGCTTTTTGTCTTTAATTTCATCAGGAAATTTACTTGAAAATTCTAAACTTCTGTTTATTGGTCGAATAGTGTTTTTGATAATATCGGGTCCTAAAAAATGAATTTGATCTTCAAATAAATGAATCTTTTATGCTGAAACTGCTAGACCAATTTTATTAATTAAATTATAAAATATATTTAGATGTTTAAATTGTTGATCAATATTTTATGAATAAATAAGGACACCATCTATATAAACAATTGCAAAACTTCTTATAGGGACAACAATATCATTCACCATATTTTGAAATTCAGAAGGAGCATTTTTAAGTCCGAAATGAATAACATTCCATTCGTAATGTCCAAAATGGACAGTAAAAGCTGTTTTGTATCTATCTTCTTCATGGAGCTGTATTTGCCAATATCCAGATTTCATGTCAAAATTTGAATAAACTTTGGAGTTGTAAAGTTTATTAAATAAATCCCTTTTATTAGGAATCATATAGTCCATTCTAATACTTTATTTAAAGGTTTATAATTTATAACTAAACGTGGTACTCCTCTTTCTATTTCAACAACATTCATGACATAAAAGGCTGAACCAATGGGATTTTGAATGTCGTATAAGTTTTTTGTTTAATAAATCTTGAATTTCAATTTTGCAATGGGCTTCTAATTCGTTAGACATATGTATTGCTCTTGATTTTGAGGGAATATTTCGTTCATCGAATCCTTTAATATAAGGTAATTTAACAATATGATTTTTTTTCTTTTCCAAAAGGCATTTGGAATATTAGAGCATACGTTTTTCTCGAACTTTAATTTTAAATCAATTATTTAATCTTGAGTATATTTGTTTTTGAGCCGTTCAGTCAAATTGTTATCATTTATTTCATTAATAAGATATTCAGCTTGTTTTTCTTTATAACTTAATAAATTTATTTTTGAATTTTGAATTAGTTCATAGAATTTGAATATAATCTTTTTCCCTAAAACTTTAGTACTTAAATCTTCTTCAGAAACTTTGAATGGGTATAACTTGGTAAGAAAAAGCTGTTCCTAAGATTAGTGGACAATTGAGGTTTTTAACCAAAATTAAATGAGTATTATAACAATAATTATCTTGATTACAAATATGAACATCAGATATCTTATAATTGACAATTAGCTTTGATCCCTCAGCGGCAGTTAGTCTAGAAGTAGTTTTTTCATAATATTGTGTGGGAATGACCTTTTCTTGAATGCAATTGATGTCAGCCCCACTATCAATTAACACAACTAATGTAATTTTAAAATTATCTTTGACTAAGGTAATTGGGGAATGCCATTTTTTAGAAATTTGTTCATTTATAAGGTTATCAATTTTTACAACTTGATTATTTTCAAGAATGTTATTAAGTTTTTCATTTTCTGGTAAAATTTGTTTTCCCTTTTCAATCAGTAAAAGTTTATTTTTTTATCTCTTTTATTTCTTGTTTAACTAATTTTAATTCTTCTTGAAGTTCTTGAGTAGAAATTGGTTTTGTTTTAGAAAATCTCTCAAAAACATTATTAAGATCGAATAAATTTGTATCATTGGATATTATTGATTCTTTTTCTCTTTTATTTAAAAGTTGTTTGATTAGTAGCTCTTGAATATCTTTATCTTTTATAGAATCTAGGCTTTTTAAAAGATTTTTATCATATTGAGTCAAAAAATTTATTGAATCATAAGTAAGTACATTTATAGAATTACAATAACATTTTCCAATACAGACATCAGAGTCATTGGAGTTAGAATTAGAGTCTGTAAGTTCTAAAACATTTAAATCATTTTCTTGATAATCAGAGATACTCTCATCGGAATCTAAATAAACATTTAATATAATCTTGCTTATTTGTTCCTTTAATTCATCAGATATATTTAGCTCATTAATTTTCTATTTTACATAACAATTATTAGCTGTATGACCGGTTCGTCCACATTTGTAGCAAATAATTATATCTTTAGAGTTTCTTTTAGCTTTTTGGTTGTTTTTTATAATACTTTTTGGTTTTTGAAAAATCTTTATTGTTATAATGATTTTCTTGATGATTTAACTGCTTTTTTTTTGAAATATTTTGAAGATTTTCCTTGATATATAGATTTTTTAGATTTTGATTTTGATGGTCCAGTCAAAGGTTGATAATTGTATTGTTGACAAAAATTCCCTAATTCATCTTACTAGTGATTTTATCTTTTTAAAATTTTCTTTAAACCTAAGATCACCACAAACTGCAAATCATTCTTTATTAATATAGGAGATTAAATCATTATAGGTTAAATCTTGATAAGGAATTTTGTTATTAAATCTTTCTTAGTTTTTCTATAATTCTTTCAGCAAATAAATTTGGTAATCCTTCTATAAATCATTATTTCCAGTATGCTTCTTAACAATCACGTCTTGTAAAAACTTTGAGTAGATAATTTTCTCTATACCATCTAAAATCAGTAAGCTTTCTACAATGTAAATTCATAAGAATTTTAGAAGTTTTTTCTTGAAACACAGTTGGATCTCTAATAAAGTTTTTAATAAGAGCAAAAACAAGTGTATGTACCATATCAGCTTCTTGTGTTGGTATTTGTTGATTATTTTCTAATTTTATTATAATTTTTGTGGCAGAAAGAATTCTGATTTTTTTAGCTTGAGTTACATAAAAATCCCACCAGCCCTTTAGGGTGATATAATATTAACAATTTGAGATTGAGTGTTACGTTTTGATTTTTAAGCGTTAGCTCCCATAGTCATTTCTTGACATATGTTGATCATTTGATGTTTGGAGCATCCATCAATATTCCATTCATAGACTGAAGTTCCATCATAAGCAGATCTATCATAGTTAAATGTTTTTTCTTCAATTTGAACATCAGGAAGAGAAGGCCTCGACCAATAATTTCTATTGTTGGTTTGAGATTACCTTGAATTTTATTTAACTTTGAAGAATCTTTATTAAGTATATTTTGATCATCATTAGTGAATTGTTTGGAAAGAGTATTAAGGTCGATGTCACTATTAATATCATCAATGTCTTCAGAATAATCGGTAGATGTTTGTTGAAGTGTATTAATATTTTTGACACTTAATTTAGATGATCTTTTTTCTAATTCATCTATAAAATCTTTATTTCCTAAATTGAAGTTTTCATTTATCTGGTGGGAAACAAAACTAATATCAGAAAAAGAAGTACTTGATTCAAAAATTTTATTTTCTAGCTTAACTTGTAAACCTGTTTCCATTTTTGTAAGACAGTTTTGAATAAGGGTTTTCTTAGTGGAGGTTATTTCTTCTACTCTATCAAATTGGTTTACCACAATAGACAAAACTTTATTAGAATATTTATTTTGGTAAATAATATTTTGAAAACTCTTTTCATGTGTTTGTTGATTTGGAACATTTACAAGAGGAGTTGCGATAAAACCATCTTCAATAATTATTCTCCTTTTTGGAGGATAATTTGAAATAAACTCTTGGTTGGAAATAATATCTTTATATTTTTTGTAATACCGTGTTACTAAATTATAGTGAAGTTATGTTAATCCTAGTATAACTAAGATTAAATAGGTTGTTATATGAGTTAGGATGGTTAGAAACCCATTTAGGAGAAGTTTAAGCTTGAAAAGTGCCAAAAAGAGGCTACATAGGTCGTGGAGTCACACGGGTCGTGTAAAAAGCCTTTAGAAACCAATCCGAGAGCCTTCCGGACTTACACGGGGTCGTGTGATTCCACACGGGGTCGTGTAGGAAACTTGAGCAAACAAAGCAGTTTTGGCCGTGGAACTCACATGGGTTCATGTGATTCCACATGAGGGGTGTGCCGACTGATATTAAAAACTTATAACTTGTGAGAATTACGGGTTTTTGAGGAATCTCCTTTTGAAAACATGAACATAAACCCCAGAAAAGATGCAGGAGTGCTAGGGATCAAATTGGAAGGTTAGAACTTGAAGATTTGGTGTAGGAATCGTCATCTTGCGTTTATAAGGTAAGATTTCCATGTTCTAGCTTCAATTCAAGAGTTGTGTGGTTTGAGGTGAGTATGTTCTAGGTTAGGTTGCTGAACCACCTGTAACTATATGGTTGAAATGAGTAGTTCTTAAGATTAGGAGTCATAATCCCAAGTCCTAGCCTTAGGTGTAGTAGCTATTGCGGTTTTGTGATTAATTGAGTATGATGTTGCGGGATTAAGATCTATAACCTAGATATTGTTGTTATATATTGTTATAGTTTCTTTCCACCCAAATTACGTGCTCTTTTGACATGTATTGAGATTGAGTATAGATATTGAGCTATTGTGATACAGCTACGGCTAGATAGCAGCACTTTACACGAGGTTTGGGAGTTCCGCGTACCGACCCGACATCAGGTCAATAGTTGATTATTGATTCTTTGATGAATTGTATAGTGGTTGAGTTGTTTATTGCAGAAAAGGAAGTCTTCCATGAGTTTACTCTTGTATTAGTTTAGTTTGATATAACCAAGTTTTAAGTTTGGTGTAAAGAGCTAAGTGTGATGATTACATTGAGGGACTGAGATAGTCCATTGAGATTGCGTTCAAAGAGATATCAAGATTTACAACCCAATTAACTAGTGATTACTCACTGAGCTCGTGTAGCTCGTAAATTGTTTTTATTGTTTTTGTATCTTAGGTTCAGGTAGTGGTGATCGTGGGAAGCGAATTACGAAGGGTTAGCTGAAATTGGACTTAGACTGGACTGTTGAGTTATACTTTGGATTGTAGTTTGTGTAAACCGGTTTTTGATAAAAACAAGTGTGTAACTTTTGATATACTTAAACTAAGCTTTTGATGTAACTTTGTAAACTTGTTACTAACTTTTGAAGTTACACCACTAATTATGTGTTTCTCTTATTAACATTCTTGGTGTATCTTAAATTGAGAAACCGGGCGTTACATTTTTTATCGAAAACTGGAGTTATAGAATCATTTTTATATGGGTAATCTATGTTATGTTTTGGGACATAAAACAATTCACACCTTTGAAAAAATGGAACAAAAATTTGAATTTTTAACACAATCTTCCCATAAGCTAAGATATAGAAAATGAATATACTTTGAATAATCTGACTCATGCCAAAATCGTTTCTTACCATTATATTTATTTTTTAATTCAATATTTTGTAAATAATCAAAAGCGACAGGTTTTGTAGAATCCAGATTTAATATATAGGGTTCCATCTTAACAAGTGGTGCCGGTAATGGCTGTTGAAATAGTTTGTATTGCTTCTAGACAAGAATTTCGATAAGCTTTATTTTGTTTGATTCTAACAGATAGGCGAGTTTTTTTTTCTTTTTGTTTTGAATAAGATGAAGTTTGTTTTTGAAGATTTGATAGATTGGCTTCTTCAATAATTTTATGTTTTTCTATATGATCTATTATTTTCTATTCTTGAAATAATTTGCCATCTAGTTTTTAACATATTTGTCCAAAAGACATTCTTTTCAAAACAGCTGATTTGTCTTTCAAAACTTATGTTTAACAAGTAGATTTGACTATAATACTTGAAAAGAACTTTATATCGTTTTTGTAATAATCTATTTTGTATTTTAATTGTTCTATTTTTGGGATTAATTGTCCAATTTTTACAAATAAAAGGGATTTTGAAAGACTCTTGTTTTTAATGTTGGAGTGATTTTTGACTAATAGAATTAACTCTTCTTTATTTTTTTTCTTTTTGATTTAATATTTGTTGAGTATATTCTAATCTCTTCCAAATATTTTTTTTAAAAGATTAGCTATATTTGAGTTTAATGTATTACTACTTATTTGAATTTTAGAACTCATAGTTGTTGTTTATAACTTTGCAATTTTTCTATAAAATCAGATTTTGTAGGACTTGGTATGCTAGTTCCACTACATTCTTCGTGATGTAGTAGTTTTGGAAAAGAATTATTATAATCAATTGTTAGTAATTTAAAAGATTTTGATTTTGTTAAATTTGGTATCTCTGTTTTTGATATTGATCTTGTTGACATTCTAGAAGACAATGATGAAAACCTTATCGAGGAGAAATTTATATCTACTAACCCATCATTATGTTCAATAATATGTGAAAGTTGTTTAGAAGATTTTAAATCTTTTGGTTTATATCTACTAACCCATCTTTTGGTGTATGTATTTTAGTATGATTTTTATTTGCTTGAAAAATAATCGTTTCATTTTTTGGACTTAATAAGCGTGTTTTTGGTTCTAATGTAGTTGTCATAGTTTTGTAACAAACACGATAAGTTATTGCTGAAGGTTTAATAATATCTTTAAATTCTAATTTTTTGTTTCAACCAATCGAGCGGGTGGCCAAACTAAATGGTCGGTACAAAATAAAAATTACACTACTTATATTATCTAGCATATTTTGGTGTAAATTTAATGTTTCATTTTGAAAATCATTTTCCAACATTATAAATATTAACTTTAAATTGCCTAAACGAAATATGATTATTATCATTTTTTAGTCTTTCTAACCTTTTTAAAAATTGCTTTGATTTGTTTCCTTACAATTACCGTGAGTTAAATAATAAAACGCAGTGACTTTTACCGAGCGTTCCAGCCCCAACATGCTTTGGACAGGTAACTTCCTTTAGCTCCTTCAGCAATACTCACCACAATGTAATTCCATTTCCTACTTTAGGTGTATGGATGACAAGCATTGATTTATGTCGGGTTTTCCATTTATAATGGGAAATAGAGGCTTTACTTTATAACTCAAGGGAATTATAAGGAAACGAAAAAGTTTATTTATTCATAACTTTCTTACAAGAAGGGTTTACAAAAAAAACATAATACAAAGCAAGAGATTCTTCCGTGCCCCCTTTTTATGACATGGGGTCCTTATTTATACTACAAACTACATGCTTCATATTATCTTTCATCATTTGCATATATGCCACCACATGCCACCTATCTTTCATCACTTTACGTGTAAAGAGTCTCCAACATTAGAATCTTCATATTTGCATATATATATATATATATATATATATATATATATATATATATATATATATATATATATATATATATATATATATATATATATATATATATATATATATATATATATATATATATTCCATTTTAAGTCCATGACATATCTTACATGTGTCTTCATCTCTTAGTGGGACCCATAATCAATCAATATCTTCTAACATTGTTGATGAGCTTGGAGGAACATTTTGAGGGGCATTTTTGTTTATCTTTTTGCATAGTATATGCGGGACACATGTCTCTAGTGTGTTGCTTGTATTGGCAAATCCGATTTTCAGCCTGTGGGCTTGATTTTATTGTTCATTTATCGAGTAGCTTATCTTTGCTTGTAAATAATTTATTGTCGCCCTAGGGGATTCTCTTACAAAAGATATCATTATTGATGAGTATATAGACTTTCCTCCATAAGTACGGAATCCTTTTTTGAAACTGGCTTCCATCCCTTGGAGAATAACTCTAATACTTATGGCTATTCTGTAATGAATATCTTTTTCATTAAATTTTATAAATTCTTTTTTCTGCTTTATAGAAGAAATCGAAAATGACTATGATTTTCCTACCTGCACAAAATGAAATGCAGGATATCTTTCTTCTTTATAAAAATCAGGTCCTGCTGACATGAATTTGAGGACCATAATATCTTTTGGTGATATAGTGGGGTTATTAATATAACAATTCTTAACACCCTCTTTTATCCATTGTGGTAACATATTTATTTCACGGAAACCTAGTGATGTAAGATGTATCGAGTTTATGGCACCAAAATCGTACCAATATCTGATTTCCTTAGGTGGAGAATCTTGCAAGTAGTTAATTCTAGGATAAATCCCAGAAAAATCAACAAATCTAAATCCTGTGTCATATAGATTGAACAATTCTTTCATTTTTTAGAACTTTTCATTTCAACAGAAGGATGTTGAAGTGGAAAGTCAAATCGAAATTTTTTTTCATCTGAAATCCTTATTCCAGTTTGGGGCCTTAAAGAAATATGATCCCCAAAAGATTTTGAATCTATCTGTTCATCTTCAGAAATTGATTTTTCTCTCGACGAATAAGGAGTATCATCAACATAAACAAAAATAAAATCATAATTTCTGAATATGTTATCCATTTTTCTTTGAAATATTTGTAGGGCATTTTTTAATCCAAAAGGCATAACAAGCCATTCATATTGTCCTCGAGGAGGAGAAAATGCAGTATACTGTATACTTTCTGGGTGCATTTTAATTTGCCAAAATCCACTTTTACAATAGAATTTTGAAAATATCTTTTTTATTTCTGGTCCAGTTTATAAGATTTTCTTAATGTGGTAAAAATATCCATCAAATACCGTGTTATCATTTAATTTTTTATAACTTATTACCATTCAAGCTTTTCCTCTTGCTATTTTTGCATGTTTTCTAACCATAAAGGCAGGAGAACTATGTTGACTATGACTTGGTCTGATTAATTTAAGATTTAACAATTCTTTTATTTGAATTTTAAATTCATTTTGATCCTCAGGATTATATCTCATTAGTTTAATTCTTATTTCCTTACATTTATCTTTCATTTCTAACTTAACTGTTATTTGATTTTTGTCCCAAAACTGTAATGGGTTTTCTGAATAGCATTGCTTTATTTTGTTTTTAACGTTTCTGTATCTATACCTACTCTCCTTAGCTGCCTTTGGAATTTTATTAATGGGGTTCCTTTTGGAAAAATTGGTTTTTCTTTACAACCTATATCACCATGCTGTATTGTGCGAGGTTTGAAGTGAATTTGATATTTTTTTGTATAAGCATGTTTTAAGTGTTTTACTACTATTAGATGACGACATGGTGTCTTGAATCTTAGTTGCATTGCTACATTATCTTGTGTAAATGCATGGAATTGTTGTAAGAAATTGTTTGCTAATAAAATATTAGTACCAGCGTCATGGGAATAAAATGGTGGACATTTTATCATATAAGACCCTAATAAAATTATAGGTTGTTCAATGCCTAGTGTGAGTGTTAAAATATTATTTGATATATCTTTTGCTTTAGTAGGTTTAAGTTGTTGATGGTATTCCTTATGGAAGCATTCTTGTTTACAAATATATGTGCCTCCACCATTACCTATATATGCCGCAAAGTATTCAACTTTATAATCTTTTTAGGTTAGTCCTATAGGAATATAAATACTTAACGAACTTGTCATTTTGATGTGTATATATATATATATATATATATATATATATATATATATATATATATATATATATATATATATATATATATATATATATATATATATATACACACACACACATATATATATATATATATATATATATATATATATATATATATATATAAAACTTTTTCATTATATGTTATTTTTAGTCCGTAGGATATAATATTGTATGGCTTCACTTTTTCTAAAAAAGTTAATCCTAGCATTATTTCAAACATATCATTAGTATCTTCTTTTAATAGCTTTATTGGAATTATTTCTTGTCCAAATTTAAGAAACGTTTCTATTGCTTCATCTATTATATGTAATTCACCATTAAAATTTGTATATTGGTATGGTTTATTTAATTTATATTTTTATAATTGTGTACATAATTTTTTATTTATGTAACTTTCTTTTACTCCTATATATATTAGTATATTAATAGGAATAAATTTCATTCCATTAAAGTATTCTCCTTCAACCTTGTAGGTTTTCATATTATTATAATTTGTTGTTATAGAATAGTGTCTATCTGAACGTATTATTTCTTTTAAATGTTTGTTATTTACTCTATTATTTGTAAAAGATAGTCTTGGAGACGTGTAATTGGATATTAACAACGGCTTATCTTGTAAATCTAAATATAAGGGTCTAGAATCAATTTCCCCTATTTTTGTCATATTTGGGACTTGTATTTGGCATACATCATTAAATAAAATGGATATCGAAATTTCAAAGTTATTTTAAATAGCGCCTTAAGGTTTTGGTAGAATATTAGTTTTGAAAACAAAAATATTATTTTTGGAACAGAAAATGATATATCTAATATGGTAACAAGAGCCACAGAAGCTTTTCGGCTAGAGTTTTACGGTGAAGGAAATATTTTAAAAGACCCACCTACGGTCCAAAAATATACTACACTGCTATACAGATTACAACTATGCGATATGTTCGACATTGACAGATATATTTGTGTTTTCAAGACTACTATTATCACATATATAACCAAGTACCATATATAAATAATTTTTTACCCTAATTTTTTGCAAAGATACCTGACCCTTGGGGATAAAAACTAATAGAAACTTATAACCTAGGAACTGCGAATACTTTAGGAAAAAGAATATCTCATCTTAGAGATAAACTAAGCGAATGGTGTGGTAATGCCATTTTAGCCAAAGTAACTAAAGGATTACGTAAAAGAATTTCATTATATTGTGACAAACCAAATATGGCACTAAATAGTTTTGAATTTTTGCAGAGAAAGTCTAAATTTTCAAAATTTAGCAACTTTCAAATTTATTTAAGAAATTGTAGCTTGAAAACAAAGAGGTTTTGAATATTATAGCACTGTGGTATTTTTCAAGAAACCCTGTTTAGTTGTTACCATGCTAGTTTTAGTTAAAATAAGTTGAGTGTTTAGAAAGTTACAAAAATTCTGGACTCGGAATATCTTAGGATTTGGATTAAGGAGGGAAGTGTCAATCAGTGGCATTTGTTGTTTGATCCGGTAGAATCGAAAAGGGTGGCCCATAGGGTATGCACCTCACTACCTAAGATCACCTGGTCTGGATAGTGTTTTCAAAAGCTCGTTACACGAACAACATCGAAAGTCATGGAAAATTCCTTAACGGCCTTTAGAATCTGAATGAGTAAGTTTGCACAGTTGAGAACCGAAAATTTGTAATCAAGGTTTCTTTCGAAAGTCATGAATCCCAAAGGGTATTTTGGTCATTTTTTCAAAAAAAATCATTTTCTTCTAGCTTTTCGAATGCAATAAACTTTGAAACTATATATATTCAAAAATGTTTGAGTCTTTGTTAGAATTTTTTAAAAACTCTACTTGCTTGGGGACAAGCAAATCACAAGTGTGGGGTGTTTGATAACACCTAGTAATGTCAAGCATTATAGTCGTTATTCAGCTGAGTTTTAGATAGAATATATTTCTTATACGACTAATATTACTCACTTTAGTGCCAAGGGCTTATGCGGTATTTCATGAATTATACAAGGTAAAAAGTGCTCATTTTGGCAAAGTTGGAAGCAAAGCTGAATTCAAGTCAAAGTAACACGCGCTGCGTACCAAGGAGTGACGCGACGCGGTGAGCTGTTTCACCAGGTGAATATTCGAAATTCAAAGTGCGAAGAAACGGGGCATAAGGTTGACCCACGCCACGTATAAGGCTATGTCACGACACGTATATGCCAAATCCGCAACTATAAATAGAGGGTCCCGGTTCGTGATTCGGGAGCAAAGATTGCACCTTTAAGAGACACTCGAGCTTCTTTGACTCAGAAATTCGTAGTTTTAGCAGTAGATTTCATATTTGGTTTTCTTTTATTGTTTTTTTTATCATTTTTCAGTTTTCGTTGGTACAAGTGATCAAGGGTTCTGGATCGTAGAACACCATTGACCACGTGGATCTGGATTGGTTCCTGTTTTCAGAAGCACTCGGCTATCATTCTGATTTGGTTTAATGCAATTTATAGTTGATTACATTTTATCACAAGTTATGATTTCAGTATTGTTTATTGTTCTTCGTTTCATCGTTTCTGGTTTACTTCGATTCTGATTTTCTGAGTTGATCTCGGGATCAGAATAATATGGTTAGTTTGATTTTGAATTATCACTTCGGGGTAGATTGTTAGATTAAATTTTAGTTTTCGTGCTTTTGAGTTCTTTTGGAAACAAGGGACACTATAGATTGGTCATATTTTAACACAAAGTGCCAACCACGAACTCCTTGGTTCGACCCATACTTACCGTTACTAGTGGACTGTAAGATTTTATTTTGTATTTTTGACCGCATCAACGACTACGACGTCTCAGGAACACACACCACCCTTATTGGAGACACACACATTTTGATAATCCAATAAAGTTTTGAGAAACATCCAACACAGAATATCTTACATTGAAGATAAACACCATAACGCGAAATATATTAAAACAAATTAATCTTCATATGGATCATCAAATGGATATGGAGCATCTTGCATGAGTTTAGAAGGAGATTCTTCTGACGTAGTAGGAGATCTTCTAGTATCTTGTAAAAATCTTTGGAGTTCGTCTTAAGATGAATCAGTAGCACCAAGAGTTCTAGCAACAAGTATGACTCAGATATGTTGATTCTTTCTATGATTCTTTCCGTTTCAAGTTGTTGTAGATGATACAGAGTTTGAAAATGTTGAGTCACTGCTTTTTCACTGGTTTGACTGGTTTTGAACTTTTCGCACCATTTTAATCGAAATTGATGATTAAGCCATGGTGGATTAACATCTTGGGCTTCTTGAAAATGATAAGTCCATGACATAATCTAGGGGATTTTGAAAAAAATAGTAAATTGTAACATATATTCAAAATCTGGAATATTTTGAACAAATAACTCCTTGAATTTGAGAAAACCACTTGCAACTTTCTCAGGGAGGCAATTTGGTAATAAACCCATGAATCGATACCAGTTGACAAACCATTTTGGATATTCATGTTCAAAATTTATATCAAACAAAATAAACCATGAATGTGAATAATTTCTGATGAAGAAAACTTTAAACCAAGCTTAATGATAATCATAGTAGGAAAATCGAGGATATGCCGGGAAGTTTACCAAAGTTTTTTCGGCATAAGGGGTTATTCCCCAATTTTCAGGAGACACAATTTTTAATATATGAGATTTGTTGTAATCAATAGATCTTTCTTGAGATATAGAACGATGAGTAAAACGAACAGAACCAGATTCTTTTTAAATGGTTTGATAATATTCTCTGGTTTTGTAAAAATCTGAATAGAAAGTTCTACCATAACCAAATAAATAGTCACTAAGAAAATGGAATCCTTGATTTAATTTAGAAATATGAAAATCCTCAAGTATTTGAGTTCTTTGAACATTTTGATTCTAGAATATGTAAGATTTTTGGATTAGGACGAACTGGTTTTGATACTTCAATAGAGGGAGACTTAATAATCGTAGGTTTACTGAAACGGCTAACTGTTTTAACTAGTGATACGTTTGCAATAACAAGCTTAGAGTCTTTGTTTGGGAGAACATCAGTAAAAGACTAAGATTTTTTGTGAGGAGTTAATGGAGAAAAGCTGTTTGGTCTAGGAGGGAATTAAATAAATTTTTGAGTAACAATAGGCTTCTTGGAAGAATTTGAGGAAGAAGAAGAACTCATTTCCCCAATAAAAATTCACGTGCTAATATATATATATATATATATATATATATATATATATATATATATATATATATATATATATATATATATATATATATATATATATATATATATATATATATATATATATATATATATATATGATGTGCATGCTTAGAATTTTCAAAAAACAGGTTTTTCTTGTGCCTCCATGCTAGATTTCGAAATTAGCTAGGGTTTAGACAGGTTGCCTGTGCCTCCTTAATACCTGGCGCCTAGGGTTACATCCCTAGCTTGCATTGCAAGTTTCCTAACTTGCTTAGCTGCCTTATATGCCTATTGCCTTAATTTGATTAATTCAATTAGGATATAATTGTTTATTTTAATTAATTAAATGGTATTAATTGAATTAAATTAAATTAAATATTTTAAATTGTTTAAAATGCATTTATATATATTAAAAGAATATATATATATATATATATATATATATATATATATATATATATATATATATATATATATATATATATATATATATATATATATAAGAATTATTTAAAATAAAAACATTGGTCAAACCATAACTAGGCTCACCCACAAAATCATGTATGGGGTTTAAGGAGGGTTCTTATGAACCCAAATAAAGTTGGTTATTAAGTGGCATTTATTGCCCACCACCTTGACCGCCCAGCACCTTTTACCATGTGGAGTTAACAAAAAGGTTTGATAGGGCAATATTTCTCTCTCTAAGTTAAAAGTATTAACTTAAAGTATTAAAACAAAAACCCGTTTTAATCAAAATAAAATGTGAGATTTTGTGCTACACATGAGAAA
Source organism: Cichorium intybus (assembly GCA_023525715.1). Classification (NCBI taxonomy): domain Eukaryota; kingdom Viridiplantae; phylum Streptophyta; class Magnoliopsida; order Asterales; family Asteraceae; genus Cichorium; species Cichorium intybus. The sequence goes on along the minus strand of CM042017.1, from coordinate 31,991,803 downwards.
CACACATTCTCTTTATGACCTGCTGGTGGAGCTCTGTTGTTAACAGGCACGCCAGATAAGGTTATAGTTGAGGGTGATGTGACACTCGCGATTCTCAAGCATATCTTGAGTCGGGCATCACGCGGATTCTGCATGGTCAATTCACCGTCTAGTTCATGATCCACGGCACCATGTCATGAATTTGAGATTAGCACAAGCGAGATTAACATGCCATTGACAGTAGTTAATGAATCTCACAAATCTAGGAGTTTCATAGTGAATGAAACTGACAAAATGTTTTGTCTACCTTGATGACCATTGTGGTGTGATTACGGCACCCCTCTTCGCATCATAACTGGGAACTCTTGGATCCTAGCCTTAGTAAATAAATTGGGTAATTATTTATAGGATTAATGTTCAAACTAAACTATAAACTTTTGTCCCTATAGATGCATGCTATAATTCTTAACATAAACATTCCTCCTCCTCCTCCACTGCAATCCCGATCTAGTAAGATCGATAGCCTGACGTTTGCTGACATGTCCTCCGAACTCAAGAATTGTTTCAAGAGTGTCGGGGTACAAGCAAAGCGGGAACGATTCAAAATCGTTAAATCCCTACGGGCATATAAACTAGAAGAAGGAATGTCTATGTATACGCATGTTCATAAGATGAAATCGTACATAGACAGATTGGATAACCTTGGTGTCCACTTTCTAAAGGAGTAAGCCACAGATATGGTGCTTAACTTGCTTCCTGGTTCATGTCATAAGGGCTTTATGAACTGTGACAAGAACTATCTGGACATGACCTTGATTGAGCTGTACGGTTTGCTGAAAACCGCCGGGCCTATTTAAAGCAACACTGTAGCTCAGATTCCACCACTCATGTCTTGGCCATTAATCATTGTAATGCTAAGAAGAAGAAAGTTTCTCATCCCAATGGAAGGGAAGGGCTAAGTTTGGACAGTCTAACCAAAGCTTTAAGAGAAAAGCTTATTCTAAAATAGCTCCCACCAGGGACCCGAATGAGGCCATATGGTTACTGCTAGCTAAGGGACATTGGAAACGTAGTTGCCCAACATACCTGAAGGATCTAAAGAAGATCCGGGTCAAGGAGTTTGACACCTTAGGCATATCTAAACTCCATAGAATATCAACTTTAAATCCTTGATACATGATGTGTTCATCACATCTGCGTTGTATGCAGGACTAAGTGAAAGTAAGGAGTTGAAGCATAGGAGCTTGATCTGACCATGAGATACAGAAGCGTTGCTACTGTTACAAGGATCGGAGATTACAACTCATGCTAATTAGTGGTGTTTAATTATATTATTAGATTTTTGCTACTCGCCAGAATTGGCACAAAACATTGTTTCGTATTACGCATTGTTTAAAGGATAATTGTGTACTTTTCTTTTGAAAATAAAAATGGTGATTTTTCTCTGATAAACGTAGTTGTTTTATTTCAAGTTTATCCTTACAATGACATATATGAATGTGTTAGTAGTAATTATAATATAATCTTAAATGTTGATTCATCCAAATGTGTTGGATAAATAATGTTTGTGGCGTTGTCGCCTTGTCCATTAAACAAGAATTGCATCACCAAGCTCCAAGTTGACAGGACTTGGAATCATTTGACTTAGAGTCAGATGATGTATGCAAATCTTGCTTCCATGGAAAATGACAAGAATGTCATTCACAATAAACGATGAAAGAGACAAAGGATTTGTTGGAATTGATCCACACAGATGTTTGTGGACCGTTCAAATCCGCCACAAGGCATGATGAGCAATACTTTGTTACATTTGCTGATGATCTCAGTAGATGTAGTTTTTTTTATCTGATTAAACATAAAGCGTTCAAAGAGTTTCGAAACGAAGCATAGAAAATCAACTACGCTAGAATATCTAAGTATTATACGAACATCTTAGGAACTGTAAAATGGTTTCATATGTTGTATTCTCTTAGAGCACCACTGCAAAGTAGTGTGTCTGAAAGGAGAAATTGAACATTGTTTGAAATGGTTCAATCCATGATGTGTCGAGTTACACTTCCAAATTAGTTTCAAAGGTTATACTTTAGAAACAGAAACCTGCAACTTAAACCTTGTATCCAACTAGTAGATTGCAAAGACACTCTCTGAAATGTGAGGTCATGTAGCACATATAAAGGTCTAAGGTCATGTAGCGTTCATATGAACCTATTAACTAGCTTAACCCCAATCGGAAAGTACTGTTTCATTGGTCATCTCGCAAGTTTTTTGGATACTTATTTTCACAAGCCTTCTAAGAACAAATTGTTTGTGGCTCGAAGGAGAGTCCTTTTAGGAAAGAACTCATATCCAAAGAAACCAGTGGGAGTAAGATCGATCTTGATAAGATTCAATAGTCAACCAATGAAAGAACCTTTAGTTAACACTAGCACTCAACCAGAGTTTGGATTTTCAAGAAAGGGGTTGTGTGTATGACATAACCAAGAGGTTTTAAGCATGACAAATATCCAAATAGAGTGTACAAAGCTTGAAAGATTCATTTGTGGAATCAAACAAGCATCTTGTAGCCGGAATCTTTGCAGTCATAAAATGCTAAAGAGTTTGGATTTTCATGAAGCATATATAAGTTCTGTGATTATGTCAGAGCTAGTGGGAGTATTGTTGTAATCTACGTAGTATTGTATGTTATTGACATATTGCTTATAGGAAATGATTTTCCAATGTTTCAAAGGGTAATGACTTGGCTTTGGAAATGTTTCGCTATAAGGAATCTAGGAGATACAATATACATACATGAAATAAGGATTTATAGAAATAGATGCAAACCGTCTGAAAAGGACCTAGCCAAAGTACATATTTGAGTATGATCTTGAAGAAATTCGAAATTGCATGACTCAAAGGAAAAGGTTTCCACCCATGGCATAAAATTGATTGGAGAATTAATGACTCAGGCGATTATATATGCCATGACATGTACTTAACCTGACATCCCGTATGCCTGGAGCATAGTTAGTAGATTTCAGGACAACCCTGACAAAAGTCATTGGACAACAGTGAATGACATTTTAGAGTTTCTTAGGAGAACAAGAAATATTTATAGAGGAAAAGGAATAGCTAAGAGTAACTGGTCATAGTGATGCCAGAAATTACTCTTGCTCACAATCAGGATAGGTGTTCCTATTAAAAGAGGAGTAATAACTTAGGAAAGGTTCCAAGTCAAAATCAATGCAAGTCCAACTATATTGCAGCTAGTAATGCTGTAAATGAGACTACATGGTTGAAGGATTTCATTGGTAACATTGGTGTTGTCCTCAACATCAATGATCTCCTTGGAATCTTCTTACCAAGGGTGCAGTCACCTTGACTAAAGAACCCGAGGACCATGGGACGTCAAAGCGTTTAGAAACCAGGTTAAGACATCATAGTTAATAGGGCATCATTGGAAAAGTATTTGGATGATCGTTTCACTAAAACTTTGACGTGGACCAAGCATGAAATCATACTAGGGTCCATAGGTGTTAAGGCTATAAGCAATATGATATAAGTATTTTAGTTATTAGCTTTATTACCGAAACATATAGCAGTAGATAATTGTATCTGACTTAGTGTATTATTAATAAAGAATTAATAAAGAGATGGGCTGCCATTTTCATTTACATTAATACTGTGTTTCAGTTTAGCATGTTTAGAACCCGCTTCCCGAGTATTAATTTACTCAAACCTCCACAGTCGGTCGTACTCTTGGAAGTAAGTAGTGATTTAAGATTGTCATGGAGTATTAGTAGATTGTATATAGTGATTAGACATAGCATGGTGATTTCGACTAGCCCTCATGAGTACTTGATAGAGAATCAAGTATTGGAAGAACCCGCACCTAGAGATTACTTCATGGATTAAGTCACAAGTAGTCTAGAATGATAATATCTCTTATTCTTCAAACCGAGATACATAAGGGACTTGTACTATGATTCTGTCATACATCGGCTTTCTCAAACGCTAACCGTAACTGGCAGTTATAACGAGAATGATCGGGTATGATATGATGAAATAGGCAAAGACTATGTAGTCGAAGTTTATCTATTCCGTCTGCCCTAACAAGGAGAAGCGATATCTATGGGCCCCTCGATGAGTTGATGCTGACATTAAGTTTTTGGCCAAACCCAGACTGGATTGATGTGTTCAGTCAGTAGTCTGACAGAGTCATCATAAATCACTATCAGGAAACAAACTTTGAACTATCAGGATCTGACATTTTTGCATGACCTAGGTTCATTTTGATATCTTGTAGAACATAGGAATAATTGATCACTTATCTAGGAGTCGTCTCTTTTCTTTAATCAGAGTTCAGCAGTTGCATTGGATGACACACACTGCTAATTGTAAGATAATATTGAGACCACACAAGTTGACAACTTGTCCAAGTGGGAGACTGTTGGAATAATGTGCAAGGTCATCAACTTCTGGTAATATTTCTAAGGGTGGGGGGAGTAGATCCCTCCCATCCCACTGAACCCACGCGCCACGTCAGCTTTTCTCTCTCCTCTCACTTCCATTTTCCCCATCTTTCACCAATCTTTCACCAATCTTTCACCCATGGAACCAGTACCCACTGAACCCACTGAACCCACAATGCCACATCATATATTTGATATTTAAATTCATTTATTAATTTAATAAATGATTTTTAATATTTAATTTAATATTATAAATAATGATAATATGCAATTAATAAAATAAAAATCACAAATAACATAAAATTAAAAAACCACACCATTACATAAATTAAAAAGAAAATTAATGCCTAGAAATAAAATCCTAAATACGGAATAATAAAACCTAAATAACGGAAATGAAATACTAAAAACGTTAAAACACCTAGTGATCCAAAGTAGCTATGTATGTATGCTCGATGTGGTCTACAAGATCCGCAAGAAGTTTTTGGTGAATTCCTTGATTGCGTATTTCGAGAATCAAGTCAGGGCTAACTTCTTGTTCGTTTGGGGAATCTGGAACATGTACTGGACATATAGCCCTACCTTCATCCTGGATGATCATGTTGTGTAAAATTAGGCAAGCGTACATGATATCTTTACATCGATCGACCTCGACGGACCGTGCAGGCTGTCTGATAATAGCCCATTTTGCTTTTAGAACGCCAAAGGCTCGTTTAACGTCCTTTCTTGCCGCTTCTTGGGCCGCCTTGAAACGCTTCTTTTTGGGGGTAATAGGGTGTGAAAATGATTTCACAAATGTTGCCCAGTTAGGGTATATCCCATCAGCAAGATAGTACCCATGCTTGTATTCTTCCCCCTCCAAAACAAATGAACATGATGGTGCTGTACCAAGAATGGTATCATTGAATAGCGGTGATTGGTACAACACATTTAGATCGTTGTTGCCCCCGGCAACACCAAAATATGAATGCCATATCCACAAATCATATGATGCTACTGCTTCAAGTATAATTGTAGGATACCTGTGATCACCTTTCATGTACTGGCCTCGTAGATACGTTGGACAACTCCGCCAATCCCAATGTGTACAGTCAATGCTACCCAACATACCAGGAAAGCCATGTTTGGCTTCGTGTGCAGCATACAACAGTTGAATGTCACTGGTTGTTGGTCTACGCATGTATTCTGCACCATATAACTGAACAACACCAGAGCAATAGTTGTAGAGGCTTTCACGGGAAGTTCGTTCTGACATATTCAAGTATTCATCAAGTGAATCGGGGGTGCTACCGCCCCCAATTGGCGGATAGCTGATGTGCATTTCTGCAATCCAGTGAACCCTTTAACTCCACCGGCATTATAAGTTGTCTGGAAAATTGGATAATTCATTTCCAAGTCTTGAGCAATCCGCACAAACAGTCGTCTACTCATTCGGAACCTATTTCTGAAATTAACATCCCCAAACTTTGAATTGGGGACAAAGTAATCTGCCATAAGCTGCTGCTCAGCAGTTTCTCGATCTCTGTGGAGAAACGTTCTATGACGAGGAACGCTAGAACTTGCAGTATTTTGGAACATGAAATGTGCAGCTTCAGCAATAACCGCGATCGTATTCACATCGGTATCGTCATCAGACGATGACGATACCAACGACATAGGTTCATCCAGTAGTTTGCTGTGAACATACGGACCGGAAGAACTGGAAGAATCGGAAGAATCGGAAGAACTCATTTCAATTTAAAATAAATTTGAAATGAGGGTTTTTTTTGGAAAGGGGAAAATAGAGTTAATGTTGAGAGGAAGAAAGAAGGGTAAAGGTGTGAGTTTTGAAGGAGTGAAGATGTGGTATTTATAGAGTTGAGGAAGGATAATATTTGGAAGATTAAATTTTTTTTTTTTAAAATAAAAGGTGGGATCATCGGCTTCACCATCCCAATCCTCACCCCTCCACACCCGAAACCGCCAAACCCGATGGACACGGGGCAGCGGTACCGGAGGTACCGGCGGTACCGCACCCAAGGTTTCCGATCCCGCATCGAGCCCGAACAACTACTCCGTGTACCCTAATAATGGCAGAGTCCTTCTGAGTTGCCTTCATGACCCAGAAAAACATACAGAGTCAAAATAAAGGAAATGAGAAATTAGTTTATTAATTTATTGGGAAATAAATTAATCAAAAACTAAATCAGAAATTAATTAGGATTTAATTGACAATTAATTAACAACTTAATTTAGAATTAATTTGGAGAAATTAAATTGCAAGGGATTAGATTGTAATTAATTAAAGAGTTAATTAATAGTTACAAGTCCAGGAGGTGCAGCCGCCAAAAGGCTCCTCAAGTTTGGAACCCTAGGAGCCCTCTAGTATAAATAGAGGACTTGGAGTTTAACCCTAATCATCCCTCACCTTTAAAGAAGCCGCCAAAACTCCTCCCCTGCCCCCCTTTGGCGAAATCTTCATCACTCTCTAAGGTTTGAGGATTTTGCCTCCTTCCCAAGTGGAAGTTCTGGTCTGTCTGGTTTTCTGGTGTTCCTGGGTATGAGTCATTAGAGGGATTCACACTTTGGATCCTGTTCATGCTTTGCAAGATATTGTTCATCAGATTCAAGGAAGGAGATAATCCTGAGGTACATTCTGTTTGTGTTTTGTTGCAATAATTATTATGAACTACATGATCTTGAACTCTATTCATGGATATATCTGTGATTTGATCTTATTATGTGTTTATGTGATCGAATGCCAACAATATTCTCACTCCTTCTTCAATTGGTGCACTAACATGAATTCTCACCACAGAAGACACCGGAAAACAATAAGCTTAGCCCATTCTTGAACACTCTAAGAAGAGCGACTTCATAGACTCGATTGTGATTCCTGGTGGTCGGGCTACTCAATTCTGTCCCCGTACCCGAATAGCACCTCCGATTGGTCTGCAGATGGAGGAATATGCGGTGTACATACCACCATTAATTTCTGGCTACATGAAGACCTAAATTGATTCAAAAATCATTTGTTGAATATATAAGAGTTTGGGAAAAAAATTGGTATGATGGATATAGAGGAAAACGGGACAAAAGACTGGTGGAACCATTGGATGTAAATTCCTGATGTATACCCACTGCATCTGTAAATTCGTTTTCAGATTCAAGAAGATCCATCACTCATGACCGGCCGAGCCCCACACCTCTGTTATTGAGCCTATCTCGTTGCAGCTTCTTATATTGTTGGTGTAGTTGATTCCTAGTTACAAAGTCCACGATTATCACGAAGTTCAGAATTTATAGTTTCGGCTTTGTATAATGGTGATTAGTTTTCAACTTCCCCTTCGGGGTCTCCTGGTTCTGTTTAAAACCAACGAGATTATGGTCATAAAAATGAAATAAGACGAGGTCGGGGGCTCGCGGTCACTTTCAACACAACTGCGGGGTCTGGGTAACCTAAATACATTGCAGTTTCCAAAGAAAATAAGAAGAATAAGACCACAAAAAGAAGAGTAGGAAATGAAAGTGGGAAAAAAGTTACTGATGTTTGATTGATAACGTGCTTTTATATTGCATATTTTATGTGTTTTTGAACCGTGGTTTAGTTATTTTATCTTTGTAATAATGCTCATATTCAGTGTAAGTGCTTTTATAGGAAAAATATTCTAATTTCAGGGTTTAAAGTGTAAAATTTGTAAAGATAAAGATGGAAAACGAATGATAAAGATCAGGAGAAACTCGCGATTAGTATTCGCGATGCCAGGAGTTGGATAATAATGTGATCCGAAGTTTGATTTGAATTCAAAACGCGAAGAATCGGGGATAAGGTAGACTCGCGACGTGAAAAGCCATAGCCGACAGGGTGAATTACCAGATCTTGCAACTATAAATAGAGTCTTCTAGGTTGAATTTCAGGGAGCGAAGATTGATCCATCGAGTAGAGCTCTGACATCTTTAACTCAATTTCGTATTATTTTAGCTTTACACTTCATAGTTGGTCACTTTTAGTTTAATTTGTAACATTTCGGTTTTTGTATCAACTCTTGTGCTACGAGTATTCCGCATCAAGGATATTCTCTAACCATAGAGGTTAAGTTCCAGATCTAGTATAAGTATTCGACTCCTGTTTTGGTTTATGTTTTGAGAACAAGTGTTGGTTTTGATTTATTTAATAAAAAGAAGAATATTTTTTGTTATTTGGTGTTTGATCCATATTTCATGCATAGATCCAATTTGATTATGGTTTTTGAGTTTGATTTGAAGTTGAAGTGTAGTAATATATCTGTTATAGAGTGACATTATAGTACGGTTTTATTATCGACATAATAGTGCCAACCACAAACTCCACGGTTCGACCCTTACTTACCCTAACTATTGGATAGCAAGGTTTTATATTGTATCTTTGACCGCATCAACGACTTCGACGTGTCATTGATCATGGGAAATCTCAAATGTGTTGTATACTTGTATTGATTTATTTCAGCTGGCAAATGTTCAAAGTCATCGAGTTCATATTAGTAGTTGATAATTATTGTATTATTATTTGCATATATTTACATTAATTTACCTATTTAAACATGAAGAGCTGTATAATATTAGGCAAAGTTCTTATATGGAAACAAAATTATAGATGAAGAGTTGTATAATATTAAGCTCATGGTCCGAAGAGGGGGCGGGGGAATGGTGGAGAGAGATATTTATTTTTTAAAACATATAAATTAAAAAAATAAAATAACATGTATATTGGTCATTTTACCTCCTATTTAATAGAAAATGTTATGTCTAACGGAGGGAGAGACCAAACGTGTTAGTAAGCATACCACATTGACAAATATATGAGATTTTGAAAACTATGACCAATATAAAATTTTGGATAAACCATAGGGACCAAAACTGTAATTTACTCTTTAAAATATTAGATTAACTTGTATTTATTATTTTTAAATACTAAAATATTATTTTATTTTTTAAATTACATATTTTCTTTTGATACATTTTTAAAATATCATATTTGTCTAAATTATTAATTTTAAATATTTTATCCATTTTAAATCCTCATGGTTTTATTAATTTACTATAATATTTTTCTTAAAAATCTAAGTTTAAAATAGATTTATACCTTTTATAAACCTTTAAAATATCTTATTATCTAAATTATTTTAATCAATTTTAATAAGTTAAAACTATAAATAAATAAATATTTAAATCCTACTGAAACAATTTTGCACTCCATCACTTCCATTTTTCGCAAGTGAAGCCCAGCCTAGCTGGGTGGATGCGCCCGGGTTATATACCCATGTGGTGGAAGGTATGGAGTTCGACTCCTACTAATCACATGTGGGGGATTTTCCTTGGTCGGCGAAAAACAGGTGGAGGGGAAAGGCTTTGCGCCATAAGTAATTGCCAACCGCCCTGGGTTGCAAGGCTGAGTATCCTCAAGGTGTTAAAATTGCCGGTCCAAAAAAAATCACTTCCATTTTTCACTGTTGAGCTTAAAAGAGTTAAAGATAAAAAAAAATTTATTCTCGATGTCGTACCACATGATAATTGAGTCAAAAATATTATTTTTATGTGCCAAACATATTTTTATTCTAGCAAACTATAAATAACTAAACATAATTATAAACCTTGTATACACAAATGAGATATTTCTTGTCGATTACACAAATTTGACCGAAGATGGCAGTTCCTCGTTTAACAACACGTGAAGTACTAATTAACTTATTATTCCACCTTTACAATATATGAGGAATTTTAAATTGTTTATTAAAATATAATGTGTAAGTAAATAAATAACATAAGTATTGGTTATAATATTAGATATTTTCAAGGCATTTTTGTTAGTTTAACATGAAGTATAACATGCCGGCTTCTTTGTACATACTACATTTCTAGTAAAATTTAATGAATTTATTAAGTTTCATATTAAATTAGTCATTTATGATAGTACATGTATGGGAGATCCACCACATTCACATATACACGTCACATCAGACAGAGTTTATTTAGCAATTAGACCATCTCCAACCCACCTCTATTTTATATAAAATATGTTATCGTGCTTTAATTTTTTTTAAATATATGTAAATTTTTATATGAATTCGATATATAAATATTCAATTTTGATAATTAAATTTAATTAGTATCATTTAATATATATAATATGATTATAAATATTTGTTATTATAGTTAAATAAACTAGAAATGTATAAAAATAAAAATTGGAGGACTAAAAATGACAAGTGGAACATTAACTCTATATTTGGTGTAAATGAATAGTATTACTTTATATTTAAAGTAATACTATTCAAATACCTAAATATAGAGTTGGTTATAGTGTTGGGTTGGAGCAAAATAGAGTAAAAAATGAAGTAACTCTATTTATAGAGTGTGGTTGGAGATGTCCTTAGCATAATCATTTATTAAACAACTTCACTAAATACATCAACATTACTATTCAACTCAATAAATCAAATTATACATAATTATAACATACATGGTAAACTTGTAATAATGGTAAAATATACATATTCGTATTCATTCAACAAGTTACATATTTTTTTTATAAAAAGTTTAGAGTATCAATTACGAAAATATGAAAAATAAAACAGAAAGTATCAATAACATCATGTGGGTTAACGTGTCACCACAATCAACATGACCAACACAGTTGATTTCTTATAAAAAGTTTGAAAATCATACAATAACCAAATGGACTCTTGATTTTATTTTGATTTTGACTCTCCATTTGTTAAATGGGGGGATTCCAACTAATGTGGAATCGACAAAAAAAAAATGTCATTTATGCATAAAATATTGATAATCATGATTAGATATTTATAACTTTGTTAGAATGAAAAGCATATAAAAATAAAAATGGCTCAATTATAAACTGATTGAGAATAAAAAAAGGTTTTAATCTTTACCTATATTAAGCTTCAACGAGTAAAATAGAAACGACAAGAATGTGAAAGCTGACATTCGATCTGAGATATTAACGAATTTAGCTACACGCCACTTAGCCTAAAGAAAGGTCGACTAGTAGGAATTAATTATTTTGTTATTTACAAATTTTAACTTATTAACATATATTAAAATAATAATTTGGGTAAATATTATGTTTTCAAATTTTATGAATGGTATAAATGATATTTCAAACTTAGATTTATAAGAAAAGTATAATAGTCATTTAATAAAAATAAGGACTTATAATGATTATAAAATGTTTTTATATATATATATATATATATATATATATATATATATATATATATATATATATATATATATATATATATATATATATATATATATATATGAAGGCCAAACAAGATATTTGTGAAAGTTTATGAAGGTCAAATGGAATATTATACGAGATTTTTAACAATTAGAAAAGACATGAAATTCACTTGAGATATAAACATTATACAGTCCCTTGTGAGATATGAATATTGTTTTTTTCTATAAAAAAGTGTTGAGGACCATGACTTGATCTTTATTAGTCAAGATTATTGTTATCATGTTTGTCAAGTCGTCTTTAAGTTGATTGGCCACAACAACATATAAATATTATTAAAAATAAAAAAGGTTGTTGTCATGTACCATTTAACCAAAAAGATTTGAAAACAACAGTGTATGTCTAACTTCTAGAGAAAGGGGAACGAAAAAGTATCAAGGTACATGTCTATATTTAATAATAAAATAATAATCCTTGATGATAGTGTATGGGGTCCTTTAATAGGTGGTATAAATTACTCAAGGAAAACGTACATATTTTAAATCGCTTCTATTTTACTTGATATGGTAAAATGTGATCATGAAAAGAGAATAAACGAAGTAATCAAATATATCATTAAATCTTGTAATAACTTGTGAGAGGTTTGGAATATTTATATAAACTATAAAATATATTATCTATTTTATATATATATATATATATATATATATATATATATATATATATATATATATATATATATATATATATATAAAAAATAGATAATATATTTTATAGTTTATATAAATATTCCAAACCTCTCACAAGTTATTACAAGATTTAATGATATATTTGATTACTTCGTTTATTCTCTTTTCATGATCACATTTTACCATATCAAGTAAAATAGAAGCGATTTAAAATATGTACGTTTTCCTTGAGTAATTTATACCACCTATTAAAGGAATATATATATATATATATATATATATATATATATATATATATATATATATATATATATATATATATATATATATATATATATATATATATATATATATATATATATATGGGTTCAATGCAGAACCAAATTAAACCACCTAACTGTAGAACCATGTTCATCAATGAACAAATGTCCATCAATGAATATAAATCCCAAAAATATAGTGTCGTATATCCCCCCAAAATCAAGGAGATAAAAATCTCCGTACGAATCTCCAATCAACAAATCGCCAGATCGAAGATTTAATCACTGCAAGTCGTCACGCTGTAATCGTATGTTCATTAATAAACAAACCTAACCTCAACGCAACAAGTAAACTGAATTAGAGGCGCCAACTTAATTTCACTATGACTAACCTAGATTTTAAATAACATAATATAAATGATGCTGATTAGAATTGCAGATTAGGAATCGATTAAAGCTAACGTTATTGTAGGAGGATTGCAGACACATCACGATCGTTGAAATCATTGATGAACATATGTTCATTGATGAACATAAATATCCCCTATAACGTACCAGTGTTATCTCGTTTCTTATCATTGTTCTCCATGAAGATATTCTCGATTACAGATTGTGTCGCATCTAACATCAAAATCTAGATCTCAAAAATGGTATCAATATTAGTTCATATGTTGGTTCTTGTTCTTGTCTGCATTTATTAGATCTCAAATCCTAAAAGACCACAAAATTCAAACCTTATTTATACATCATGACTTACAGATTGATTTCTATTTCTTCACGATAATAACTCCTTGGAAATCAATTGAGTAATGAGTTTTTGAAGACGAATTTTCTGGGCCCGCGATGATAATGTTCTTCCGGATCGAGATCTGTAGTTGACAATTGAAAATTTTCTGATGCATTCTGGGCAAACGATGAAGAACACTCGGAATGTGTGCTTTGGATTTTGTGAGCACCGATGTCGATTGATCTGAACACTAAAGCAAACAAAAGGGATTCGATTGATCTGAACATTAAAGCAAAAAAAGGAACCGATGTTGTTCCGATGGGGATGAAAAACAATGGAAAATCAAAACCTGTGATGTTAAGAAGATGGTGTTTGGCTTCACTTGTATTCAATCGGAGAAGATGATGAGGAAGGCGGTGCTGCAGAATCAAAATCAGAACCCATTCATGACTGCCTCCTTCGTACATCAGCTTGCCATTAGAAAAGACAATGATTTATGTTCATTGATGAACATGGTTCTGCAGTTAGGTGATTTAATTTGGTTCTGCATTGAACCTATCTCTCTCTCTCTCCCTATATATATATATATATATATATATATATATATATATATATATATATATATATATATACACACACACACATACACACACACATATACATACATACATACATGTAATTAACAGAGGCAGTCAAAAGAGATATCTTGACCTCAACGAAAGAACATAATAATGTCCAAATTTTATGATGTCCAACTTAATATAACTAGTGTTGTAAAACTCGGCCGAGTATTCAGACTCGACCTCTTACTGAGGCGAATTAAGTTTATTCAGCAAAACAATTCGAAAATCGGTCAAACTAGGTTCTACTCGGGATAAACTCGGTAAAAATCGGTCCGACTCGATCCAGCTCAGTCAAACTCGATAATTTTGACTTTTTTTAGAAAAAATAAATAATTATAGTTGTTAAGTAATTTTTATGATATATATATATATATATATATATATATATATATATATATATATATATATATATATATATATATATATATATATATATATATATATATATATCATATATTTAGTTATTTATTAGACTGTGTATAATGTTAATTCTGTTAAATTTAATATAAATTTGATAGTAAAAACAAAAAGCCACTAACGTTAAATCATTACTCTAATATTAAAAAATGAATATCAATTTTTGAAATAGTCTAACACTTTAACATTTGAACATGTATCGTTTTATTGGTATTTCAACTAATTTTGTTATGAAATTCAATCAACTTATGATTTTTGACATATATATAATTTTCCTAAATATTTTCTATATAATTTATCTAATCCAAGTAATCTGAGTACTCCCCGACTAATCCGAGTACTCGCTACTCCTCAGTCGACCGAACGAGTACCGAATAACGAGTTCTGCAACATTAAATATAAGACAACATTTTCTAAATCAATAATCTATCGTCTTAAAAATCCATACTATACTGATGTTGGATTAGGTGTCTAAGCCATGACTTATAATTGTGTTTATGTTATAAATAAAAGAAAAGTCCATTTGGGTTGCCCTCATAGATGGAGGATAGATGTATAATTCAGTAGAGAGAATAGTTGATTTATTAATTGTATAATAAATCAATAGAAAATAAATATATGGTTTATTAATATATTTAAGTGTTAATATATTAATTAGAAACTATAATAATTAATTGAGATTTAATCTAGAATTAATTAGATTTAATTTAGTGATTAAATTAATTAATAAAAGGTGCGTGGACTGGTTGGCATTTATTTAATAGTTGAATAACTGGCCAGGTAAAAACCAGGGGCCAAGTTGGCGCCACCCTGGAGGCTCCTCCAGGAGTTGGCGAAACCCTAATTAGGGTTTTGGGGAGTCTGGTCCAAGTGGCCAAAAGCCTTGTCCACTTGGAGGCTTTCTAGGGTTTCAGGTGTAACCCTAGGAGGCTATATAAGGAACCCCCTGGGCACCCTAAATCCCACGCCTCCCTTCTCTCTATGTCACTCTGCTAGACTGATTCTTCCATCACTTGGGTGTGACTTGCATTTGAGGCAGGATTCTTTTGCTGCTTGCTTGAAGGATCATAAGATCAAAGGTTGGTTTTCTTAATTAATCTTTAGAACTGAATTGTATCCTTTAGAGTTTTAGTTTATTATCTTCATAGAAGAAAACATAGATCATCTTAGGGTTGCATGTGAACCATAGGAATTTTTTGTGTTCATTGCTTGCATAGAAACCCTTCAGTGGTATCAGAGAATAGGCTGTTTTCTTGTGAAATTGATATAAACTACATGCTTAATTCTTGCCTTGAGGTGTTTTGCGAAAACTCCTCCTTGGGAGGCTTAAATGTCGACGGCTTGGCTAGGGTTTCCTAACCCTAGCCGCCATGCCCTAATGGTTCCCTCTTGATTGCTTGATTTACTTGCCATAATAGTATGTTGTTATTTTTGGTAATGAGATTAATTAAAATAACTTGAACCCTTCTTGCTTGGCTTGTAATTCTCGAGAACCATAGGGGCCTTGATAGAAAAATTAATTTGATTAATTTGGTAATATCTATATTAGATTTAATTAGTTTAATTAATTGATTAATTAAAGGACCAATTAAATCAGTTTAAAGAATTAATTTAAAATTTTCAAAAAATTAGTATAAATTTGCGAAAATTAAAATAAAATTAATTCTAAAAATATTTTAATAAGATTAAAATATATCTTATATGTATTTATGATTAAAAGTTAATTTAATATATATAAGAAAATTGGTTAGTCTTACCATTAGTAGGCCTCATTCACAAAATTGTCCTCTAAAGAGGGTATAAGGCGACTGACTATAAAATGTTAGTCTAATGGGTATCTACTCTTACCCACCGCTCTCCTGGTCAGTCGAGTGTCGTTAGCCGAACGGGTTTGATAGAACCGCTAAGCCTCTTAAAAGTATAATGCTATAATTGAAAGTACTAGAACCCTAAAACAAATCCCAATCTAGTTACTTTAGGTTAAAAATGTGAATTGGTGCTAATCCATGAAATTGCACATTGCACCTTGTGGAACGTTGGTGGAGCGTGTGTGGTTTACCGGCACGCCAACTGGGGCCCGCAAAGAGTCGCAATGGGTTTCTTGATTTTGTCATTATTAACGGAGCGTGTGTGGATAACCGGTACGTTAATTAGAGATAACAATTGACTTCAAGAGTACCAAGCAATTTGCATGGTTATTCACACTCGGTTTGTGATCCTCGGTATCCCAGTCACAAACAGCGGGGCATTCCCGAGATTAAAACATGCTATCGAACAGTTCGGTAAATCTCAATGAAACTAGGAATTCCATTATAATATGATTATGTTTCCGCGGTGGAATTGGCTGAATCGTCATTCGCCTACCTTATAAAATGTACAATAGAGATTACGGCGTCCATTTTCGATATTGTAGATTGTTATTGTAGGATCCTAGCCTTATATTTGTTCTTGGGTAAATATAAGGATTATATTTATATCTAATTAAAAACTACCTTCTTCTTGTTCAGATGTCATCTGACCAATCCGTTCCCCACTCAAATCCCGGTAATGTCACCTCGATTCTGTCATTATGCTCAAAAGTGACGTTGGACGGCACTAACTATAATGACTGGATCCGCAACATCAAAATGGCTTTAAGGTTTGAACACAAAGAGTATGTTCTGGAAACCGAGCTCATTGATGTGGACACTGAAACCGCTACTCCCGAGGAAATCGCTGCGTACACTAAACACTCTGATGATACAACCAAAGTGGCTTGCATCATGATCGCTACTATGAACCCTGAACTGCAGCGTATCTATGAGGACTATTGGCCTTACGAGATGCACAAAGAGCTTGCAGAAAGGTTCCGCAAGCAAGAGCGCATCGAAAGGCGTGAGGTTGTAAAAGCTTTCACTAACAGCAAGCCCAAGGAGGGCGAGTCCATCTGTGCACATGTGTAGAGAATGCATGGTTATGTGGAAAGGCTTAGGAAGCTGGAAATGCCTGTCCATGAGGATTTAGCAGTTGACATAGTGCTAAACTCCTTGCCCAGTTCTTATGACCAGTTCACACTGGCGTATCATTTGAACAACAACCAGGAAACCCTAGCTGAGTTACACCGCATGCTTCGTACGGCTGAGGACTGGATGAAGGGAAAAGGTTTGCTCCCTGTCAACCTGCCTGTCCTGGCTATTGGCTCTGGAAAAGGAAAGAAACGGAAAGGCCCTCCTAAGCAGAACTGGAGGGAAAAGACTCATGTCGGGTCATCTAGCAGTGCCCCGAAAGGCAAGTCTTCCGGCATTCCACATGTTCAGAACCCCAAAGAGGCCGACTGCTTTTACTGCAAGCAAAAGGGTCATTGGAAGAGGAGCTGCCCAGCGTATCTGCAGGATATCAAGGACGGTAAAGTGAAACCGTCACAAGCAGGTACATATTCTATATCTAATAACTCATTTTTTTCCCCGTTCTTGGGTCCTTGATACAGGATGTGGTTTTCATATCTGTTCTGATTTGCAGGGCCTAGAGGAAAGTAGGGAGCTGGAGCATGGCAAACTGAACCTGGTCATGGGCAATAGGCGAACGTCACCTGTTACCAAGATCGGCGTTTATGGACTATTGCTCAGTAGTGGAGTTAGATTAGATTTACATAATTGTTGCTATGCGCCTGATATGGCAAAGAACATAATTTCGTTTCATGCATTGTTTAAACAAGGTTTTTATTATGAGTTCAATAAATTGAATGGTTCAATTTCTGTTTTCAAAAATGATGTTTTTATATTTAATGTTATGCCTTGTGATGGAGTGTATGAATCTATTATGTGTGTTGATAATTATGGTAAAAATGTTTTAGCTATTGATGCTTCAAACGGTGTAGAAAAGGCATGTCTATGGCATTGTCTCCTTGGCCATATAAACAAGAAACGCATCGCCCAACTCCAAAAGGATGGAGTGTTGGAATCATTCGACCTCGAGTCGGATGATGTATGTAAATCTTGCTTACTTGGTAAGATGACAAAATCACCATTCAAAGGTTCCTTTGAAAGAGGTGAAGGTCTGTTGGATATCATACACACAGATGTGTGTGGTCCTTTCAGAACAACCACTAAAGATGGCACGCGGTTCTATGTGACCTTTACCGATGATTTTAGTAGATATGGGTATATCTAATTAATCAAAAATAAGTCGGACACCTTTGAAAAGTTCAAAGAGTTTAAAAATGAAGCAGAAAATCAATTGGGCAGAAAGATAAAGATGCTTAGATCCGACAGAGGCGGTGAGTATCTTAGTATCGAGTTTCTCGATTACCTTAAGGAATGTGGAATTGTTTCACAGTTGTTGCCTCTAAGAACACCTCAGCTGAATGGTGTTGTTGAGAGGCGAAATCAAACCTTGTTGGACATGGTTCGTTCCATGATGAGTCGAGCCTCACTTCCAATCCATTTCTGGGGGTATGCTTTAGAGACTGCCGCCCATATCCTAAATCTTGTCCCAACCAAGAAGGTTGCGAAAACACCGCACGAGATGTGGACGGGGAAAGTTCCCTTGTTGGCACACATCAAAGTCTGGGGCTGTGAAATTTCGTGAGACGAGATACTTCAGATAAGCTCGCAGAAAGAAGTGAGAGGTGTTTCTCCATCGGATTCCCGAAACAGTCTTTGGATACTTGTTCTACAGACCGAGCGAGGACGTGGTCTTTGTAGCAAGACGGGGGTTCTTTCGAGAGACAGAACTCATATCCAAAGAGGACAGTGGGAGTACGATCGATCTCGAAGAAATTCAGGAGACGCCCGATGAAACAACCTTGGAAGAAACTAGCAACCAACATGAGGAAGAAGTTCCTGTTGGACCCACCGACATTTCGTTGCCCCTTAGGCGTTTAGGTAGAGTTAGCATGCCGCCCGAGTTCTATGGTTTCCATATTACTGTGGACGGTGACACGTTAGTCAGTGATCGTACATTGACTAATTTGGATGAGCCAGCTAACTACCTTGAAGCAGTGGCAGGCCCCGAGTCTGCAAAATGGAAAGAGGCAATGGACAGCGAGATAAAGTCCATGTATGACAATCAAGTTTGGAACTTGGTTGACAATGTACCGGGTCGAAAGACAGTCGGATGCAAGTGGATCTTCAAAAAGAAGACCGACATGGATGGAAAAGTGCATACTTATAAAGATCGGCTGGTTGCGAAGGGATTCACTCAAACCTCGGGGGTTGACTATGATGAAACCTTCTCACCAGTAGCCAAGATTAAGTCAATCAGGATAATGCTTGCCATAGCTGCGTTTCATGATTATGAAATCTGGCAGATGGATGTCAAAACCGCTTTCCTTAACAGGAAACTGACTGAGGATGTTTACATGAGTCAGCCAGAAGGTTTTGTAAACACAAAGCACCCTGATAAAGTATGTAAGCTTGAAAGATCAATCTACGGGTTGAAGCAAGCATCTCGCAGCTGGAATCTTTGCTTCCATGAGAAAGTCAAAGAGTTTGGCTTCTCTAGGAGTGAAGATGAATCCTGTGTATATGTCAAGGCTAGTGGGAGTATAGTCACTTTCCTGGTGCTGTATGTTGATGACATATTGCTCATGGGAAACGACATTCCGACCTTGCAAGATGTTAAGGCTTGGCTCGGGAAGTGTTTCGCCATGAAAGACCTAGGAGAAGCTGCTTATATTCTCGGGATAAGAATACTTAGAGATAGAAAGAGAAAATTGATAGGTCTAAGCCAGTGTACATATTTGGAAAAGGTGTTAAAAAGATTTAACATGGAAAATTCCAAAAATGGAGAGCTGCTTATCCAAAGTAATACTAAATTGAGTAAGACTCAAAGTCCGAGTACTGATGAGGAAATAGCTGAAATGAGTCGAGTACCTTATGCTTCGGCAGTAGGGTCGATCATGTATGCTATGACATGTACTCGTCCCGACGTATCCTATGCACTAAGCATGGCTAGTCGGTTCCAGGTTAATCCTGGAAAAGCACATTGGATTGCGGTCAAGAACATACTCAAGTATCTGCGAAGGACAAAGAATATGGTATTGGTCCTTGGTCGCAGTGATGACTTGAAAGTGAGTGGATATACTGATGCCAGCTTCCAGACAGATAGGGACAGTGGATGGTCCCAGTCGGGCTGGGTATTTCTTTTGAATGGTGGAGCGGTCACTTGGAAAAGTTCCAAGCAGGAAACGGTGGCTTATTCAACATGTGAATCAGAGTACATTGCAGCGAGTGAAGCGTCTAAGGAGACGACTTGGCTGAAGAATTTCATCGGGGACCTTGGAGTTATCCCGAGCATTCAGGAGCCGGTGGAACTTTTCTGCGATAATGAAGGAGCGGTCGCCTTGACAAAGGAACCGCGAGACCATGGAAACTCCAGGCATATCGAAAGAAAGTACCACTACATTCGACATCAAGTAGAAGAAGGGCACTTACTGGTTAAGCGGGTATCATCAGAAGACAATCCTGCGGATCCTTTGACTAAGGCATTGAGCAGGATCAAGCACAATCAGCATGCTCGGAGCATTGGACTAAAGGATGATATTAGTTTTAGTAATTAGATAGATTTGAAACTTGTAAACAGTATAAATGTAATTGACTCGGTGATTTTATAATTGAGATTTATAAATGAGTATTGTTACTGCCTTTGTCAATTGTTTATTTCTGTGTTTCTATATTTGCATGTTTAACTTCCTTAATAATTAGATTATTTAAAGTTCCACAGTCGATCACACTGTTAGGGAGTAAGTGTGAATAAAGACTGTCATGAATCGGTTGCAGACTGTCTAATGAGTTAGACATTGCAGTAAGACTGCTGCAACGTTCATGAGTACTTAGGAAATATAGATTTGAGTATTGGATAAACCCGCGCTTAACAGATTGCTTCATGGATTAAATCACAAGCAATGTTAAGACGATAATATCCGTTGATCTTTAAGTGGAGAGATATGATCTGTTATTTGCGAGACAAGTGCTTATTGATAATGCGAAAACGCGCCGGTAACTCGGTGTTATAAAACGCATTGTTGTGAGTATTTTGACCCGCAAAAGGTATGGACATATAAGTCGAAACTTATCCGTCCCCTGACCCGATGGGAAACAGATATCTGTAGGCCTCTCGATGATTTTGAAGTTGACTGAAAGTGTTGGCCAACCGGGACTAAATTGATGTGTTCAGTTAGTAGTCTCTAAATTCATATGCAAATCAGAAATCGAGAAACAGAGTATCAGACCAAGATTGATGTTAGTCCATGTCTTGAGTCTGAAAATATCCTGTTGGACGGAGGATCATCAGATCACTTATCTTTGGACAGAACTGACTGGGTCAGAGTTCAGACAATTAAAGTCATAGACTTATCCAAGTGGGAGACTGTTGGATTAGGTGTCTAAGCCATGACTTATAATTGTGTTTATGTTATAAATAAAAGCAAAGTCCATTTGGGTTGCCCTCATAGATGGAGGATAGATGTATAATTCAGTAGAGAGAATAGTTGATTTATTAATTGTATAATAAATCAATAGAAAATAAATATATGGTTTATTAATATATTTAAGTGTTAATATATTAATTAGAAACTATAATAATTAATTGAGATTTAATCTAGAATTAATTGGATTTAATTTAGTGGTTAAATTAATTAATAAAAGGTGCACGAACTGGTTGGCATTTATTTAATAGTTGAATAACTGGCCAGGTAAAAACCAGGGGCCAAGTTGGCGCCACCCTGGAGGCTCCTCCAGGAGTTGGCGAAACCCTAATTAGGGTTTTGGGGAGTCTGGTCCAAGTGGCCAAAAGCCTTGTCCACTTGGAGGCTTTCTAGTGTTTCAGGTGTAACCCTAGGAGGCTATATAAGGAACCCCCTGGGCACCCTAAATCCCACGCCTCCCTTCTCTCTGTGTTACTCTGCTGGACTGATTCTTCCATCACTTGGGTGTGACTTGCATTTGAGGCAGGATTCTTTTGCTGCTTGCTTGAAGGATCATAAGATCAAAGGTTGGTTTTCTTAATTAATATTTAGAACTGAATTGTATCCTTTAGAGTTTTAGTTTATTATCTTCATAAAAGAAAACATAGATCATCTTAGGGTTGCATGTGAACCATAGGAATTTTTTGTGTTCATTGCTTGCATAGAAACCCTTCAACTAAAACATAGAACAGGAAAACAAGCCGCTAACTTATTAATTGATATATTGTTTTTTTTATTTAATAGATATACAAACTTAGGGGTTGTTTGGTATGATCTGAATTTTTAATGTGGAGTAGGGTGCGGTGGGTTGCCAAAGGTGTGGGTATGGATGGCTCTTAATTTTTTCAGACATGGTTCTATCTCTTATTTTTGAAGGTATGTGCTTATATTTATAGGTGAAAATATTGTGAGTATTTTTTTTTATTTAACGGCTATATAATCGTTGGAGACTTTTCCTCGCCCCATGATTTATCCTCTAGCAGGGTTGTTTTTCCGGGGTTACCGGGGGGAGGGGGAGGGGGTGGGGGTGGGGGTGGAGGTGGGGGTTCCGTGCGCTTCCCTCACCTCCTCCCAGCCTTCCTTGTACCCACATCGGTACGCCTCATGGTGATCACCATCCAGTCTCATTTGAACCAATAAACAATGGATCTTCGACTAAGAATGAGACCGCCCCCGTACTTCTGCTTTATCTTTATCTTTAGTGAAAAAACTATAACCCTAAAATCATTCTTGAACTTTCAGGTTAGCAACCATCGCAATCTCTTCAATCATCTCCATGATTAATTTTCTATATCGATAAAGAATATTATTGATTTCAAACCAACCATCATTTCTCCTTTCTCTATTTTATTATTTCAGTGATAAAGAACAATGGATGGATTTGATTCATGATTCCTTAACCCCTATTTTCCCTCTGCCTATTTAACATCAATGGCTCCTCTTTTTGCAATCCTTGGGTAGGCGTCTTTTCTTTTTATTTTATCGCTCTATTGACAAGCATTTTAGGTGATGACATCATATGGAGCTCTAATAAAAAGACTTTGATGATGTTCGTAATGTGTTCGAAAAAATGCCTCATAGAAAATTTTTCATTGGAATGTACTTATTTGTTGTAAACTAATTCGTACACGGAAAAATTCACATATTTTTCTTTCAAGTATTCCATCAAAACAAAATCTAAATGCTGTATGTATATTATTATATCCTTAATTTTAATTTTGGTTTAGTTTCTTCTCCTCGTTTTTTTCTTTTTTTCTATGACATGTATGTGTTATATGATTCTTGCTTGAAACTGGAACTTACATGTGATCGATTTTGCACAATTCTTGTAATAATGTATTTTGGCTCTAAGATAAATCTTATCGGACATTGATTGGCTGACATCAGGATTTTGGTTTCATTGGCTCTCTCAACTTGTCGATTGATTGATGCAAAATGAAAAGAACGAGGTGCAAACATAACCGCCCACCATTTAACATTTGTTTAAAAAAAATAAACCGAACTGTAAATTGAAATGTAAAAAACTAAAACCGAAAAATCGAAACTGAATGAATAACCGGTGGTGTGGTTCTCTATTTTGTAAAAATCGATTATTTGTATTGCGGTGCGATTTTGTGTTATAATTTATAACACAAAACCGCACCGCATGACAAATAATCGGTTTTTAAAATATAGAAAATCACATCAGCGGTTATTCATTTAGTTTTGGTTTTGGGTTTTTGCGGTTTTTCAATTTACAGTTCGGTTTTTACTCACCTTTAAGATAAGTTGCGAAAACTTTGAGCCTTTTATTAAGATGAAATACCATTCGATGAATACTGTCAATCCATGGAAAATATGGCATATGAGCTAGAAATATGGAGTTACAAGCTCATTCTCTTGTTACTCACACCAATATATGCATACACCGGGTACTTCCTTTTCTAGTAATATCATTTTCTTTTTTAATATTTTATATCCTTCTAAAGAATATTTATGAGCACAATTTTTTTCTATGTATTTTAGTTTTCATAAACTTATTTTACTCGCTAATTTTTTATGGCCGCGATGCCTAGATGATCCATTTGTAAGAACGAATATATATTCCTAAATCTTTAATAAACTATTTATAACTCATTATAAAATTTCATTTTCTTTTATTTCTATCATAGATCTTTAGTGAAGTCCCATCAAGTAAATGTTGTTGGTAAAACTGTCATTCATGAGACTAGACTCTATTACAACTGTCAACGTTGGAACTGCATGTGAAAACTAGGAAAATAATCAACAGTTTTGGTCCCTCAAGTTTACCAACTGTTGTATTTTAAGATAAACTATTGAAATTTCACGTTGGTGGTCCTTAAGGTTTGTGAAACACTACAAATTGGTCCTTAGGTTAGGTAAAAAGAGTAACTTGCCTTTTTAATTTTTTTCCTTTTTCTTTGAATTTATTATTTACTTTATTAATAAAAAATACCCCCACCCCACCCCTTATCTCTCTCTCTCTCTCTCTCAACAGGTAATCGTCAGGAAAAATGTATTTTCCTTTTTCTTTTTTCTCTACAGAATTACACAATGATCGACATGGGTGTTGTGTCCCCCAATCAAATTTGATTGTGTATCAATGATTTGTAGACTATCGTGAAAATCAAGAAATCGGAAACGGGAAGGGAGTAGTGGAGCGCATCTGTAGTCGGAATGCAGTGAGGGTCACCACCATCGCACGCTAAACCCTAAAATTCTCTTTATACTAGCCACCTCAAGACTGGAATCACATCAGATGGTACAATAGCACCCAATAGTTCCGTGAACAGCCTAATGGCACTCTTAAATTCAGCTTCGTTTTGTTCGCTATCTGAAAAGAGGTTCCCGAATATCAGCTTCACGTTCATGTTTAGAATTTAGTTCCCGAACCACTGCTTCATATCGCCCTTTACTGTTTTATTTTTCATACAATTTTTATACATTTATGCTATTGATGCCTTCAGTTCAGATGATCGAATGTTTGAAAGCATTTGAAGGCGATGGTGAGACCCCAATTCAAGCACAATTATCTTGCGCATATCATGCCAGTATGATTTGTTATGTGCAAGAGAGAAATTAACGTAGTTGTAGCCCATGAGCTCAGTCGCCATGGCTTTTGGTCGGCCAGCAAAGACTATGTTGTTGGTAGTTAAGCACTTTTTAGCCATGTCTGAAGTGTTGACAACTAGAACTCGATTAACACCAAGTTTGATGGTGAAAATTGGTCAAAACTTGTCTGCCATGAAACCCAAGACTTTGTGTGGAACTTAAGGACTAGCTAAAAGATACAGGTGACCGATTACCTTTTTCCCGGCAATTACTTGTTGAGTTTGGAGAGAGAGGGAGAGAGAGATACGGGGTGGGGGTATTTTCTTTTTCTATTAATAAAGTAAATAATAAATTTAAAGAAAAAAGAACACACACACACACACACACACACATATATATATATATATATATATATATATATATATATATATATATATATATATATATATATATATATATATATATATATATATATATATATATATATATATATATATATATATATATATATATATATATATTAAAAACAGCGATTTACGGGTTATTAGACCTTTTTTTTTGAAAAAAAAATCACACAAAACAGTTCTCGAAAAATTATGAGTTATTAAATGATCTTATATATATATATATATATATATATATATATATATATATATATATATATATATATATATATATATATATATATATATATATATATATATATATATATATATATATATATATATATATATATATATATATATATATATATATATGCTTAGGTTCATATGAGACCATTATATTTCGTGAGACCGGGAGACGCATTCCTAGCCACTCATTTTGAGTGTAAAACAAAAAAAAAATAAAAAATGCAAAATAAATGAAAAAAATTGAAAAAATATATTTATTTATTATTTTCGTCTTTTGTTATTCAAAAAAAAAATTAAAAAATTAAAAAAATAAAATAAAAAATAAAAATAATTAGCGTTTTTTCATATTCTAGTAGAATATTACACTAGTTTGTGTAATATTCTATTAGAATATGCAACATCCAACAACATTCAAATAGAATTTTTTTTTATTTTTCCAGGTTTTTTTTGAATTTTTTTTTATTTTTAATTTTTTTATAAAAATTTTTTTAGATAGAATAAGTAGGAATTTTTTTTTTGAAAATTCTCATTATTTTAGCCTATTTTAATTTTTTTTTTATTTTTTGATCTATAAAATGTAGGGGTGAGCGTGGTGCGGTGTGGTGCGGTTTTAGCATAAAACCGCAACTCGTACCGCTAGGTGCGGTTTTTATTTTTGTAAAACCATATAATGCGGTTTTTTTGCGGTACGGTTTTTGCGGTTTATTTTGCAGTTGCGGTTTGTAGCGGTGCGGTTTCGGTTTTAAACCGCAAATACTAAAAGCATCCAAACTACAAACTAGTTTTTTTTAACAGCAACTATAATTAACACAAGCCAACGGGGAGCTGGCAAAAAAGAGTCAAACAACATATCCTAACTAAGAAGCAGCAGGAACTTCAATTATATCTCCAAGGGCAAAACTGTCCAAATTTAGAACAAATGCCATTTAGGCCGAACCAAGCAAACTAGAGCACCACAATGAACAGCAAAATTGTCCAACAAAGTTGATAAAACTTATAAGGAGTTACCTGTTGAGTATATTGTTGGACAGTAAGAGCATTATGCTACTCCTTTTGCTTCAATTGGCTTCTTAACCTGTAGAAGATTTTTTTTTAGATTTTTTAAAGCTTTGAAATCCAGATCATATAGAAAAAGATGATTCGATTCAATATAATAAATATCCAAATGCAATCGCTTATGAGCAAAACCAAACAACAATTTCAATATTTTAATGTAACAACCAAAGTCTTAAATTAAGGGGTAATTTCATATATCGCAAGTATATCGCAAGTATTATGAACTGCTGTGTTTTCACTCCTTGCTCAGTTGTTGTAACATAAATTGTAGTCAACGTTAATGGCTGAATTTCATACATAAAGTGATGATTAACACCTATTGATAAATTCCCGTAAACCTAATCATATACAGGCATGTATTTTGTGAATTTGAATTCAAAACCAGGAAATCAAGAAAT
This sequence comes from Cichorium intybus, assembly GCA_023525715.1. Classification (NCBI taxonomy): domain Eukaryota; kingdom Viridiplantae; phylum Streptophyta; class Magnoliopsida; order Asterales; family Asteraceae; genus Cichorium; species Cichorium intybus. The sequence continues at coordinate 31,964,356 of CM042017.1, read as the reverse complement.
CGATGGGTTACGAAATCAGGAAATCGAAAACGAGTTTAAACTTACCAATCATCAATCGATGGCTTACGAAATCAAACCAGGAAATCGGAAATCCTTTGAAATTAAACTACGAAATCGAGAACTTGTAAATGATAGCAAATCACATACACAATAGCGGTTGATTCAGGAGGACACGAACGGAGGACATGAACGCATTTTGCTCTTGAAGCTTGACTGCTTGAGGGTTGAGCGAGAGGAGAGCCGGAGAGGTACGAGCGAGATGAACGAACGGAGGAGATGGGAGTGGTCTTAGGTTAGATTTAGGTTTGTTGAAATTGGTATGTTTTCGTTTCCCCCCACTGCCCCCCGCTAAGTATCCCAAATTTTTCAATTTCCCCCCAATTCCTTTTTCCAGATTATATATATATATATATATATATATATATATATATATATATATATATATATATATATATATATATATATATATATATATATATATATATATATAAATTTTAAATGTATAATAAATTTTGCGGTGCGGTTTCGGTAAATTTGCACGGTTTTTCAAGCTAAAACCGCACCGCACCATGCTTTGCGGTTGCGGTTTTTGCGGTTTCGGTTTTTGCGGTTTTTTGCGGTTTTGCGGTTTTGCGGTAGCGGTAAATGCGGTTTTTGGTGCGGTTTCGATTTTCGGTTCGGTTTTTGCTCAGCCCTAATAAAATGAGTGTCTAGGATTGAGTCTCCCGGTCTCACAAAATTTATATGGTCTCATTTGGCGTCTTTCAGGGGTGGACGTGGTTTGCGTCAGGGTTTGCCGATTGCGTGTGCGGGTTTAGTCTCTGTGCAGCATCTACTTGGAGAAAGGGAAGGTTCAACGGTATAACGACCGAACAGTCTCATATGTACCTAGCTAGGCTGTAGTATATTACGTACTCGTGTAATAGGATTCATCCCTACTTGCAATATATATATATATATATATATATATATATATATATATATATATATATATATATATATATATATATATATATATATATATATATATATATATATATATATATATATATATATATATATATATATATATATATATATATATAACATGTCATTTTCTTATTTTAGAATAGAAGAAAATATTGCCTAGACTAGATAGAGATAGAAGTTGAATGGTGCACCTTTCCAACTAGAGTTTCATAACAAAATTGCAACCCAATAAAGCATATGGTTTTACTTCATGTCCTTGTCAAAAAAGGATATCAAAAATCGACTTTTTATACTTATTAACGTTTTCCATTAACGATATTAAAATCTGACATGTGTTTACTATACGTTGATTTATTAAAATGACAACTAATAAAAGTACTAGTACACATTAATAAGCCGACGATGTATTAATTAAAAAATTGATTATGAAATGGATTTTTGTTTTGTTTATCAGAAATTTAATAAGTTATGCAAGGTGTTTTTCTAAAGAATAAAACTCTATCACGTAGCTTTGACGTTTTGGTCAAAGTTAAGAAAGAAAGGGATTTGACTGGTAATACTATTGTTAATAAAACAAAACAAATATATATATATATATATATATATATATATATATATATATATATATATATATATATATATATATATATATATATATATATATATATATATACTAGGTTAAAAACCCGTGTGTTACACGGTTTACAAATAAAAAAACTTATATATTAAGAAAAACATTTTATTTTAAAAATACGATGCTATTAATAACTTTTTTACAAAGTTCAATGTTAAAATCAATACTTTTTCTAGTAAAATGTCCTATATATGAGCTTTAATGCAAAAGAAATATAAATTTTTCAAAGCATCTAAAAAGATTTCAAAAAAGGTCTTTTTTTTCAAATTAAGATGTTATTAATAAAATTTTTTGCAATGTTCAATGCAAATTTATCCAAAAAAATGTCTTATAAACGAACTTTAATGTAAAAAAAATGAAAGTTTTCCATAGCATTTTAAAATATTTAAAAAAAAATTATTAATGAAGATGTGATGAAATTGTTGTCTATGAGTTTTGTTTATTTTGATATTTCATGTGATAGCATCGATGTTGTTGGTTTTAGTTAATGTAATATCATATATAAGAATAACTGAATATATTTAAAAAAAATATTATATTGTAATAACTAATTATTAAATTAAGTAATTATCATTGGTATTAATTATTTAAACACTTGATTTGATATATATTTTTTTTCATATAACAGTCTTAATAAAGAGAATGAAGAATGATACATCATTGTATTTCTAGTTAAATCATTTAACATCTACCTAATTAAATTATTGTATTTCGATGATTGTAGTTGTAGAATTTAAACACTTATGATCGTCTATTGTTTTTGGCAAAGAGCTTTTAACGTTTTAGATTATATTTTTAAATAATGTTAAATTAATTTAATCCAAATTGTACCATCTATTACATGAAATTAAGCTTGAAAATTAATTATTACAACTTTAAAGTAAAATAGATTATTAAATTAGGTAAATAATTTAAAAGACGAAAACTCTCAACCCTCTAATTAATATTTATTGAGAATTACAATATTTAGTTAACTGTATAGTTTCTGGACGTCTCAATTAGTAATTATCTTTTTTAATTATCAGTTACCATCTTTAATTCATAATTAATAATTACCATCTTAAATTCAATAAACAAAAAAGTAACATAAAAGGATATGAAAAATTAACACCTTTATCAACAAAAGGAAATTTTAATTAGAACTTATGATAAGCAATAACAATATGACCAAGGGCAAAAACCATACATCAGGTCCAAAATTTTCAACATTTAAGCCGTTTTGGCTGGTTCTACGGTAAAAGAAAGGCCAGTAAAACCAAAAAGAATCACAACACCACCATGACGAAGCATACCAGGAGGCAAATTACCATCTTGCACAGTGGTCCTCAAGTCGAACTACAGACCCATCCTCAAAGAGATGTCCAAAGCTACATTATATTTAATAAATTAACTAAACCACAAAAACAAATAAATATAATCAAGGAAAGAGGATAGAAGTGCAAGAGAGAAAACCATTTCTAAACCATTCCCTTGTTCAACATATCTTCTAGAAATTTTCTTCATCTTTAAAAGATGTTTGTTCTTTGGATATGCATTTGCAAAAATTCAAAAGATATTCACTTCTATTAAAAAATTAGCATCGTAGTAGGAATAAACAAACATCAAATCTTTTTTCAGCTTCAATCCATTACATCAAAAGTCTACCCACTTTTTTTTTCAGTTTCAAACGCACTAATGTCATAATAGTAAAATTCAAAGTGGATTGTTATTATAAAAGACCAACCAAAGTGCCTTGCTATTTTCTGCATTTAATCTTTATTAGAACCCATCCTGTTACAACAATGTCATGTTTTGTATTTGGTTTCAATGCAAGAAATAGCAAGGTACTTATGTCTTGACTCTTTATCCCCTTGTTTGAATCAGTTGCAAGAACTTTTACAGCAACAGTTTGAACGGTTGTTGTCATCTGAGCTTTATAAACAAATCCAAATTCCCATTTCCCTATTACAGATGTAAAATTACTTGAGGAGTCTACTTCACCTGCACTTGCTGTTATACATTCCCTTTCTTCGACATTCTCTGGTTAACTATTAGTTTTTAAATAACATCGGCTTGTGTGTCCAATATGCATCTTGAATCCCCTACTGAGGCTACAGTTATAGTCTAGCCATATGTAATGACAAATGTGAAGGTTATACCAGATGTCTCGCCTATCATTCATTCGAGAATGTTAACTATGATTACAATAAAAAAGATGAATTAATGATGATAGTGATAGTGCTAGTGATAAGTGAAGAATATATTACCTTTCTGTTGAAACTCTATGTCGGTTTTCACAAACCCTACAACCAATGCACTTGGTAGTGCTTGAAGCCACTCTTCAAGCCTACTCTTCACAATTTATTTGTAGCTTTTAATATCATTCCAAATATATAATATCATTACATATAAGATTTTGTTAAAAAAGCACTACTGATTTAGATGTGTGATCAACCGGTAAAGAAAATCAAAGATTAGTTTTGCTTGGAAAATCAAGCATCCGAGAAGGGAAAACAACCAAAATCTTAAATCTATGTCATACATTGACATTCAAGATTCCATATATAATGACTAATTAGACTACATGGTGTGATTCAAAGTTGCAGGGACGAAAATCGATATTATTGTTATAATAAGGACCAATACTGAAAAAGATTTCAATTTTGGACTAAACACGATAAAACTCAAAAACCACAGGGACTACTTTTGTAGTTTACTCTTTCCCTTTTTTAATCTAGTTTTCAGCTTATAGCACTTCACATGGAGTTAAATATGCTTAGAAGTTTATAAATAAATAAAAAATATAAACAAAGCCATATGAAATTCAACGTTGAAAATAGTTTGTTTGACCATAAAAGTCAAATATGGAGATTTAGAACAAAAGGGGTACCTTTGATTTTTATGTATTGTTCAATTGCATTGTCAACTAAATCACCAAAATTAGTGATATAGCCATGAAGCCCTTTTGAGAGGCCAAAACCGGGATGATCAATGGCATAAACACCATAACCAGAAGCAGCAATTCTCTTTGCAATCCCTGAAAAATAGTATAAAATATAAAAAATTGAATTTAATATTTAATAATATCTAATATAAGACATAGATGATGAGGTGTCACCACAAACCTTCAAAGAAAAAAAGTGCAAGTATCATCATATCCTTGGAGAAAACATACAGCAGCTTTGATTCGGACTCCAGGCTTTGGCAACCAACTTTTGCAGAAAATTTCTTGACCTTTTGAGTTCATTTCAAACCACTACTGGGTTGGTTTTGAAACTCTCATTGTGGCCATGCGAACCTGCAACCGGCTTTAACGGTCTTCGAATTCTCATCGATCTTGGTACGGGCTTCGGTGTAATGTTTGAAGAGGCTTTTGTAATTGTTTCCTTTTTAGTTGAATCTGTTTTGATGTACGGAGGGGCCGACTGACCTTAACGAATTGGAATTTCTTCCTAGGGTATTATCGTCTTTAAATTTTGAATATGGTTTGAAGTAAGGAAGCAGCGTTGACCTTAATGAGGGTCCATCTTCGGAATCTGTATGCCAAATTTTCCAAAAAAAACTAAAACACTGCAACCAATGTATATTAGCAATTTAACAAAGGAAAAAAGGATGATAATAGCATCTCTTACCCCCAATGTTCGAAAAGCTTGTGATTTTTAATCAACAATGTTTAATAATACCCCACATACAATACAAATCATATTTGCATCACCCAATATCTATGTTGCACACACAAACTTTAATATCTTTATAAGTTTCAAAGGAATCAGCCATCGAAGTATCTTTGAGACATTTCGTCGATTACCTGGGTTGCATGTTTTATCGACTTGTAAGGAAACAATAAACCCATTTATTGCAGTAATATGAGAAGAAAAACAACAAATGTAATGTTCTCAAACCCATAAAATATCTAGAAAGGAAACAAATCGATACACTTTCCCGATAAACTAAATACAATAAGTTCTAAAAGGTGTAGAGAATTCGACAAATGAAGATGGGTGGTGGTGTGTGTGGTGGCGGAGATCGAGACATCAGTAGTCTAGCGGTGGTAGAGATGGCAATACATAGTGATGACGCTTGCCGGTTAAGGAAGAGAGACGGAGGAGGCGATAGATGGATTTGAAGGGGATATTCACAATGGAATGGCAAATTGCCGGAGAAGAAGCATATGTCGACTTCACCCACTGTGGTTCTCATTCAATTGATTCAAAACTGAAAGGCGAGATTGAAGGGGTATTTCAAACTAAGAAGGCGAGATTGAAGGCGAGGCGAGATTGAATAGAGCATACTGATTGATTATTTCCTAAAGTAGATGTTCTGAATTAAGGGAGTAATTGATCGATTGAAGAACGTAATTTCCAGTGAAACCGTTCTTGATTTTTTGCTTATGTTTCCTTATTTGTTGGAATAATACGGTACGTGGGGTTTAGGCGGGAATTTAATAGGTAGGTTTCTAAACATGTGACACGTGGCAAAATATAGCCTTAAAAAATTGCCATGTGGCATCTAAAGCTTTCTTTTATTATAGAAGATATATATATATATATATATATATATATATATATATATATATATATATATATATATATATATATATATATATATATATATGAATATAAATAAATTGGCAATTTAATCAACGTACTTTAACAGTTTAATAGATGATCTTACTACAAGGAAGTAACTTATCAGAAAAGACATCTTCAAAATCTCATGTATCGTTACATATTTATTAAATAATACTGAACCATGATTCAATTTTTGGCAGAAACATTTTTATGCACTTTGGTTTAGTTGAGTCAGAATACGATACAGAAAGTGAAAGGTACAATGACCGACTAATGGAATCTAATAATAAAGTTTCATTAAAAGATTCATGACTCATGGTGAACCAAAACAAATTCATATAAATAAATAAAAAAGATAATGACTTAAAACGGTATCAATCTTTTTTTTCATATTTTGGTGACTTTTCTTTTTGTACACGTATGACAAACGAAATTTTTTGAAGTGTTCACATATTACAATTATTACCGGTTAGTGTAGGTAACATGCGACATGACGTACACGTGTGACTATGTAATGACACATGAAGGTAATGATCATTACCCTTCTGACTCATTATCCCATAAAAATATAAGTTTAAATCCTACTAGCTGACTTATCATAGTCATTAATTACGAATTAGTCAATTTAAAAAATAATCAAATTTATAAATCATATATGAATCTTTTGAAACGAAAATATTACAAACATATATGTGTGTGTTACGTATGTGCATACGTGCATGTATACATATATACGCGTATATGTGTGTGTATCGTAGAAGAGAAAAAGGATAATTTTTTAATTGTAACCAATTGATTATTGCGTGTTTACCAAAACAAGCTAGTAGTTGGAAATTGATTACGGTAAACTGGTAGATGATAGCTACAATCTGTAACTTTTATTTGTGAAGATAAATTCAGAAAAAATGGTTGTTAGGTTTTAAATGTATACAATTACATAAAAATTAAAAATTAAAAGGCCACAAAAACTATTTAAAATAGCTTTCTAATTATAAGTTTTTTACTTAAAATAAAACTTAAAGATTTTAATATCCAACGAAACTTTATTTATTTTTTTTTACGAATCTTTTCCTGAAAACTAAAACTAACAGCTAAAAAAACATTTCAAACATTGTTCGAAGGCCCTCTTTGTTAAATATAATATGGAAAATGACTTATAAAGGTAACGATGTATCAGAATTGTTCAATAAGTACCATAGAACTATTTTTATACACATATTACCAATAAGCTATAGTCGTTGTACACGTATGACCATTAAAGTTTATCATTTGTTCAAAAAATACAATTGACGTTACCGTTACCGGAACTGTACGTTATCCGCCAATTGTATTTCTTAAATAAATTATAAACTTTACTGGTTATATGTATACAATGACTATAGATTTTTGGTAATATATATACCCAAAAAACTTTAATGATATTTTTTGAATAATTTTAATATATAATAAAGTAACGAGCTCTGGTTAGTAGGCCCAATAACTGTGTCTACTTTTTAATTTTTATACATGTCTACTTTAAAAGGTGGTGGTTTCTTGTATAACCTTGTGCGGAAAATATGCCACGTGTTACTAATATATATATAATCCATATTACACCAGAAAGAGAGTATGATATTATACTAATAACTCTCATATGTTACATTAAAAAAGAATTCAATCTTAGCAGTCCGAAATTTGATTTTTTAATGTTTGTTAAATCCTCATAAATAAGGGGGGAGGTTATCAATATCTTTTCCCGTTTGTGTCTTTTATTTTAGGGATTTCTATTTTTATACTTCACTTCTTTAGTTAAGTGTTATGTTTGGAAGGATAAACCAAGTACCTTTTTTTTTTTTTTTTTTTTTTTTTTTTTTTTTTTTTGCATTTAGTCTTCTAAATAAATATCAAGTTACGATATTATAAAAATAATAATTGTTACCTTCAACGATGTACGAGTAACCATCCTGTTATCAATTAAATCGTGCACACAGTAAAAATAATTGAAAATCACGTTTTATGATATGCATATAAAGTAACAAAACACATTTTCCATGTAAAAGATCATCATATAGTAGCTGTAAACCAACAAAAATATTATTTTTTTAATTAAATAGAAAAAGTTATTTTTAGTTTCAAATGACCAAGTCCTCTTATACGGTCCGGCTCTCCCAAAATGGCCAGAAAAAGCCCACATGCATGGATATGTCCGGCCCGGTCCAAAATAACCCTGGTTTTCTTTTATTATGTATTGATTTTAAATTACACAAAAAACAAAAGAAATGCATCGATTTATTTATGAATATGACAGATAAATTTACAAAAGAAAATTTAAATAAGTAATTGATAAATACAAATATTAGAAAGGTAAACTAAAAGAATTATACTCATCATAGTTATATTGTGGCCATTTATGGTATGAAGTTTAATTCATATATCTTCCGGCATAATATCTATATAAGTCGTGTTGGTATTAATTGGTAGGGAAAATGACTTATAATGGTAATGAACTTTATCGTAAGTATATATTTAGTCCCTTATCTTTTTGTTTGTACACACATGACCATTAAACATTTTTTTTGTACATATTTAGTCATTTATGTTTTTTTTTTTGTATGCATATGACCATATAACTTATTCTTTCTGTAAATATATGACCATTAAACTTTTATTTTTCTATATATATGACCATTAATATAAGTGGCTAAATGTGTACAAAAGAACAAGTTTAGTGGACGTATGTGTACAAGAAAAACATAAATGAATACAAAACAAAAAGTATAATGGTCATTTGTGTAAAAAAATATATTTGACTAAATATGTACTTATGATAAAGCTTATTACCCTTTTATAATACATTTTCCCTAATCGGTAGTTCTTCTAAATTCGACGTGCAATGTTCTTTGCTAACAATCTTGAAACTTGTTTGAGCATCGGATTATGAACCTTAGTTGACCATTTTATAAAATGGCGATATGAGAGCATTAATGGAAAAATACTACAGGAAAAAATTGCAAATATATTAATATATAAAAATGGTGTAGAGAATTGTGGGCTGAATAGTGGAATTAAACCCAACAAAACCATCTACTATATTATCCAATGGATTCTAAACTTCCCGAAATGCCCTCAAAATATAGTCATTAGATGGGTAAAATGATAAACTATAAATTTCTTTATTATTTTAAATTAAAAAATAAAAAATAAAAATAAAATAGCCAATACCTTCTAGGTTTCTCTATCATTGTAAGAGTGGAGGAAGTTTATCTATCCCAACCCATTTGATTTATAATATTTACATTAGCTTTTTTTTTTCTCATCTCAATTCCATCTTTCCAACCCATATAAAAAAACTCAATATTTTCTAAACTCATAATGTCACATCAGCTTTTTATATTAATATTATATAAATAAAACCAAAAACACAAAATAACATTTAATTTACAAAAGCACATTATTACAAAAGAAATGTTAAAGACTACAAAACTATAATTTAAATCCTAAAACGATAGTTTAAGATTCTCAACCATGAATATAGTTTGCGCTTGCGAGAGAGCATTACATTCAATTGGTGTCGGTCAAATGGTCATATGGGAGAAGAAAGAATTACATGTCCTTTTCAAAGCGTCTTGCTTTGATCGTTTGCAACTCCTCCTCTAGGATTAGTGATTTTTCTTCGACTCCTCCATTAAATGCATCCTCATAGTTCGTAGCTCAACTTGTTTTTACATCTTTATCGTCAGTTTGGATGAGATGACTGGTTTCATTGGCGAGGCTTATGATTTCATCATGTGATGTGGATGTGTCTACCACTCTCTTTCTTTTTTTATTGCCGTGTTTGTAGTGGTGGTTGTGGTTCATCATCAAAAATCTCTTCAGCATCAACATCATGAGTTAAAAAGTGGGCATCCGAAGAAGTTGTGGTGTACGCGTTGGAGTTGGATGTTTTACACTTTTTTATGAATGTTGAGGGATTGTGACCCATTTCTCTAATGACAAGCCACTTAGGATTGTGTCTTAGAATTTATCATGTTGCCATTGAGGAGAAGTTGTATGGATCAATTTGTGATACACATAATGTGTCAAACATAAAAGATCGATGTCCGCTCTCTCTCTCTCTCTCTCTCTCTCTCTCTCTCTCTCTCTCTCTCTCTCTCTCTCTCTCTCTCTCTCTCTCTCGAGCACACATGTTGCTCTTGTTGTTGTAGATGCATTTGAACTTCCCCCTGAACATCCTTCTATTTTGAGTTCACATGATGCCTATTTAGATCGGAACAACGAATTTTCGCTCTCAAGTGCTTTAGAACTAGCTCCCAAAAGGACTCATGGCGTAGATGCTTTAGACATTCTTCGTATTCAAAAATACTTATATACGCCTTCTCCATGCCACATAACACCTATTTTGTAAGTTATAAAAATACTAGAAGGTATGTTATATTTGTGAATTAGATTAGTTGCAAAACTTTATCAGATGTTTTTAAGGTTAATTTGACCAAAAAGGATATTTTGGTGAATATTATAGATATTATAAAATCTTGCATCTTGTTTTGTGAGAATGTTGATATAATTGTTTGTAAATTGTTGGGATTGAGTTTGGGATTGCTTAAAAGGTATGTCGGATAAAAACGGGAAATTGGTCAAGTATGTTGCTACCGACATAATTACACAACGCACAATGATGGAAGAACGCAACGGGTAATAATAGTGCGTTGCTATCTTTGGAATCAGTGAATTACGCGACATGAAACTTAAAAATAACGCGACGTGTTTATAAGAAGTACGATGTCGAAACAGAAACGTGCTTGTAAGTACAGTGCTAAGAGGGGATAGGACGAAAACACGATGCATAAAGTGAAAATTTCACAACACCTCATACTAGACAATGTGACGCGTTCTTGGAACAATGTAAACGTATTTAGAAGTTTAAGTCGGTCTTTTTGGTGTCGTTTTCACTTCTATACTACTATAACGAGAGAGAGAGAGAGAGAGAGAGAGAGAGAGCGAGAGAGAGAGAGAGAGAGAGAGAGAGAGAGAGAGAGAGAGAGAGAGAGAGAGAGAGAGAGAGAGCATGTGTGAAGGGAAAGGCTTTGAGCTTAATTTCAAAGGGAAATCAAGAGAAATTAAGGAAAAATTTCAATGGTTGGTGATATGTTCGCGTGTGACCGATCCCTAGCACGTGCGATAAAGTAATGCGTAAGACCAAAACATTTATAAACCGGTCTCATCAAACTAAGGACTGTCATACACAAGACAGTGTACCTAATTGTGTAACGGTATAGTACGGTAACAAAGGGTGTCGAACTCTCGGGGAACGAGTATGAAAAAGAGTTAGCTTGGTTGATTTCCGGTTAACAGAAAATAACAAGAGGAATTATAAAATACAAAAGGAAAACAGGGATAACAAACTTATTGGAAACAATTATGAACGTATTCTTATTTAGATTTGACTTCACACTTCAATTATGATTGATTTCGTCGCGATGGTCTAATTTGTCACGTTTTATCCTTATCTTCTCTTCGTCGTCCTTATCCTCTCTAACGCTGCGTTGCATTATTGGACGCGTCGTGATCTTCCTTTAGAAAGTCCATTTTAGCTTCTTTTACTCCAAAATGCCTATGAGCCCTGAAATGCATAACTGTAACCATAAAGTACCATTTGTATCACTTTTTAGCCTAAAAATTATCTATTAGTACCATGATATCGCGTATAAATTATGTTGAATTTATGCGATATCAAAATATACCTCACACTTGGACTTTGTTTGTCTTCAAGCAAACCATAGTTTTTCAATTGTTTAATATCATTACCTTAACATATTCCATTACCCATTACGGATATCCAAAACAATAACAAAAAACAAATACATAAACTATACCTAGAATCATATACATGTATGTGCACAGATCTATTTTAATTGTCCATGCCCCAACTAGATTTCCTTCCCATAAGCAACAAATTTCTAGTGTGTCAACTACTCATTTTTGCATCCCCTATAAATATAACCTTCAAAATCCACCAGCCTCAACATTTGTTGACAAAATTTCAAGATTACCCTTGTACCACACAATTGATAAAAAGTTTGAATATATTTCTTTGTTAAATTATACTTTTTAGCTATTTGCTATTCTTATTGGTTTTCACTTACTTCCAATAGCTGATGCAATCTTGAAAATTGCGTCAAAAGTAGTTATGTTGCACTTATAATTATCAAATATATTTAACACTTTGATTCACCCGTACCTTTGAAACTCGTGTCATTCTATGGAACTCTTGATTACAAATTTTTGGCTCAAGACGGTACAATGTCTACTCATTCATATTTCATAGGCCACTAAGCTATGCAGTTATCGCGGTCAAAACCGTTATAGCGGTAACCTACCGATATTGAATTTTGCGGTTTTCGCGGTGGTATAGCGGTGATATAGCGGTTTTTTAGTAATATGTATAATTTATATATTAGACTATTACTAGTAGAATTAATATCATGAAGTCATTCAAAAAACTTCACATAATGCTTAATTTAATACATAAGTCACATAACATAACATTCTAATATAGAAAATGTCAAAGTATCAAATTCAAATTTAATCGACATCCAAGTCATCATCGGCCAAACCATTCACTTCTTCATGAAAATCCTCCACACGGATTATCGCGGTAAATCGCGGTTGATTATCGCGGTAAATCGCGGAAAATAGCGGTAAATCGCGGCGATTGTATCGGTACCCGCTATTTTCCACCGCTAAACTGAACCGCGATTATGCTGACCACCGCGAACCGCTATACCGGCGCTATACCGGCGCGATTAACTGCATAGCCACTAAGTGAATTTCTTGACTAACGTTTATAGCCCGTGTAACGAACGTTCAAAAAAAATATTCCAAGCCAGTTGGATCTAAGTGATTAATCGTGAACTCCTTATACGAATATACTAATTCGACCTATAAAGGCGACAAATTGAATTCACCTCCCGAGTCTCAATCTTCTGGTACATTTTTTTCATAATTGATATAACTTTAAGAAATTATTAACTGTTAAGTTTTCAATATTTTTCTCGTTTAAGCACATTTTCATATAACTTATTGAGACTTTTTCATTAGTTTAGAAACAGCATAAGCCTCGTATGTTTGAAACCTTGAAAATCTAACTCAACCTATTTTATCTAGGACTTAGCAGTGCTTACAACTAAAATGATATTTTTTTAAGAGTGCCATAAGTTAATAAACTTCTAAAGGGTTTATTTCGTCAACAATGCAAAACCATGTTGTAACTAACATACTAGCTACCTGCTAACTTACAAGTCAAAATTTTAATCGGGACGGTGAACAACCACATATACTATATATGCAAGTTAAATATAACTTAAATGCTTATTTTCATCCATTATTCAAAATACATTCATATTACTTATTCAATTAAAGAAAAATGTTAAAGCAAAAAATATTAAATTAGCCAAATAAACTTAGATGCTTGATGTGTGCTTTTTCGACCCCTGTCCCACACTTAAATCATACAATGTCTCCACTATATGCACAATTAAAATAAAAGGAAGCAAAATGAACAAAATCTCGTGGGGTAATTCGTCAAGAATGTTAGCAATTGAATGATCGAACAACCAATGTCGAATTTGCTGATGTTGATAATATATGGTCTGGTCGGCATGTCTGACACTTCGGAGTAAAAGTGGACACCTTAGATGATAAAGAACTATGCAATGTAAAGTGGCATAGTTGTACAATGGTAACACAAGTGTCATGGCTAAACCATGGAACACATTGCGTATAATAGTGGTACACGTTGCGTAAAATAAGTAGAGAGCTTGTCAATAGCGACATAGAAATTACGCATCGCGATACGTGTCCAAACGCTATGTAATGAAAGCAGAAAATAGTCATTCGTAAGGCAGAAGTACACCATGGCATGCGAGTGTAGCGTGGCATGTTCTTTAATGAAATATAATGGTCAAGTGAGCAAGTAGTACGCAGTGTGTCATAGGAATGGACGTGTCGCGTAAATAATCAGAGAGCTTCAATGTCATGGTGCAACAAATCAACGAAACACGTCAAAGGTAAGGACGCGTCGTGTTATTCTTGTAGTGGGGTTTCCATCGCGAGCTATAAGTTCTACGCAGCACGTACGGGCCAAGCACGTGCCATGTAAAATGGTCACTAAAGTTTCTTCTCACTGGTGTATTTAAACTTAGCTTGCGTTGGCCCAACACTCGCCCCGTCTCCTTTTAGCTCATCCCATTCTCGAATGGATCAAGCTCTTGAGTTCATCGTCCCACTTCTTGTGGGAATTACCCCACACAAGTGTGGTGCCAATGGATCTTCAAGCACAACCAGCTAGACAAATGTGCAAAAATCAGCACAACCAAAAGCAGTATGACAATGAAGAAATAGAAACAAACAATAAAAATATAAACAAGAAAACACGAAAAACATAAACCAATAACTAAATAAACTAAACTACTTGAAACTGTTTCGCGGCTACGACGCCATTTGATCGGTGCATTGCTGGAAACAGAACAGAAAAACCTAAGAAATAAGAAAACAAAAAAGCAATAAGAAACCGTTTGAAACTGTTCCGCAACAACGCATCATTTGATCTGTTCGCATGTGACCGGTCATTGGCAGGTGCCATAAACCGATGCATAAGACCAAATCATTAATATATCGGTCTCATCAAACTAAAGGCTATCATACAGTAGACAGTGTACCTAATCGTGTAGCAGTATAGTGTGATAAGAAAGGGTGTCGAAATCTCGGAGAACGAGTATGAAACAGAGCTAGCTTGTTTGAATACTGGTTAACAAAAAATAACAAGGGGAATTATAAAATGCAAAAGAAAACCAAAAAGGAAAACTGGATGCGAAACCGATTGGAAACGGTTCTGAAGGTATTCTTATTTACATTTGACTTCACCCTTCAATTATGATTGACTTATATTATGTGCAATAGTTATTAAACTATTGTTCACTGATTCTTAAATTGATTAGTTGCCTAAGTCCATTCACTGTTTCTAATGATTCTAAAGATTCCTAACCACAATGGTGATGCTAATTAGTTATCTTTATTACCGGTTATTAAGTTCATATCAAGTTTAATCGGACATTTAATCACAATGGTCAATGTGACTAATTATTGCAGAGAAGGGTCATATAATGCAACTTACACATTATAGTTCGTTCCTTTATTGTCCTATCCTTAGGATTTGGTCCATCTCTAGACATTTCTACATAATGATCAAAGTACAGTCATGATTCAAGCTACACAATCAGATTGACCCTTTAGATTGCATAAACTCAATAATAGAACAATAAAGTTTCAAGCTTTAATACATAAAGATCGTTAACTAAATGAACAAGATAAACGAAAAACTTTTAATAACCAAATATTAATCAAAATCATAACTTTAAGATTTCATTAAGACTAGGTAAAAATAATGGATTTAACCTTAAATCGATAACAATAACAAAAAGAAACCATAGAGTTCACTAATTATACATAGAAAGGTAAAAATAATGGATTAACCTTCATGATTTCTACTCCGTATCAGCCTTTTGGCCTCCCAACAGCCATGAGGACTCTCAAAACGTTTATCTAGGGTTTTTTCATTGGACTAGGTATCTCCAGAATGTGTAAAAATCGAGCTTGAAGTCGTTTAAATAGGTTTTCTATCGTCATAGGATTGCGTCGCGATCCTTTACCCATCGTGTCGCAATGGTCTGATTTGTCGCATTTTATCCTTATCTCCTCATCGTCGTCCTTATCCTCCGTAGCGTTGCGTTACACTATTGGACGCGTCACGATCTTCCTGCACAAAGTATATTTTTAGCTTCTTTTGCTCCAAAATGCTCATGAACTCTGAAATGGATAATTTTAACCAATAAGTATCATTTATCTCATTTTTTTAGCCGAAAATATTTCTATTAGTACCCTGATATCGCATATAAATTATGTATAATTTATGCGATATCAGTTGAGCATCACCTACTTGAATTTAGGGTAAGTTTCTACTATTATTGATAAAACATTCCATTAATTAAGAAAACATTACATTAATTAAAAAACCATTACAATAATTAAAAAATATTACATAAATTAAATAAAACATTATTTTAAGTATCTCTTACGAATTTTTTCTTTCATTGCTTCAAGTGCCTCGAGTCTCGGCCGGTTAATCCGTCAATTGCCGATTCTAGAAGTTGTCAATCGTAAATCATTTGTTGCCCGCGTCTTATAGCAATTTTTATTGTTGTAATTCAATATGTCGGTCAAATCTTTCGACTAAAAGATCCAACTTGTCTGCCGACTATTCTTTATTTGACGAGGGCGTGGCGGCTCGCTTCACTTTATCACGTCCCAACAGTCGGCGAAGTGGTTCTTTCGATGGAAAATCGTCGCCATCATCATTGAGGTTGATCGGGTTTTGAGCGTCGAAAATGGAGTCGTTTGATTCTAACCTCCTCCAGCGCGTAGCCGATGGAACAAGTACTTATGACGGCCCGTTTTTACAAACCTCTCACGCTTTCAAATGAGCAAAAGGTTTCCTATTTTGTTGTGCAAATTGTTCTAAAACGGTATTGAAAAAGTTAAAATTCTTTTTGACGCTTCACTGTTGGTTGCTTAAGTTGATGTAGATGGCGTTGAATTTGGTACACGTCGCTCGCCGCTTTCTCCATTTTCCACACAACCCGTCGTTATTCTGATTCATCTACCTATTGTTTCATGAAAATGTGCCCAATACTTTCCCATAAGCTCCCAAAACTTTGGCTATTCCTTTAGGGACATCTTCCGAAATTGCTATCCATGCTTTTGCCAAGCCATTTCTTCGTCCGATCCAAAATTTTAGACCTTTTTGTGTAATTCATTGTTTTATTCGATGATTTCTTCATCCTCCTCGGCGGTTTTGGTGGTTGTGTTTCTGGTACCGAAACTACATCATCGAGAGAATTTCGTTGCGGAGATTGAGTTGCTTGAACAGGTGGTGAATGTGGAAAAATGTTTTTGTTGTGAAAATGATGGGTATTTGTATGGTTGTAGGTATTGATTTGGTGGTAGGTATAAGTTTGGTTGTGGATATTGGTTTGGTTGTTGGGAACTATTTAATAAACTTGTAAATGAGCAATTCGATAAATAACTAACATTATATTTATAGAATCATAAAGGGTTGTGTTTAATCGAAAAGGGTTATCATGATTGGGTGCGTTATTATTTTAGTTGGATGGTAAAGTGTTTGGATTTTGATCTATTTTTAAGAAGAAAAATATTTAAGAGTGAGATAGAAGTATAGAAAAGGATGTGTAATATATAAAATGAGTGTGGTATTTATAGGTGAGTAAAAGTAATTATAGTAATAAAAAAGTAACAATTTTTTTCTTTCCTGCGTGAAGACGAAGATGTATGGCAACGAGGGTGCCAGGGAGGGATGCAGGGGGAGCGGTGTTTGCGCGTTCCAAGACCTCCATGTAGGTTGGAAGCAAAAAAATTATAAGATCCAGAAGTTTCTAGGGCTACAATAACAATAACTAATAATAAAAATATTTATTATGGATGAAGTATTTGTATATTCAAAGCCACTATATTTTACAAAGATTCTCACTTAGGCGACCCGTAGGAAATTTTGGCAATTATGCCAACAAACTATAAATTTGATACCATTTAATCTGTTTCCGTATAAACTGTCATCCAAATTTTCTAAAATTGCCATTTTACATCGAAATAAAATAATTATTATTGTTATTAATTATAATTTCTATTATTAACATTATCATTATGATCGGATGAAGCAATTGAAGGATTGGGACTTCCAACCTATGTATACAGAGAAAGATTATTATTGGAATGGTAAAACAATTATACTTTTCATATTTGAACATATATGTATATTTTTTGGTTTGGGTAAAATACAAAAAAACACAACCATTTATTAGGATATATTCAGAAAAAAACCCTTTATTACTTTTTTGTTTAGAAAAACCCTTCATCTTTATTTTACCTTTTAAAAAAACCAAAAGTTAAGACTTTACCTATAATTGTCGGTAATATACTTACATGGCATAAACAATTAAATCTAAGCACACATGAAAAAAAAAAACCAGAATTGGCGCTTTGAATAAGGCTATACGGAGTGGGAGGGTTTTGTTGGCGGCATCCGAGCTGGCGGGTGTTACCGGCGGCAAACATCGCCCCGTGACTACGGCAAGGACCCAGCGGCAAGGTGTTGCCGCTTTCTCCCACTTCGCTTTTGTGAGTTCCGATGTGTGGTGGACCGTTGACAACGGTCAAATTGTAAAAAAAATAATTTTTTTTTCAAAATTACTCTATGTTACTATATATATATATATATATATATATATATATATATATATATATATATATATATATATATATATATATATATATATATATATATATATATATATATATATATATATATATAGACACACACACACACACACACACACTTGAACACATATTTACACACATATTGAGCTGGTATTTTTTTTTAGAATGGCTTCAAACAACCCTCAAAACAACCCAAATTTATTTGGGTTCGATCCATCTTCTCCGCAACCGTATTGGCCACAGTTCGAAGCTCCGATTTATTCGCCTAACCCGATGTCGAGCGGTGCACCATTTTATCCGCAATTCGAGATTATGCCACAACTTTCAACAATCTTTTAATCCGTTTCAACAATCGTCACCATCGAACTTCCATTTCCAACAAACCCAAAGCCCACCTGAGCAACCACCTACCCAAACCGAGCAAGCGGTGGAGGATTCAGACTCGTCATCCGAACCCGAGGAGCCTCCACAAAGAAGAGGATGGGCCCCAAGTACCATGTGGACGGTTCAAGAGGAAACGGAGTTAGCTCGGGGTGGCTCGATGTGTCCGAGGAACCAAAAACGGGAAAAAAAAAATCAAACGCGTGATAGGTTTTGGTTACGTGTTACGAGACGGTTTCGCAAAGGAATGAAAAATGCAAGTCATACCGCAACAAGGTTCAATGCAACACCAAGTGGAACAATATGAACAAATGCATTATGAGTTTCAACGGTATTTATACCAACTTGGTTAACCAATGGAAAAGCGGTGAAAGCGATTCAACTATTTTAGAGAAAGTGCACTATGTGTACCGAAACGACAACGCAATGCCGTTTAAATTCGTACACGCTTGGAATCTTGTTCGTCGCAGCAAAAGATGGGAACAAATTTGGAATTTGGTGGTGGTTCGGGGTCCAAAAGAAGCAAAATATCTGAGTCGGTGTCATATCAAGTTTCTTCGGATGGTCATGTCGGCGTCAACATTAACGATGACGTTGAAGAAGTGGAACCGTCACCGCCTCCACCTCCGATGGATAGAGACCGGGCAAAACGAAAGAGGAAGGCGACTTCATCAACTTCTTCCGCGGGTTCTCAAATGGAACAATTTGACCAAATGTGCGAGGAGTTTCAAGGTTTGCGCTCGTCATTGGATAATCAGTGGCAAGAAAACACCTAGCTAGCGGAAATACAAATGTTTTTGCAAGACGTGAGTTACCTTACCGGGGAGAATTACGAAGCGGCGATGGCTCTCAAAGTGCAAATTCGAGCAAAATATAACTTGTAGTTTTTTAATTTCAACTTGCGACGTCTTTAATTTCCCTAAAATTATGAACTTCTAATTTCGTAGGATTATATAATTTTTCTTTTTAATTTAATGAAATGTTATGGTGTGTTTTATTTTTCTTTAAAATATGGTATGTTTTGTTTTTATTTAAAATATAAAATTTTAAATTAAAAAAAAAACAATGTTGCCAACGACCCACCCCTTGAGTGCAACAACAAACCGGAATGTTGCCAACAAAATGACATGGAGCCTACGTGGCGGAGATGCTATCGCTGCTTCGTAATTCTCCCTGATAAGGTGATTCACGTCTTGCAAAATCATTTGCATTTCCGCTAGTCGGGTGTTTTTTTCCCACTGATTATCCAATGACGAGCGGAAACCTTGAAACTCCTCGCGCATTTGGTCAAATTGTTCCATTCGAGAACCCGCAGAAGAAGTTGATGAAGTCGCCTTCCCCTTTTGTTTTGCCCGGTCTCTACCCATCAGATGTGGAGGCGGTAACGGTTACACTTCTTCAACGTCATCGTTAAGGTTGAGGCCGACATGACCATCCGAAGAAACTTTATATGACCCCAACTCGGATGTTTTGCTTCTTTTGGACCCCGAACCACCACCAAATTCCAACTTCCAAATTTGTTCTCATCTTTTGCTGTGACGAACAACATTCCAAGCGCGTACGAATTTAAACGGCATTGCGTTGTCGTTTCGGTACACATAGTGCGCTTTCTCTAAATAGTTGAATCGCTTTCACCGCTTTTCCATTGGTTAACCAAGTTGGTATAAATACCATTGAAACTCAAAATGCATTTGTTCATATTGTTCCACTTGGTGTTGCATTGATCCTTGTTGCGGTATGACTTGCATTTTTTCATTCCTTTGCGAAACCGTCTCGTAACACGTAACCAAAACCTATCACGCGTTTGATTTTTTTCCCATTTTTGGATCCTCGGACACATCGAGCCATGCCCGAGCTAACTCCGTTTCCTCTTGAACCGTCCACTTGGTACTTGGGGCCCGTCCTCTTCTTTGTGGAGGCTCCTCGGGTTCGGATGACGAGTCTGAATCCTCCATCGCTTGCTCGGTTTCGATAGGTGGTTCCTCGGTTTGGGTAGGTGGTTGCTCGGGTGGGCTTTGAATTTGTTGGAAATGGAAATTCGATGGTGATGATTGTTGAAACGGATTAAAAGATTGTTGGAAAAGTTGTTGTGGCATAATCCCGAATTGCGGATAAAATGGTGCCCCGCTCAACATCGGGTTAGGCGAATAAATCAGAGTTTCCAACTGTGGCCAATACGGTGGCGGAGAAGACGGATTGAACCCAAATAAATTTGGGTTGTTTTGAGGGTTGTTTGAAGCCATTTTTAAAAAAATAGCAGCTCAATATGTGTTCAAATGTGTGTAAATATGTGTTCAAATGTGTGTATATATATATAGAGTAATTTTGAAAAAAAAATTAATTTTTTTTTACAATTTGACCGTTGTCAACGATCCACCATGCATCGGAACTCACAAAAGCGAAGAGAGAGAAAGCGGCAACACCTTGCCGCTGAACGTTGCCGCAGTCACGGGGCGGTGTTTGCTGCTGGCAACACCCGCCAAGCTCGGATGCCGCCAACAACAAACCCCCACTCCGTATAGCCTAAGAGTCTGTTGCTATGGTTACTTTTCTCTAATACTCGGCCGTGGCTTTTCCGATAGAATCTAGGGCACATTCAATCCCCAAGAAATTAAGAATTTCTCTCCCTGCCCACCATTTTCAGCCGAAAATTGTAGACTGTGTTTGGTTGTTGACGATCACTGCGATAAGATTGTACTGATTTTGGACCGAAGATGAAGAATTATAAGCTCTCATGGGAGCTGTCATCTAACCTCCGGTTACAATCAGAAAATGAAGTGATTCGTTGCACCGCTTTCGATGTCGAACAGAAAAGGTTCTTCTTTGCGGCTTCTACTAACTTCATTTACACCACTCATCTTTCACTTCACATGTAAGTGAGAAATTTTTACTCTTTAGTACAAGTATTTTCAATGCTTCACAAAGTGAGAATCATGGGGCAAATCGTCATCAAGTCCACTTGTTGAAACCATCGATCTAGTGTGACTTTATCACCTCCTTGGAGTATCTCATTGAGAGAGAATCACTCATCATTAGAACTTCAAGTGGAATGCTTTTACTATGCAATGTTGGTGATAACATCACAGAGGTGGTTAGCAAAGTGGAAGGTACGTATAAGAGAAAGGTGTGGGTGAAGGGGTTGGACCTACACGGATCTAGGATCAGATTAGGCAACCACCGGATAAAAAAGTGAACTCAGTGGGTTCAAACCCACTTTCACCGTCAACCTCTAAATGCTTCGTCGGAGGTCAATCCCTTCTCCTCCGTCTCTTGCCCAGCTCTTCATTCTCCAAGCCAAGGCGATTTATGCCGGTTCAAATTCCGACCCCGTCGGCTTCCAATGGCTCCAAAAAACGTAGCTCCTCCATCTGTTTCGGCAAAGTCGATCCAGCCATGATCCTCCGCCACGTACTACCCATCTGAAGGTGCCCCAGCGCAGCTCCTCCATCTAGGTCCTCGTGACCCTTCTCTCACACCGCTGAGACAGATGCAAGCTTTCGATACTGGGGATCGGAAGCTATGATCTTTCTCCTCCGATATCACTTCTAACACATCTGCAATGAAGGGGTCGCTTTGCTTGGTGTGAAGTGCAAGCAGGTTAACAACTCTTCCAATATAGAACATCCCATTGTGCCACGTATACTCTATATAAGTACACGTATGAAAAAAAAATTAAAACAATTCCACGTATTTGCCTCAACCGGTGATTTGAAGTAAGAAGCTATGATTTGGTTAAAGGTGATAGATAAAAGGAAATTAAATGGGTTTTTTAAACTAAAATATAATTTAAGGGTTTTCTTGAATATACCCCTATAAAATGGAAGGGCTTTTCTGCATTTAGCCCTTTTGGTTTTGTATTTTCAAAACTATACGATTAGTTGATTTAAAGTAGTTTTGTTGTACAACACTTCCCAATTTTGAAGTTTAAGAAGCATGTCATTTCATTCTACTTTGTTTCTTTCTATAACAGCCCTCTACAAGTGTATTCTTATTAAGGCATCATACTTTAAAAATCCTAATATGAAACTAACGTAGTGTATTCTTATTAAGGCATCATACTTTAAAAATCCTAATATGAAACTAACGTTTTTAAATGACCTTCCTAGATCATATTTACACTTAAATCCGTGAAAATCCTACAAAAACAGATCACTCGAACCGGTTGAAGAACCGGAAAGCAACAAAATCATACTAAAATCGGGTGTTCAAAGAAAAGCAGCTGAGATTTGAAATTGAAGCAAGTGACAAATCTACACCTGATCTAGCAAAAACGAAGAAAGATGAAAACACAAATCGGATTCTACAGATTTCAGCACAGATCCCTAACATAATTCTACTGTCACGTTTTCATCAATAACAGATCACACTCGAACCAATTAACGATAAGAGAAGCAACAAAATCTATATTAGTTTTGAAGAGAACAAATTTGCAAATCTAAACCTACAAAATCGAAGACGAACAACACCTCAAAACCAAACCAAATCTCAAAAAAAGAAAAACTTACTTGATTCGAAGACGTTGAAGAGTGAGGAACTTTATCACATCTGAGCAATCTGTATTCTGTACTGCCTCTAAACCATTGAAATGCGCGTTTTTTCTTCAACGAACACTTTCAGCCGATTGAGCAATACCAACGAACGAATATATCGTAATTTCAAATCAAACTCGTCTCCATCATCCTGGTAAAAACGAAGATGAATTTGACATACGAAAATTACGACAGCGTCGTAAGCTCATAGAGTATTTTACAAAGAACAAAGGTTAAGAGGTGAAATTAAATTACCTGAAACAATGAGGTGCAAAATTGGAATAGAGACGGTTTCCTATGAAGTGACATTTTAGCCATGGACGTCAGAGAAAATGAAAGTGATAGGTGAAGATCGACGACTCGGTCCACATACATGAAAGCCAGAAGAGCAACAGCTGGTTTTTGGATAAAAGGGCATGGAGGTACTGTTGTATAGCGCGTCACTTTAAATACCGTACTATAAAGTCTTGTTTGTTTTATATCATAATAGAATATATTATATTTAAAAGATGATAAATATTTTGTTAAATTTGTTTCAGAGAATAAATATCTAAAATAAACATTTAAGATATATTGTATAGATTTTATGATCAAATAATCAATTCATTTATTAAATAAAAAGTTTGATAAAGTAAGAGAGGTTTATTTTGAGTTTATTACTAATTGAAATAATTACAAGAGGTTTTTTGCTTTAAACATTTTGTTTATTTTATTTTTTGTATTAACCACTTAATATATCTAAATTGTTTTTTTTTTGGTACTCTTAACTTTTTTATGCAATAATAATTCATTTTGTTTTCTAATAACATGTTGATTTCAAATCTTATTATTTGTTCATTAATTGATTAAAGTTCTTTTGAATGGAATATTGCAATTATTTAAATGTTAATATCAAATAATACTTCTTCTTAAAGATCCTATTATTGAAATGTGACATGTGTAAAAAAGCAAAGAATTAAATAAAGTTCTATATGAAATATTTTAAATAAATGATGATATATATTAAGTGATTTGTAAATGAGTTTTTGAATGTTTTAACCATTGAAAAATGTTTTTGGATAATTTATTTTCTTTAATTAAAGTTAATATTAAAAATTGTTATTTTAAATGCCGAGTATTGTAATTGTTATTATGTTAAGTAAGCATATACAACCGAATTATTATAATATGGACTTATATTAATTATTTCGTCAATCTAGCTATCTTAATAAAACATTAGTGGGAATGCTACGTGACATTCTCTTATCGGTTCTCAGGTTTGTTTTTCCGCTCATTCTCCCTTCTCCTGGTACTGATAAATGCTGATAATCTTGCCAATGTAACTGATAAATTAGCTCATGGTTACATGTTTCCTAAATTACTGATAATTGTTTGCTTTATGTTAATGATATCGGATTCAATCGTTTATTTTAGGGAACATGTCAATTAATTATTCTATATAATTTACAAGAATTGAAACCATTGCTACTCCTGTACCAGTTATAACTTCATGGTTACATGTTTCCCAATTACTGATAATTATTTATTTTATGCTAATGATATCAATTCCAATCGTTTATTTTAGGGAACATGTCAATCAATTATTCTATGTAATTATAAGAATTAAAATTGTTGCTACTCCGGTGCCAGTTATACGACCACCACCTTCCGTCACCACAACAGCCTTCATCACTATGACTTTCACAATCACTCAAGAAATTGGTGGGGTGGAAACCCTCCTCCCCTCTTATAGATACACATGTCTTTTTAGAAGATGTTTATTTAAAAAAACTATTATTGTAAATACTTTTATGCTAATTAATCTACGTGATTAAGTTTAATAAAGTTGGATGAGAATTATGTGATAATTATCATTTATTTTTGGTGATTTTATGTGTACCCTTTCTTTAATTTTTTAAACAAATCCTTAATTATTAATTGTATTTCTTCTAATTTGAAGTTTTCTCAAATCGTATTAAATAACAGAGTAAAAATAGTAACATTTTTTATTTTTGTGTTATTTATGACATAATTTTTTTAATAAATTATGAGAAGACTAATTTCAAAGTGATGCAAATATGTGGTGTTGAATGCGAAACATTCATGTTTTGAGAAAATTATCACAAAATAATTATGCATTCATTTTGTAAAATATTCCTTATAAATTTATTTTAAACTTTTATGAAATGACATCTTTATTTTTTAAAATATAATTTCATACATGAAGCTTATTTTATAGGGTTTTTTATTTTTCAAAATAGTTGCTTATTTCATAATAAATATAGAAACATTTTGATGATACAACGTTTTCTATTTTGATAATATGATTGTCCTCATAAAAGTCTCTTAAGTGTAAACAACAAAAACTTAGGTTGCATTTGATGCAAAAGCTAGATATTTTATGTTGCACTTTAGTCTTTTGTGAGACCATTTAAGTAGTTTATCGTATCTTATAAACTAGCTTATAAGTTAGTTTTTTATAAGCTAATTGAAATAGCTTATTGATAAGTTAACTTAAAAGCTAAAAGTTAGTTTTTCAATTACCGCGCTAAACAGAGCACTAATATAGCGTTTAATATCACACGGTATTTTAATATTTTTTAGTTCTTTTAAGTAATTGTTTTACCTATTATAGTTTGATCAATTTACCTAATTATTAGCAAATTAGTATAAAATAAAAAATATAATATACACCAAATGTGTGTGTATATATATATATATATATATATATATATATATATATATATATATATATATATATATATATATATATATATATATATATATATATATATATATACCAAATTTGTGGTTCGAAAGTTTTTGAAATTTAGAATGGTAGACACCAAATATGCCCTCAAACAAGTGCATAAACTTCAAGTAATCACACATGATCTTGAAGTCGAAGGTATGAGATTAAATTCTAATTTTTTTGTTGGTTCAATCATTGAAAAACTTCCAACCTCCAGGAAAAATTTCAAGTTGTATCTCAAACATTTGACTGATGATATGAGTTTTGAGCAACTTGTGTTAAGGATCTGGGTTGAAGAAGACAACAAATTGAACGATAAAGCTGATGCAAGCTCCCTAGAACTAAGGTAAACTTTGTTGGTGAAGCGAGTACATCAAAGACAAAGAACAACAACAAGAAAGGAAAGCATGGAGGCTCCAAAAACTCTTCAAAAAGGCAAAAGCCATGGCTCAAACAAGAAGAATTTCAAGAAAAAATCATTTGAAACCCCAAAATTCAACGTCCTTTTCAATTAATATATTAAATCTTTTATTATTGTAATTTCAATTAACTCTTTTTTATTATAATTTCAATATTAACTCTTTATTTTTAAACATGACATAATTAATTTTTTTAATTTAAATATGTTGCTAAATCCAAAACATAAATTAAATATTGTTCATTTGTTAAATATTGTTCATTTGAAACCCTCAATTATAATTATTAATCTAATATAATTACTTTAATCAGTGACTTTTACTGTTCAATTATAACTATGATAATTTTATTAAATAAATTCACATTTATGTTTATATTGTTGGTAGATTTAAAAATATCATATTAAACATATAATTTATCATGTTAATTAAATGTTATCTCGAATCAAGATAAATATTTTTTTGCTAACTAAACAACTCATTTTTAGAGGTTACTCATTTATTCAAATATATGTTATATTATGTTATTTTTCATTACAAGTTAAAAGAGTAAAATGAAAAATTATGTCTAACAAAATTAAATAAATAAATGGATTAAATTTTTATAATTGTATTCAAATATCTACAACCTCAAAATCATTTATAACTATTATGTAGTTATTTGATTTGAATATCCCATAATTTTCAAAAGTTTTAGTATCAGTAAATTTCTATTAACAAGTAGTAGTCTTTAAATGACTTCTTTAACTTTTTAATTAGTGGTTGTTAACAAACAATAAAAATCATTGATATTTTGGATAATCATTATGATCGAAATTAAAATATTGTCAATAATTAATTTTTAAATTAATTAGTAATTACAATAGTTGTAATTTATACATAAACTTATTGTTAGAATTATTATTTCATAATTAATGTCAATGACATAATTATTTTCAATAACATATTTGTTAAAATTTTAACTTCATAACTTTCATTTACTCAATACACAAACATTTGCCTAATTTGTTGTAATATTAGGTAAATACATTGGAGCAAATCTAACGAGAGATATATTAAAAGCATGTGTATTTTTAGCAGGATTTGCATGAATAAACAATGATCTGATTATTACGATAAAAATGAACCAAAATGATATTTTCATGGATGAAATTTTGTTTCTCTCAATATATAAATATTATTAATAATCTAACTATGATATTATCAATACATATTAGTTATTCCAAATTGTAAAAATGTATAAGTGCATACATTTTGACATCTTTTTTGACCTATTTTTTAAACAGTTTGGGGCTGCATCATTAAACATTGAGGTATGGGGCTGCATCATTAAACATTGAGGTAATGCCTGTTACTCTTCAGACTCATTTAGATTAGATATCATCACTTAGAAAAAGGGAATCAATTTGTACATAATAGTTTTTTTTGTCATACACAACAATTTGTATTTTAAATGGGTTGTATAATATGCATAAAAAACATGTTATTATTATGTATGACAAAAACTGTTGTGTACGGATTAACACCTCTCAAAAAAACATCAACAATATATGAAAGATAAAAATGTTAAACGATCATCATCTTATTTGTTGTATCTCTATTATTAAAAATCAAAATCGAACCATGTGTCTATATGGCTAATTACCGATTTGCCCTATATTCACATGTACTAGAAGCACACTCCTTACAATAGTTATTTATTGAGGTTGCCCTCTTATCTGGCTTAGGAAACTTCTGAGTTTTGCCTAGATCCGTCACTAGGCAATAGCTTCATTTTTCTTTGCAAAGATTCCTGAAATCCCTCTTCTTTGTTTTATAAATAACTACTTTTCAATCCCTTTTGTATATATTTACATATGTGCCCTTCAAGTTTTATAAAATCATTTTACTTCAACTAATTTCCCACCTTTTTTTCTTCCATGTAGTCCACTTCTTGCTCGTATTGTATAGAAACATGAACATATGATCATGCATATCTCGAAGAACTTTTATTATAAGAAAATATTATGACTTAAGAATACCCAAAAGGCCAAAATTGTCATTTTATAAATATGCCACCGGAGTGAAAGCGAATATGTAAGTTATATTATGAATAGAAAGATGTAACGTATTTATTGTCTGATATATATAAATAATAGTTATGTATTTTCTCTTACAGATTGCATAGCTATGTCGGTTACATAAGCTTTCAATGATTTCTTATGAATTTTTTTACAATAATCGTCGTTTGCACCTCTTACTCTATTATTTGTTTTCAAATAACATTATATCATTAAAATCTTATTTAATTTCGTCGTCTAATATGTATAAATACTTTTATATATGTATCTAAATTTTAGTAAACACTTCTTGTAGGCAGAGTGTAGGATTGCTCAAGTAATTTTCATATTATGGTCAAGTTTATGGTTTTCAACGACAAGCAAGTGATAGTTGAAGGTGTGTACATAAATTATTTTTCACACACATGTATCCGAGGAGAAAATAGTCATTTCAGTATTCGAATAGAAAGACATCTTCTGTCATCCATTTCACTTGTTTTCTCCTCACACAAAACACTATAAATTCACAATACACCATCCTTCATCTTCACTTATTTCAAGGTTCGTATCAAATCTTATCTATTTTGCAACTTAAAACCGTACACAAAACATTCATCTACTCGATGAAGAGAAAAGACCAAGATACCCATTTGGACACGTTGACCAAAAAGAAGTACAAAGGAGTGAGAATGAGAAGCTGGGGTTCATGGGTTTCTGAAATCCGAGCACCGAATCAAAAAACAAGAATATGGTTAGGTTCACATTCGACGCCGGAGGCTGCCGCCAGAGCCTACGACGCTGCTCTTTTGTGTCTCAAAGGACCATCGGCTAATCTCAACTTCCCTCCTCACCATTACAACCACCTCCGCCATTCCACCACCGCCATGTCTCCCAAATCAATCCAAAAAGTGGCGGCAGTAGCAGCAGCGACTGCTGAGCCCACTGCCACGAGTTCATCGTTGCCGCCGTTATTCTCTTCTCCGTCTTCATCTTCATCGTCTTTGCATTTAGCAACGACTCCCGTTGATAATGAAATCATGTTGGCTAGTGATTTTATCGACACGACTGTGTATGAACCATGGTCTTGGTGTAACTTGGATGCACCGATATATAACGACGTAATGCTCAATGAATCAATGTTTGATCCGTTTTGTTCGTTCGTGGTCGAAGATGTTTATGAAGATGTTGGTGATATTCCTCTTTGGAGCTTCTGCTGAATTTTTGGTGCTGCAGCTTCATGTCAAAAAATCAAATATTAATTATTCATTCTTTATTCTTTGGGTGATTTTCGTATTAATTTGTTGAAGATCACTGTTTACTTTCAATTAATTTTGACAAATTCAGTTGTTATTAATAATCAAAGCAAATTTATGTATCTTGCTCTTGCAAAATGAATTTATACGTGTATCTTTATCATAACTTTTGACTTTTGTAGATGATCGGTCCCGAAAAAGTTGACATTTATTCTTTTACCATTATTTTCTTTTAATATTTAGTGACATTCATGATGATGTAGTCACACTAATGTTAAGCTCAATTTTTGATAATCGAATAATCATGGAAATCAAGGTAGATCATCTATTTGGGTAACGATTAACGAATTTTAACGTAGGAAACTTTTGTTTTTAAGCACAAAAATGAAAGAATGGTGTTGGATTGTTCTAAGATCTTAAGAGTTGAATTTATATATATATATATATATATATATATATATATATATATATATATATATATATATATATATATATATATATATATATATGTTCAATCGATAACGCCAAAAAGCTTGAGAACACAAGAACGGTTCTGAACCATTCAAAATATAATAACATATTAGTAAATGAGTATTTTAATTGAACTATAGCGAAAAAAATTAAATCATATTTCCTAAAATTTAGAAAATTTGATTAACAATTACCTAAAAAAAGGA
The DNA here is from genome assembly GCA_023525715.1 of Cichorium intybus. Classification (NCBI taxonomy): domain Eukaryota; kingdom Viridiplantae; phylum Streptophyta; class Magnoliopsida; order Asterales; family Asteraceae; genus Cichorium; species Cichorium intybus. Next base: position 31,933,850 of record CM042017.1, on the reverse strand, counting down.
ATTAATATATATATTTTTTATTTTTTATAATGGAAAATAAAATCTATTTTATCAAATTTTCTTTCAAAATTTAAAAAGCAAAAGTTTTTTTTCTTGTTTCACATGATTCTTATGTTTTTATTCATAAATGAATAGAAATCAAATATAGTTTTATAATTCGAAGGATTTTTTTTTTAAGTGAACTTTTATAAAATTAACAAAACATTTTCTGGTGTATTTATTAAAGAACAAAAGTGTACATAAAAATGATTTTTTGAATTTTTTTCATAATTATATTTAATCTGATTATGATAATCATAAATGATTATAAGTAAACAATAAATATTGTAATGAATAAAGCAAATGTTGAAACCTCCAATAAAACTATAATCATACATGAACAAAACATAATGCAAAGATAAAAAAACACAATAAATTTATAATCATAAATGAATAGAATAAATTTTTGAAAAAAAAAATCTATATAGTTCAATTGTAATCACAAATGAATAAAGTAGATACAAAAAATCGGATGCACTTATAATCATAAAACAGATGCTACAGTCGTGGTCATTATGCTTGCTATGATTTTTCTTACGGATACCATCACACACAAAACAAAGAGGGGCAACGCTGATCATTGTTATTCTTGGATTCATACCTGCAAAATCGAGTTCAATGATGTTAAAAAACAATTCACAGACTATAATGTTGTATATGCATTTTCACTGATGATTAAAACTAACACTCATAAATTAACTAAAAAAATAGTGTGCGCTAAATCACCAAAATTTAAGTGAAGACCTTGATAGAAACATATACACTTTAGCTAAAACAATAATATTTATGTAAAATTAAACATGCCTATAACTAATGTTTTAATCATTTGTGTAGCAATTGTTATAAGCATAAATGATTTTTACCAATACAGTCAAGCCCATAGTTATAATCAGAAATGATTATAACCGATAAACTAATATTTTAAGCAATGACAGTTATCAACATAAATGACTATAACCACTACATTCAAACATTGAAACATGTCTTTACATAAACTTTCACAATAATCATCTTATCAAACTCGGGCCTGTTATTAAGGTTCCAATTTTCAACAAACTATAATGTTGTGTAGACATATTCACTTATCATTAAAATAACACTTGTAAATAACGTCAAAAAATTAGTGTACTTAAGCTAAGTAATCGTAATTTAAGTGTAAACCTTGAAAAAAAACATATACACTTTAGCTAAAACAACAAATTTTAGGTGAAATTAAGCATGCATATATTATAAGTAGAAATGATTATAATCATTGTTTTAACCATTTATGAAACGATAGTTATAAACATAAATGATTATAACCAACATACTTAAGCCTATTATTATAATCAGAGATTATTATAACCGATAGACTAATCATTTATGCAATGCTAGTTATAAAAATAAATGAATATAACAACTACAGTCAACATTGCAACGGGTCTTTATAAGCACTTTCACAAGTAATCATCTTATGAAACTTGAACCTATTCTTGATATTTCAATTTTCAAAAAAAAAAGTTTATAATTAACCCATCTAAGTTTTACAATTAAGAAACTAACTAAATATCAGCCTTTAAAGATTTCCTAATTCTTTTATTCCACCAACTACATCATCAATAAAATGAATACATAAAAGACAAGCAGGCCGATATGAAGTATACCTTACTAAGAATCAAATCAGAAGTATAATACAAAAAATCAAATACAAGTAACTAACAAGTTCAAACATCTGATTGACATGCTCAGTCGTTGATGCAGCCAAAAATAATAAAACCTCACTACTCCAATAGCCAGGGTAAGTAATGGTCGAACCAAGGTGTCTGTGGTTGGCACTTTGTATCTATAATAACCCAACTATAGTGTCACTCTATATCAGAACGATTACTTAACACTTGAAACAAAACCAAAACTTAAACAAAAACCAATTCTAGCTAAATAAAACTTAGATATGATCATAGATCAAAAAAACCAATATGAACAAAAACTATTTCCTTTATTGAAATACGAAACCCGTAACAAATGTTCAAAATTAATACTAACTAATTCTAACCAAAGTAAAACAAAAGAACTAAATTGTACTTCATGAGATCTAAACTCAACACCAAGTAATAAGAGAAATCCCTAATTCGAGATACCCAACACCGAGTTGATATAAAAACAATAAACCCCAGCTAAAAGCCAAAACAATGATTCCCTAACCAAACTATTGAAAGAAACTGAAAATAGTAAGAACAAGCCTTGAGATCCAGATAATTCTCGATGCTGTAGAATGCCAAATAGATACCTCTATTTATAGTTGCAAAATGGGACAGTTGGCTTTGCCAACACCCTTGTTTCCCACCGTAAAAAACCAGATTTCCCGATATCTCGTAGATTTGTGTCATCTCTTCTTAGCGTCATAATCTTCTATCCTACGTGTCGTGAATATCTCAGTCCTTATCTTCTTCATTTCAGCATTATCCTTGTTCCAATTTCATTTCTAATCCCTGTATTTTAGCACTTTTTCTATACAATACAACTTTCAGTGAAAGTGAGTGTATTCCGTCTATTTATAACAATAATTTAACTAAAACACAGTAAATAACGTGTAAATAATGTAATATATAATTGCGTTATCAAACACCCGCACCCCACTTGGATTTTTCTTGTCCCCAAGCAAACCAGAGTTTTTACCATAAATATATTTTGAGAAAACAACTACTTTTGCATTCCTTAAAAACATAAACAGTTGAAAACTCCTTACTTTCAAAGTTTATTGCTAATTTCCAGAATTAGCCTTAAAATAATTTATTTTAGAAAGAACTTTATGTTGTACTGAACATTACTTTTTATGACTTTTATACTTTTGGATTTCACGGCTTTCTACAGAACTCTTGATTACAAACTTTCAGTTCAAGACTGTACAGAACTTACTTATTCAAATTCTATAGGTCATTAAAAAAAGTTCCATGGCTTTCTATGGTACCCGTGCAATGAGCATTCAACAAGATTATCCCAAACCAGTTGATCTTAGGTAATGAGGTGCACTAGTTCTCTAGGGCTACCCTTTTTGAGTCTACCGGCTTGAATACCATAGGCCACTGATTGAATTTCCTTCTTGAATCCCAATCTTATGATATTTTCAAGTCAAACTATTTTTAACAACATAACTTTTATGCTTTTGAAATTTCAAACTTTAACTCAATTTATTTTAACTACGAATAACATGTTAACAAGTAAACAATATTCATTGAAAAATACCAATTCCTAAAATTTTAAAAAATGTTCATTTTTCAGAAAAATGTTGAACTAACATTTTCCTCAAAAATTTTGAAAATTGTTAAAAAGAAATTAAAATTTCCTAAAAAACACTGATTCTTCGACCGTCCCCACCCCACACTTAAATCATGCAATGTCCCCATTGTATAAAGAAATAAATAAATATAAGGTAGAAAAATAATCCACTCCCCTGAAATAGAACGGCGAATCACTTGAGGTAGACATGGTTTAAAATTCAGGGGGATCTTTGTACATGTATTTGTGTTGAAAAGTTGTCTAGAGACTGAGTATAATGAAAAGACGCAGCAGTGAATGCATCAGGCATAGACTAGAGTGTAGGGGTACACTGACCCAACACTTGCGTTTATGTCAGTCTCTATAATTGGGCAGTCCTCCTCCACAGTTATAGGATATGATCACATCAGTAGTTTAGGTAGGTTCACTAATGACAATACCAACTCAGACTAGATATTAAGGTTTTAGATACCAAAATAAAGATAGTAGTTAACTACATTAAAAATAAGAAAAAGAAAAAGAAAGAAATAAAAGGAACAAAATATCACTGGTCATCATTCGCATGAGTGCCTGAGGGGCAGGCACCATCCGGGCCTGTCGGGTACGGTGGCGGTGACTGCATCCATAGATGTAGCATCATCTCACGGAGGCTCTCAACCATCCATCGCTGCTGAGTCTCCATCTTACCCTGTGTAGCCTTAAATTTGGCCTGGGTCACCTCCAGTCCGGCCTGACCATCCAGCAAACCAGGAAAAGTCGCCTGGACATCAAGTGGGTTGGGCTCTCGCTGCTGTAACCTCTGTGCTGGCTCCTCTCTCCTCCTCCGACGTCTCCCATGGGCTGGTGACTCTAGCTCTAGCGTATTAGCCCCCTCCATGGCTGCCTCTATCTCTTTGTCCTCCTGTGCGACCTCCTCGCCGTCGGTTGCTAGTGCCTCATCTGCTGCAAGTAGATATTGGCCGACATTAAATGGTATGACTACTCGCATCGTTTCTAGGTATGCGGCCCCATCCACCGTGACTGGTACAAAGTCATCAACCTCATCACCTTGCCCGTCAAAATATTGTAAGAGATGGCCAGTCGTGTGATGTAATGTCCTCCAGTCAATGGACTGTCCGATCTTGTTCCCTTACCTCTGCTGACAAGGTAATTTGCTAAGATGTAAGCAATTTGTATGAACATGTCGGGCTCAATGAGAGCCCACATGTAAAGCATATCCCGTGCAGGGACCTTCTCACCGCCCTTGCGGTGAGTGACAGTGCATGTAACGATGCGATGGAGCAGTCGGTGGAGCGGCGAGTGGATCATGTGCTCATACGAGTCTGATGAGGAGTATGGAGTGGCACTAAGCTAGGCCCACGTGGCTGCCTCCTGAACGCCCTTTGGTCCATGTATGTGGCATGCAGCGAGAAATGAAATATAGTGCGGACTGCGGGGCTCCTCGCGGGTGTAGATGCCAGCCCATCATGCAAACTCTGTGATGGGGCATTCTGTGCTCACACCCCAAGCCTGAAACAGATCCTCAACTGGGATGGGTCCCTGACGACTGGTCCAAGGGTGCATGTGGAGTAGAACTCCAACATCAGCTCACGATAGCAAATCTCGTCTGTAGGAATGAGGCAGTCCCATCTATGACAAGTGAAGATGTGGGCTCTATCAGTACCGGTCCAGGTCCGGACCAGATGTGGCTCTAGTCGTGGAGTGATGTCAGCAGCTAAGGTGATCCTGATATTGCCACGATCCCTCCAGTTCCCCAGGAAATTGGAGGCAATCGTGTTATGGTAAATCCGTGAGCGCGATGATTGGTCGTGTACGTCTCGATGCCATTTTCAAAATAAACACAGGTGCAAGTATGGTGGATTGATGAGAAAGATTTCAATTTTGGTTCCCAGGACAAATAGCGTCGCTATCTCAGAGATAGCACCGCTATCTTCAAATGTTCATAGATAACGGCACTATCTATGACGGTTAGTGACAATATCGTTGAACTTCCCCGAATCCAAATTCGATTTTTGACTTGTTAATTTGATTTAAGGTACCCATAACAATCGCATACCTCCGATTAAAGGTTCAATTTCACAAAACTAACACCACACAGACCGTCATTGGGGTAAAACCCCTCGGGTTCGACTAAACCCTAAAATCGATGGAAGAATCGTTGATTTTGACTATGATTTGCACAATAAAACTTAAATAAAAATCAGGATACATACCAGTGAGGTCTAGATGTCAATAAATTCATATTCTTGCATGCCTGAACACATTCTTCTTTTTTAATTCCAAGCTCACTATCTCAAACCATCACTATGAATAGTATATACTCAACATTTATTCAATTTTTATTCGATTTGATGATGTATCAACTAGGAAAATGTTTTTTAAGTATGTAACTCCTTACCCAAGTGTCTTACAAAATCTCATATTAGAACCATTTCAACATTTTCTTCTAAACAAGTCGATAAGCCTAAAACCTAAATCCATGAAATTTTCTCCAATTATTGAAAATTCTAACCATGTGATGTGTTTTTGATAAACTAAAAATGATCTTTTTGCGTAAAATAATTTTAAGCGGCAAACGGAAGCAAATTTAAAATAACTATTATTTTAAGACCATTTTAACAAAACCACCAAGAGAATCTAATTACATGACATAGAAAGATTATTTGACAACCATAGGATGTAAAGAAGACAACCATTAAAGGCTTTGATCCCACTTGAATTTGTGGAGTTGATAAAGATGGCAAAAAACTCAAGAATAGGGTTTCTCTATAATGTATCCACCAACAAGTATATGCCACCAAGAATGCTAGTTCTCATCTTGTATAAAATACTTCTTAAGCCTTTAAGCACTTATCACAAATAAGTCTTAAAAGAGAATCATTTCCAAAGCACCTATCACTTTCACTAGTCTACTTTAGAGAGAAAGAGAGGAGGAGGAGACTGCATTCAGCCATGGCATGGCAAGAAGAGAAGTAGCCAACATTTGGAAGCGTTTCACTCCTTAAATATTTGCACCATGTCTTAGAGCCCATGCTTTTAGTTAATGTAAGGGATGGGTCTTACAAGCATGGTGCTTGTAAGAACAAAGTCAAACAAGCAATACATGCCCATGCTTCAAGCATGTGGCCAGTCATGTGACGAAGAGAGGGGAAGGAGTGGCTTATACTCCACATTTAGGGATATATTTAGGAAAGTCCTTACATTTTGACCCAATATTCGATTAAGCCCTAATTGTTTTTTATATTCAACTAAGCCCAATATTTTGTTAAATGTTTACAATTTTAGTTATATATAGAAATGAAATTTTCATTAAGATCCTTACATTTTGACCCTTTTAACAATTTAGAGTTGAATTTTCAGTTTTTATTCAATTAAGTCATTACATTTTGACCCTATACATCATCGGTTGTAAAAATATAAACATGACATAACCAACTACTATACAAATTGTAAACATTTTACAAAATGTTGGGCTTGATTGAATATAAAAAAACAATTAGGGATTAAATGAATATAGGGTTAAAATGTAAGGACTTTCCTAAATATATCATCCACATTTATTCCATACATGTACAAGTTTTTGCTAGTGGACTTCTATGTGTGCGAAAACTTGTACACAACATATTTAATCATACAGTGTGATTAAATAGCTAGTTACACTCTCTAAAATATTATTTTCATAAAATAATAATTTTCCAAAATTATTTTCACAAAATAATAATTTCTGCAAAATTAAATACAAGAGTTGAATATATTTATTAATAATCAAATTTTTAATAAATAATCAATAAGTGACACATGCTAAATGCGTGACCCTATAGGATCATATGTTATTGACAATTATCATTTTAAAATAATTCTTAAGCATATAGATCCAACACCATGTACTTGAGATACTCCTAATAACCAGGGGCCAATTATCATGTTCATAGAACTTGTGAATGGTTTGAATGGAAAAAGATTAAAGAGAGTAATCATCCATTTTCATTTGCCACCACCACTTTGATGTTATAGAGAGGTTCGAGGATCTAAGACAACCAACACCAAGGTGTCCTAATTCTTTTGGGGATGTGGTTTTGTTCTATGTCGTCCAAATAAAATTTTTTGATGTTCACATCACCTCCCGATAAAAAATTCCTCATTGTGCTTTCCAAATAATATATCATTTTATTGGGTGCTATGAATAATGGAAGTAAATAGAGTGGAAGGCTTGCATGCATTAATTTCATAAGAGTTAACTGGCCCCCAAAAGAAAGAGATTTAGCATTCCACACGGTAGAGCTTGTTTATGAATTGATCCATAATAGCGCTCTAATTCAGGCAAATTTCATATTAGAATCAACTTGTTAAAAAGATATGTGAAAAGAAAATATGATGCTTTACAATCAAGAAAGTTAGCAAGCCTAAATTATTCCCTATTTTCAACACCAATGCCATAAACTTTGCTCTAATTGAATTTCCTTCAATCCGAATGATAAGTGAAAGCACCAAAGAAATCCTTTAAGCTTTATACAATTGTTTATGGACTACTCTTCAAGGGAAATCACGTAATCTGTGTACATGAAATGGGACAAAATATGGTCATTATTGGGAAGAGGTAAGCTTGAAAGAGGTTTACGTCACAAGTCGATAAAGTCCCTCCATGACAAGTATAAAGAGGAAAGGCGATAAAGGATCATCTTGCCTAACACCTCTTCATAAGGCAAACACCTTTGTGGGAGAACTGTTTACTAGCATCGAAGCTCTGCCAAATTTGAGACACTCATCTATCCATTTATTGTGAAAATTTATTTGCTCTAATACCGAGTCAAGAAAGTCCAAACTCAAAGAACCGAATGCTTTATATATGTCCATTTTAATAAAAAAATCATATTGAAATTAAGTTGCTTGTTATGGTTCCATTTAGTACGAAAATCGTTGCTTAAAAAAGTTATTATTTGTGGACTCGCTAAATTTTAGAGATAATTGGATGGCCGATTCACAATAGGATAAAAAGTTACACTACATATGTAGGGATCATTCATCTTCCATATCACGACTTCAGAACCCTATTCGTGATATTCATAAGCGCATATTTATAAATGTTAAAAGGATAGTTAAACTATCATAGAAATGTAATTTTGATCTATTTATGTAGCAGGTTGATTTAATAGACAACTATTTGTGCACAAGACAACTAGAATATTTTCATCCGTTGGAGTAATGTTTTTAGGGTAGAAGGTGTCATCTTGGAGCATTCCGTCCCGCTTGTTAGTTCCAAAGCGGGGGGCAATGTTCCCGAGCATCTTGAATGCCACCTCAGGCTACATCAACCCAACATCTACTTTTTTCTTCTTCTTTTTTTTTAGAATGGCCGATAATATAAAACAAAAAGTCTAGCCAGGAGCTAGCAACCGTACAGAGCAAAATAAAAACAACAATCTAAAGATAGGTTTACAAAGCCACTCATTCCACTCTATTTTATGGTTGCCTCTAAATTTGAACCAATTGAAGACATTGACTTGAATATCATCAAACACCCTATGCACCTTAGGCGTGATTTTTCTGAAAATAGCCTCGTTCCTTGCTTTCCATATATACCAAACGACACCATACATAATTCCAATCTTTAACTTATTTGAGTTCTTCTCTATGCTTCTGTGTCTAAGAATCTTTCTAAAACTCAATAAATCGGCCGGAACAACACTGATAAACGAGCACCACTGCAACACCTTGTCCCATAGGTCCTTCACTCATCTGCAATCGAAGAACACGTGCTGCAAACTATCCTCAAATCCTCCACAGCAGGCACAAAATGAAGAGACCAGTGTCACCCCACGAATTGTGAGATTGTCCGAAACAGCAATACGATTCCTCAGAAACCTCCAAATAAAACAATTGATATTTAAAGGGACCACATGCAACCAGACAAACCTGTCTTCAATTCTATTCCATTTCTTCTTTCTATTCTTCATGATCGTCATTGAGCTCTCACACTGGGTTGACTTTTGCGGTATCTAGAGGTGGTGGAGGTGTTTCCGTTGACACCTTATTGCCACCTCCCCCATCCCGATCTTGCCCCGAAATGCATTCGAAACCATGTTAAATACTTGTCCGTGCTAATTAAATACTTGTCCCTGTTAGACAATGCACTTTTTTATTGTTTGAAAACACATTTTTCTTTTTGGTACTTCTACTATTAACAATTTTCTTAATGCATTATTGATGTTAATTGTGACGAATCAGAGAACCTTAAAAAATCAAACCACTTTTCTATTATATATTTGCTTTTTCTCGGAAAGGGGATGCCATGGATACGATGTCCCTTATTTGGATATCTTCCAGCTGGCAATTAGCTGCCCATTCCGTGTGCTGCTATTACTACTGCCGTCACTCACTAGCAACTTCCGACTCCTTGACCTACCTATAATAAATTTCTTTTGGATGACTATAGTTTCCATTTTCTTGCATTCTCTTTATATTATTTCTTATGTTTCAATTTTTGAATTACTTTATAAATAAATTAAATGGTTCTTTTACTTTTATTTTGATATATGATTAAATAGGTCGACAAATATATATATATATATATATATATATATATATATATATATATATATATATATATATATATATATATATATATATATATATATATATATATATATATGGGGTCGGGTGATGACTCTTCTTAAAATAAAAACTAATGAGGACACCTTAAAAAAATTGAAAAATTGAAAAAATAAACTAAAAATATAAATAATAAAATGGATCATAGTACTATATTGGAGAAAAAAAAATTTGAAAAAAAAACTTTTGGATCATTAATTTTTTTATAATGAAACAATGATCCACAAAATAAAAAGAAATTTGGATCATTACTGTTTTTCAATGATCCAAAATTTTTTTATAATGATATAGTACTATTCTTGATTTTTTGATTTGTATTTTTTTAATATTTTTTTTCAATTTTTTTAAGGTGTTCTTACGAGTCCTCACCGAAAAAAAAGTCCTCACCGGAACGGAACCCTATATATATATATATATATATATATATATATATATATATATATATATATATATATATATGATGCGATATCAGCTCTAGTTCGTCTGGTCTTCGCCTCACGGGTGATTCCGATCGCCTTGGACTCGTCCTGCGACCATAATCACAAAGGAACAGCAACGTTAGCCGTTTTCCGGGAGGTGGTCCCGGGAAAACGCTCTGATGCTTAAGTTAGATCTCTGGCGGGGGTTTGGTAAGTGTATGATAAGTGAGTTGAGAGAGAGTAAGATGATTTTCGATCCCCTTACCGAATGCCCTACAGGGGCTTTTATACGTCTTGCCTTTCTAGCAGTGGCCGACAAGATCTGTCACACCCCCAAACCACGATGGCGGAATCGTCTGAGGGCGGAGCGGGACATAGCATCACAATCATTGCATACATTGAAACATAAGTAGATAACAACCATCATACATTATAATTGGAAAGTTACATTGTTCAAGCGGTGTTGTTTCAACCCAATTACAGTATGATAATGAAATAAATAAAAGAGACGTCTTCGCGTCCCATCCCAAAAAGGGTAGTCGGGCCTGACTAATTTTACCTGAGAATACAAGTAGTTTGAAAGAGGGTCAACATTACGTTGGTGAGTTCATAAGATTTTTGCGTAAGAAATGTCCTTTGTTTGTAAGCGATAGTGTTGAAAACCAAGAAAATCCAATATTTTCTTATAAATGAGTCGTAGTCTTAAAACCCAAAGACCGAAAAATGTATAAGTGTTCTGTACTTGAAATTAGTATTACGTAGTCTTGTTCTTGTATGAAACCATGTAAATACATGTTTATTCGTAGATTAATTGTAGATCTAATTCCGTAAAACCTTTACGTAGGTAAAATCATACTCTTATTTATATCTTGATAAAATGTAGTTTTAATTTCCATAAAACTTGTATGTATAAGTAAAACCATACTTATATTTGTAACTTGTTCGGGTGTAGTTTCAATACCATAAAACTCGTATGTATAAGTAAAACTATACTTATATTTAGTGTAGAGCAACATGTAGTTTTATATTTATATAAAACCATTTGAAGAATGATTTTCCCCAAACTAAGGATATTCGTTGTCGTTCATGTGAGTTATTATAACCTTACTGACTAGTATGTAGGCTGTCACGACGTTCTTCAGGCGTCGTAATGTTAAGACATTGTCACCCCAGACCTGCCGGTCTAGCTGTAGCTAGCAGCTTAGGGCGGGATTGTCAGTCCCGTATAGATCTATACACAACTATCTCGCTCATGAATGATTAAGGTTATAATCCAGGACTTAATGCGTACATCTTTCAGTACTGTGAAGAAATATCTCACATAACCACCCAACGTGATGTCTTATCCTAGTTCGTACTGCAATGAAAATCCTTTTGTATTTGTAATTATCAAAATATACTCATGATAATTATAGTGTAAAACCTTGCTTGTAAATGTAGTGAAAACCCTTTGTATTCGGAATTGTCAAAATATGCTCATGATAATTATAGTGTAAAACCTTGCTTGTAAATGTAGTGAAAACCCTTTGTATTCGTAATTATCAAAATATACTCATGATAATTATAGTGTAAAACCTTGCTTGTAAATGTAGTGAAAACCCTTTGTATTCGTAATTATTAAATTATCCATGATAATTATAGTATGTAAATGTACTGAAAACTCCTTTACATTTGTAATTATCAAATTGTCCATGATAATTATAGTATGTAATGTACTGAAAACTCCTTTAAGTTTGTAATTATCAAATTGTCCATAATAATTATAGTATGTAATGTACTGAAAACTCCTTTACGTTTGTAATTATCAAATTGTCCATGATAATTATAGTATGTAATGTAATGAAAACTCCTTTACGTTTGTAATTATCAAATTGTCCATGATAATTATAGTATGTAATGTACTGAAAACTCCTTTACGTTTGTAATTATCAAATTGTCCATGATAATTATAGTATGTAATAATTATATAATTATATAATTATCTTTCGTATTTATGTCGTATCTTTGTCGTTCGTTCCATAAATTATACCCATTATAATTTATATAAATGTTTTCGCTGTGTTAACGTATTTAAGCCTAAAAGATGTCAATGAGTTGAAAATTATAATTTCTTACATCTAAGGCACTAAATATACTAATAAGATAGATTTAAAGTTTATCAACATGTCATGGCAAATAAATTTATTTTAGTCATCTTACATAAGTGATGACAACATTTTAAATCTTGTGATTTTGTCAAAATGATGGTAATCTTTCCAAATGGTCATTTTTGTTTAAAATGTCAATTTCCTTGTAAAAATATCATTTCCCATGATAATATAGTAATGTTTAATAATTATATAATTTTATATAATTATTTTTGTCATGTTCAAACGTCATAATAACCTTGTGTTCATAAACTATTCCAATAATAGTCTATTTTTAGTATTCCGTCGTAATAATCATATTTTTGTGAATAATAACGAAGTAACTTATTCAAATGATTGTAGATATCATCTTTTAAGATGTTTCTCACAAAAATGGTGTAATAACTTGGTTATAACCATTTTTGCTAGAAAATAGTACTTTTGTTTATAAAAACGTAGTTTTTACTAGTTTTCGTTTTTATAACGTTTTTATCCAAGATCTAGTATTTTTGTACACTTTATTTGTAGTTTTGTAACTTTTACACAACTTAATATATCATAGTGTTTATAATACATGGATCTATCAATATTTCATGTCAAGAATATTCTTACACAACAACTAGTTTTATAAATTTGTGTAAAACATCACTTATAGCATTTAAACACATATAAACTTGTATAAAACAACATTTATAGTAAATGAACTTGTATTCTCCCCCAAAAAGGTTTGAAAAGATGAAAATGAGGGGTATGAACTCACCCTTGTAGCGTGCTTGGCTTAAAAACTAAGTATTTCTTGGAAGATCGGTGGTAGGATTGAAGATCCAAGCCTTGGAGCTCGGAGGACCCTTGGACAAAACTATTACCCAATAGTTTTACTTTGATGTTAGTGTGTGTAAATGGAATAAAACTTATGTTAAGTAGTTTAGAATCAAAGGATGAATGAAGCTTACCACTTAGACTTGTAAAAGGAACTTGGAATTGAAGCTTGAGGAAGATGATGATGGTGGCGGTTTTGGAAGAGAAGAAGAGAGGGAGAGGGCCGTGAGTTTGAGGGAGAGAAGAGATGAAGATGTGTTGGTGATCTTTGTCTCAAATGGAGTATAATATTTGTTTAATAGATTTGAAATGTATTTCTTGTATTTAATTATTTCTAGCCACAACTTTGCCTAGATTGTGAATAGTAGCTATGGATTGTCTTGGGATGTTGTTTCCAGCCGATGGGGGTGGGGTGGTGTGGTTTTTAAATAAATAGCATCATACTTGTATAAAATGTGTGATTTTTATAAAATCGTAAGCCGTTTTAGTGAAATTTTATGCGTTTTTGACGAAACGAAGTTCTAAATAATTATTTTGTATAAAAACATTGTCAAGCATTTATTTTGATTGAATTATAACTCGTTGGATGTCGAAATACGCGTTTAAGGCATCACATTTTGTATTGTGAGTCCAAACACTGTGTACATTTATCCGTTCACAGCGGTTTAATCATTGTAACTTTCACATACGAACTCCGTTTTCGACGTTCTATATATCCACAGGTTCGTATTTACGAGTAGATCGTTTTATGAATATTATTATTCTCAAAATAATAATTGTACGATTATCGAATTTTTACGCTACAGTAATTTGATGTCCGCATTTTCGACGTTAGATCGATGATTGTTTTGAATTAGCGTACGTAGTATTATAATGTCTAACAATACATCGTAATATCATGGAAAATTACTTTTCAATATATGGTTTAACATACGCTTCGTTTGACTACAGTTGACTTTTGTTGACCAAATTGACAATTGTCACATCATCTACCCGTTAGAAAGAATTCCGTCCCGAAATTTAGCACTTGAGTTGATCCTCAAGGGTTTGGGAAGAGATGTGGATATTTCAGTTTAATTTGGTCCTTACGTTTGCAAGTAGATTCAGGTCTACGCTTGGCGTTCCAGCGGACCTTTACTATCGGTATGCGGCTTTGTTTCGTCCTATTGACTTCCCTATTCATGATCTTTACAGGTTCTTCAATGAAGTGGAGATTTTCGTTTACTTCAATCTCGTCAAGCGAAATGAAGAGAGTCTCATCGGACTGACATGTCTTCAGGTTTGACACGTGGAAGGTGGGGGTGTACATTGTTGATATTCTTGTGGTAGTTGGAGTCTGTAGGCTACCGGGCCGATCCTAGCAAGGATCTCGAATGGCCCGATGTACCTTGGATTCAGTTTTCCATGCTTTTCAAGCGTATCATTCCCCTCCAGGGTGAGACCTTCAACAAAGCACGGTCGCCAACCTGGAATTCTAAGGGCTTGCGTCGTTTATCCGAGTAGTTCTTTTATCGGTCATGGGATGCTTTCAATCGTTCACGGATTTGAACGATTTTCTCTATTGTCTCTCATATGATCTCAGGACCGGTGAGAGTGCTGTTAGGTACTTGACCTCTGGCTAACTGAGTATCACTCACCTTAGCCCAGCACAGAGGGGATCTGTACTTGCGTCCGTATAAAGCTTCAAATGGAGCAACCTTAATGCTCGTGTGATAACTGTTGTTGTATGAAAATTCAATGAGCGACAAGTGGGTGTCCCACGACTTACCGAAGTCTATCACGCCAGCTCTCAACATGTCTTCCAACGTTTGGATTGTTCTCTTGCTTTGCCTGTCGGTTTGTGGATGATATGTTGTACTCATGTTGAGCCTGGTACCCAAGGTCCTTTGCAATGATTGCCAAAAACGTGACATTAACTGACTATCTCTATCTGAAATAATGGATATTGGCGCACCATGCAATCGTACAATCTCTTTGATGTACATCATTATCAGTTTTCTCCATTTTGTCTGTCTCTTTTATTGGTAGGAAGTGTGCTGACTTATCAACAATTACCCATATGGTGTCCAGATCCTCACTTGTCTTGGGCAACTTAGTTATGAAGTCCATGGTCATCCGCTCCCACTTCTACTCAGGTATTTCTGGTTGTTGTAGTAAACCCGAGGGCTTTTGACATTCGACTTTGACCTTGGCACAAGTCAAATACTTGCCCAAATAAGTAGCAATATCTGCTTTCATGTTTGGCCATCAGTACACTTTGTCTTGCGAGTATCTTCCAGGACTAACTCCCTGAAGCCACCATACTTTGGTGTCTGGATTCAGTCCATGAAACATCGTCGGGGCATTGGTCAACCCAATAGGTATCGTGACCAATTTTGCAGTGGCAATACTGAGTCCTAAATGTTGTTTTTAGAACGTCCTCCTCCTGAACTCTAGGTTGATGGTACCCAGCTTTCAAATCGATCTTTGAAAAGTAGTTGGATCCCTGTAACTGGTCGAGCAGGTCATCGATTATGGGAAATGTGTATCTGTTCTTGATAGTCAACTTGTTCAGTTCTCTATAGTCAATACATATTCTAAAGGATCTATCCTTCTTTTTCATAAATAAAACCGGTGCTCCCCAAGGCTAGAAGCTCGGTCTAATGGATCTCTTTTCTAGTAGTCTGTGTAGTTGACTAGCTATCTCATATATCTCTGCTGGGGCTAGTCTATATGGAAACTTTGCTAGGCGGCAGCTCCCGTGATCAAGTCGCTTATGAACTCGACCTGTCATGTTGGGGGTATCCCCGGAAGATCTTCTAGAAACAAATCAGGAAAGTCACAGACTTCTGGTATGTCAGCGATTTCCTTCCTTGATCGCATCTGACTGGACCCCTTTGCCTTTGAGCAGTCTCTCTTGAAGTGCTTGGTTTCGTCATACCCAAAACAAGCACGTCTGACAGTCGAGTTGGATGCTTGATGGGTTCCCAGTGCCGAAATCTTGCAGGAACGGGCTGTATGTCCCTTCTGCTTGCAGTCATAGCAGGTCATCTCTCTGCAGGCACCAGTATGATGAAGATGGTATTTGTTGCGCTTTGGGAGATTCCCGAAATACTGTTTCGATAAAATTTCTTAAAGGTACATACTAAGGATAGGCAACGAAGTTTTTGATATGTCTAAAATGTAAAGACTGTTCAAGCGTCGTCTATAAAGCAAGTTATGAAATGATCGAGGATTCTTGGAGCCACAATTTCTGTTACAGCACTCATCCTTACAACAGAACCATATTCGAAGAATATGTTTAGGGAGCCATTATCTCTAACGGGGCGGTGAAAGCTCATGATAGATGAAGCCACAAGATCTAGGTGATGTTAGAAGGGTTTAGAACGATAAGTAACTTCACTGTTATCAAAGTGCGTTACAACTCCGGGTGAATGAAGAAGCTCGCGTGACAGCCAAACGAGGTAGTAAGAGAATGAAGAAATGTCTTATGATAAAGGTCTAAGTCGTCGATGAGGGACTCGTATAGAACTATTTTGATTTCTATTTTTGATGAATTATCCAACTGTTTAAGTCAAGCCAATCGCAATTTCCAAGGGGTTGGAATAAAAACGAGTTTAGGGGTCAGGAAATCATTTGAAATTGCAAGGGTAGGGTGCTACTTGAAGGAAGGCGTAGAAGTATTGACCATCGAGAATGAGTACATTCTCAATTTAGTGATTCTAGGAAGGAAATCCTTTGGAGGATAAAGAATCGTAACTTTTAACTTTTCTCTCTTCAAAATAGAGGACCTGGCAAATTGTTTGCACAACCCTTCATGGTGTGAATGCAGTCCTATACCTTTTTGGGGGTGTGACAAGATCTTTGCTGTGGCAGGAGGGGACCAGGCCGTCCGTTGGCTGTACGACCTTTGTCCTTCGCCGCGCCCCTATTGGTTCAGACCGGCTGGATGGGGCGCACACGATCTGTGTCAGGTACGGGCGCCATGCGTAGGTTGAGGAGCATGGCGCCAGGTACAGTTCACGCTGGGCGTTCCAGCGAAAGTGTCGTTAGTGAGCCGGAGCAGGGTTCCCCAGGAGGAGTCTCTCCAGCGATGTATCTCCGTTGGCTGGAATAGAGACTTCCTGGTGAGGAACCTCCAGCAGTTGGCGAGATTGGGATCTCCAGGGAGCGCGTTAGAGGACGCGCTAGCGGTTGCCAGATGGCACGCTATCAAGTCTCCCTAGCCTTAGGCATTATTGCGTGTGCATGGCTAGTGATGGTGACTAGGGCTAGCATTAAGTTACCCCACATTGATGTGACCGTTATTCAGACGGCATTAATCATTACCGTTGAATTTTGAAACTCCCGCTTATGACCTTCCCTTATCCGACCTCTTTATATTCTCCTGTTTCTCCGGCTGTTAGTTCCTTTACAGTTTCTTTTCCTTTTTTTGATCTTTTTGCTCTCCTCCTTCTCTGTTCTTCCGTTTGTTGTCGAAAATGAGTTCTTCATCAGACGTTAGTCCCGATTCATGGTACTACGATTCGCTAGTGGCCCGCTATGGCTTCCAACCGGAGGACGGTGTAGAGCTTCCAGTTGACGGAGCCGTTTTTTCCTTTCCGCCTGCGGGGAAAATCGGTATGTATTTAAAACACTTCGAGGCTGGTTATTTCTTGCCTACACTGGACTTCTTCATGGAGGTTATCGATTACTATCACGTTCATATTCATCAACTGGTCCCTAATGGTGTAAACAAGGTCATCGCGTTCAAACTTCTCTCTAGGGCTGTTCATCTGGAGCCAGATCTGTACGTTTTTCGTCACTTTTTCTGGTTCACCCGCTCCTCGACCGGAAACAACTATACTTTCTGCGTTCGTCAAGATCGCCTACCCTTGTTACCGATCAAAAGGGGACTGCCCGAAACTGGTCTCAACATTTTATTTGGGTGAATGAGCGCCGGGTCGGTGCTATGAAACATCGTGTCGATCCTATCACCGATCGTGCTTTCACTCTCTTCCCCGCAAAGGAGGCTATTACAAAGGTTCTCCGGTCTTTTCGTGTGGTTGGTGGGGAATTTTCTGAGTACATTCTGGCCGGCGCCGGTATGAGTACTTCGTGGCGACTTCGGGGCAAGATGCCCGAGTTCTTTAGCATTGTGGATGGTTAGTTCTAGTCCTTGTTAGCGTTGTCTTTGCTTTTCTCCTTCTCCTCTCCCTCCTTTTTTTTGAACAACGTAAGTGCTTGATGTCTTTCCATCGTTGCAGGACGGGAGCATGATATCCGGTTTACCAACGTTCTGGCAAAAAACTATCCCGGGAGTCTCCAGTATCGTGAGATTCCATTGATTGATCGGGTACTTCCCTCACACGCTTTTCGCCATGAAGCTTTTATTACACGGGTCTCGGCGGTGCAGGACGAAGAGAGGCAGAGGGATGCGAGTGCTGGCCCTTTGGTTTTTTCAGCTGTTGACGGGTGGATTGCTGATGCGGGTGCCAGCGGTAAACAGGGTAGTTCTCCCAGGGCCTTGGTGAAGAGACGTGCGGCGTTGTTTGCCGCTGGTGACAGTTCCGGCAGCGTGGTGTTGCCACGGCGACTGCGTCGTTGCCGTCTGGCTAGTGGCAGTGGAGCTTCGGGTTTCGTTCCGCCCAAGTCTCCTGTGATTAATATTGCCGACGACGTATCGCAGGGCGGGGACATGGAAATGGACCAGGGTGGGGGTGCTCGTATCGGTACCCACCCTGTCGTCGAGAATATTGCTGGAGAAGGTTCTGGGGAAAGTAATCCTTCATTGCCGGTTGGGCCTCCACCTCCTCGCCCGGATTTCGGCGGTTTTAGTCGTCGTCGTGGTGCAGCGGTTTTGGGACCCCCCCTTCAGGTTCTGGGGAAACCAGCCATGTTGCTTCTGCTGGAGTGTTTGTTCCCGGATGGTCTTTATCAGAGGGTGCACGCCTTTCAAACTACCAAACCGCCCTGGAGTTCACGCAGCATGCGTTTCCTCCATGTACTCGTTCGGAGATGGGGAGTTATTTCCCGGCCGACTTGGTAGGTTCACTCCGGTATGCGGCTACCCAGAGCGCTTGCTTATTTGGTGAAAGCGCGAATCGTTTGGAGCAATTGCTGGCTGCCAATGCTGATCGCCCCTCCCTCCAGCAAGAGTTGGATGTTGCTCGCTCTGAGATTGTCAAACATGAGGACTTGCTGAAGGACCTTCGATCTCAAGTGGCGTTTTTACAGGCGGCTGAAAAAGAGGGTGCCCAGCTGAAGGAGCAACTGTCCGTGCTTGGACGGGAGAAGGCTGAGCTTCAAAATGCTTTGGCTGGGGTGAAGTCTGAGAACGAGGGTCTGCATATACAACTTGAAAGCGCTGAGAGAGATGCTGCAGAGCGTGACCGAGTTGCTCAGCCCAAGACACAGGCGTTGGAAGAGGTAGAGGCGGACCTGTCCTGGCTTTTGACCAATGGCATTGTAGGTGTTGTTGACTTGGTCATGGAAAGCCGGGATTTCAGGATGGGCGTGCATCGTCTCAAGGAGGTGTGTATGGCAGCTGGGCAAGCTCAAGGGTACTCTTGTGCGATAAAAGACGTGAAGGCGGGCAAGGAGATTGCGGCAGAGGAGGAGAAGCCCCCACTTGATCTTGGTTTGGAGGTAGATGATGCGGTGGATGCTTTCATGAATGTTGATTATGCCATGGCCTTCAAACTTGGGGAGCTTGGTGTGCCTGACCTGAAAGCCTTGCTGGACCCGAGTAATGTTGCCGGCCCTTCTCATTCGTAGCAGGTATTTGTTGTCTTGTTTTCTTGTCTTTGATGTTATTCTGTTATGAAACAATGGTTGTAAGGCCCTTCTGAGGCCATTTGGACAAGATTTTTGTTTTTGTTTTGTAAGGCTTACGGGCCAGGACAACGTTGTTTGGTTGTTTACATGTGGTGTGAGCCTGATGGCCATCGTAAACTCTTTTCCTTTTCATGTGGTTGTTTGAGTTTATTGTTATCGGACGGAGTTGGGATAGAGGATTAATTAGGCTTCACCCCTGGTCCCTTATCCTGGTGGCAATCGGGAATGTGTGCTGGCGGGTCTATTCCAAGGTAGCCAATTTGGGCGAACCTTGGTGAGACTAGGACCAAAAATCTCTAGGCCTGCTAGGGAGTAGTTCATCCTTAAGGTCTGTGAGACTTAAGACTAGCAGTTACCAAGTCTTTTTCAGAATGTTTCATCTAGATGACCTTGCTAAGGCTAGGACCAGGGGTCACTGAGCCCGCTAGGGAGTATTTCACCCTTAAGGTTTTTAAGACTAGGACCAGGAGTCGCTGAGTCTTCTTCAGGGTGTTTCACCTGGATAACCTTGCTAAAGCTAGGACTAGGAGTCACTGAGCCCGCTAGGGAGTATTCCACCCTTAAGGTTTTTAAGACTAGGACCAGGAGTTGCTGAGTCTTCTTCAGGCTGTTTCACCTGGATAACCTTGCTAAAGCTAGGACCAAGAGTCACTGAGCCCGCTAGGGAGTGTTTCACCCTTAAGGTTTTTAAGACTAGGACCAGGAGTCGCTAAGCCTTCTTCAGGGTGTTTCACCTGGAAAGACCTTGCTAAGGCTAGGACCAGGAGTCACTGAGCCCACTAGGGAATTTTTCACCCTTAAGGTCTGTAAGACTTAGGACCAGGAGTCACTAAGTTTCTCATTGACATTTTATTCATTTGTAACATGCATAAGCTAAAACGAAAATTTTCATTCATTACTTTGCTCATATGACGGTTACAATTTTGGATGTGGTGCATGGGTGTCGGTAGTCGACTTCATCCAGTAGTTTCCCTAGTAGTGGAACTGTTTGAGGTTCTGGACGTTCCACGTTCATGGTATTGCTCTGCCTTCCAAAGTTTCCAGGATGTAGCATCCCTTTGGGTTGGCCTCTGTGATTCTGTACGGGCCCTCCCATGTCGGGCCAAGTTTGCCTCGGGGTTCGGCATGACTTGCTTTGTTTTTCCGGAGAACCAAGTCGCCTATTCCAAAACGTTTTTCTCTGACCTGTTTGTTGTAGTTGTTCTCTGTCGCTGCTTTGTAACATGCCTGTCGTATGTTGGCTAATTCTCGCTTCTCCTCTAGGATGTCTAAGTTAAGACGGAGATCCTGGTTGTTCTTTTCTTCTGTGAATTCCGTGGTGCGTAGGCTGCCTACAAAGATTTCCGGTGGCAGGACAGCCTCCGTGCCGTACGTCAGTTTAAATGGGGTTTCGTTTGTGGACGTTCGTGGAGTGGTACGGTATGACCAAAGTATCGTGGGTAATTCTTCCACCCAGCAACCTTTCGCTTTCCCTAATCTTTTCTTTAGTCCCATCACCAAGGTTCTATTAGACACTTCAGTTTGGCCGTTGGCTTGGGGATATGCAACGGATGTGAACTTTTGTTTGATCAGCCTCTCGGCGCACCAGGTACGGAATGGATCTTCTGCGAATTGTAGACCGTTATCACTGACTAGAACTTTGGGGGTACCAAATCTGGTTAGAATATTCTTCCACATGAATTTAATCATGTTCCGCCCCGTTATTGAGGGTACGGCCTCTACTTCGATCCACTTGGTGAATTAATCTACCACGAGTATGAGGAACTTCACTCGGCCGGGCGCTTCCGGGAATGGGCCTACTATATCGATGCCCCATTGATAGAAAGGCCATGGGCTTGAAATGCTGGTCATAGGGGCGGCTGGCAAGTGATGGAGTGGCGAGAAAGTTTGGCATGCGACGCATTTCTTTGTTACCTCTTTTGCGTCTGAGTGAATTTCCGGCCAGTATACCCCCGCTCTCAGGGTTTTCCCCGTGAGCGCCCTGGCGCCTTCGTGTGCTCCAGCTTCGCCCGCGTGTATTTCTTCCAATAGCGCCTTTCCTTCTTCTGCGGTAATGCATTTTAGCCAAGGCTCTAGGTGTCCTCGTCTGTATAATGTGTCATTTCGTATTGCGTATTGGGGGGCTTTCACTTTGACCTTGTCGCGCTTCAGCGTCGTCTGTTGGTAGAAGACCTTGCGTCAAGTAGTCGATCAAGGGTGTCATCCACGTGGCGGCAGTCGTACTGACTGGTGCTATTTCCTGGCCGTCAATGCTTCTTTCTTTCAGGACTTCCACCAGGACCTCCTTAGATAGGTGATCGAATGCTGCGGATGCTAACTTGCTCAGCGCATCGGCTTTTCTGTTGGCTGAGCGCGAGATTTGTTTTACTGCGAAAGTCTCCATCGTGGCCGCTATCCTGTTCACTTCCTCTGCGTATTTCTTCATTCGTTGGTCTTTTAGTTCGTAAGCCCCGTTGATTTGGTTTGCTACCAACAAAGAATCACTATGAGCCAGGAGCTGTTTTACCCCATTCTCTCTTGCGAGTCGCATTCCGGCGAGCAGTGCCTCGTATTCTGCTTCATTATTCGACGTCTGGAAGTCGAATCTGAGCGCGTAGGTTATTTCTTTGCCTTCTGGGCTTGTTAGCACTAGGCCTGCTCCCGAGCCCTCTTTGCTGGCCGCCCCATCCGTGTGGAGCATCCATGTTTCTGGGTGTGCATCCGGTTCTTGTTTTGTAGACTGACTCTTTGCTGCTTCTTCCTCTTCTGGTATTGCTGCTAGGAAATCCGCCAGAGCCTAACCCTTGATGCTTGTTCGTGGTTTATATTCAATGCCGTGTTCCCCCAGTTCGATGGCCCATTTGGCCAGGCGGCCTGACTTCTTTGGTTTCAGTAGTATTTGGCGGATCGGTTGATTTGTCAGCACCTCGACATGGTGAGCCTGGAAGTACCGTCTTAGTCGGCGTGCTGCATAGATTAATGCTAGGACTAACTTTTCTAATTTTAGGTAACGTAGCTCTGGGCCCTGAAGCGCACGGCTAACGAAGTATACAGGCCTCTGTTGGCGTTCCCTTTCCACGGCCAAAACTGCGCTTATCGCTTCTGGAGACGCTGCCAAATACATGGATAACTTTTCTCCAGGGACTGGTCATGCCAGCGTAGGCAATGATTTCATTGCTTCCTTTAAATGTGCCAAAGCTGTTTCTGCCTCTCCCGTCCATTTGAAATTATGTTTGTCGACGCAGCCTTTCAGCGTGTTGAACAGTGGAAGGGCTTTTTTTGCCGACTTTGCTACGAATCGTCCCAAAGCTGTGAGTTTCCTGTTTAGTCCCTGTATTTCTCGCAAGCTTGCTGGTGATTTTATCTCGACGAAGTCTTTGATCTTTTCCGGGTTTGGTTGGATTCCCTCCCGTGTGACATAGTAGCCCAGGAACCGTCCTTCTTCTACGCCAAAGGTGCACTTGGCTGGGTTGAGTTTCATTTGTATTCTGGAGAGTGTTTTAAGGGTTTCTTCAATGTCTTGTAACAAAGATTGTTCTGCTCGGCTCTTTATGACCATGTCATCGACATATACTTCCATGTTTCTTCCGATTTGATCCTTGAACACCTTGTCGACGAGTCTTTGGTATGTTGCTCCAGCGTTCTTTAGGCCGAACGGCATTTTCTGGTAGCAAAAGGTTCCGTGATCCGTATAAAAAGTTGTCTTATCTTCGTCTTCCTTCTGCATGAGAATCTGGTGGTAGCCTTTGTAGGCATCTAGGAAGCACTTCTACTTAAAACCCTCCAGCGATTCTACTTTCTGGTCTATCTCGGGGAGCATATAACAATCTTTCGGGCATGCCTTGTTTAAATCGGTGTAGTCGATACACATTCTCCAGCTTCCATCACTTTTCTTGACCATCACTGGGTTGGCGATCCAAGTTGGAAAGAAAGCTTCGCGAACAATGCCAGCTTGCACCAACTTGGCGACTTCCGCGTTGATGGCGTTGTTGCATTCTCCTGCTTGGCCACGACGTTTTTGTTTGACGATGTTGCTTCCTGGTGTAACATTAAGGTTGTGTTCGATGATCGCTCTTTCTACTCCCACCATATCCGCTGGCTCCCAAGCGAATACGTGCTTATATTTTCGGAGTAGGGATATTACATCCTTTCGTAACTCCGGTGGTAATGTGCTGCCAACTTGTATCTTTTGATCTGGGTAGTCGTGGTGAATTATTTCTCTGCTTTCTTTAGGTTCATCTCTTGGGTGCTTCCGTTTTCCATCGATGTCTGTGGGCAGCATTATCTGATAGCATTTGAGCGTCTTTTGTGGAGTTGCCAGGACGGTGGCTATGCCGCTTTCCGTTGGGAACTTGATTATGCCATGCAGTGTTGACGCAACAATGCCAAAGTATAGTGCTGCTGGCCTTCCCAGGATGATGTTATGTTTCGATGGTGCTCGCACTACAGTGAATTCAAGCGTAACGGTCTTCTTTCGTTGGCCATCTTCTATCGTGATTGGTAGGTAGATCATCCCGGTTGGTATGATGCTGTGCCCCGTGAAGCCGGTTAAATTTCCTGCTGGGGGGCGTAAGTCTGCCCTCCATTCCCGTGGCAGTTGGCGGAAGCAATGTTCGAACATGATGTCTGCTGCACTACCACTATCGATGTGTACGCGATGGATAATTATGTCTCGGATTTTGGCCTGGATGATGAGTGGGTCATCTCCATTCCATCCATCTGGCTTTCTGTCTTTGCTGGAAAATGATATTTGTTGGTCGTCAACGTCTGGGGTATGCTCTCGTGCTCGGCGGTGGTGTTTGTGTATTACTAGAATCTCTGGCCCCTTCTTTGGCGCGTCCTTGTTTTTCGCTGGAGTATCGTTTCTATCATTCTTTGGGCGAATTGACTTGGCTATGTCGTTTAGGTTCCCTTGTTGTATTCGCTGGTCAAGTTCTTTCTTCAGCATGGCGCATTCTGCTGTGTCATGCCCGTAACATTTGTGGAACTCACAGTACTTAGATTGGTCTCTCGGGCGTTCTGGCATTTTCCTTGTTGACTTGCTTTTCTTTGCAACAGCCAGAACGTCCGTCCGCCTATATCTCATGTCGTCTCTGTAGTGGTTGTTATAGGGTTTTGGTGGTTTACCTCTTCTGAATGATTGTCGTCTATTGCTGGGATATTGTGATTGGCCTTCTCTAGACTTTGATGAAGAGGTAGCTGCTGCTTTTAGGTATGCCTCCTTGGCGGCCGTACCCTCTTCTTGTCGTAAGAAACGTTCTACTCGCTCCTTCATCTTCTGGCGAGTGGCTGGTGGTTTTCCCAGGAATTTTGTTGATAATGGACCCGGCAGTAGGCCATGTGTGAAAGCTCCAGTCACCAGGTTGTCATTTTGCCCTGGTACATTCAGTGTTGCTTTATTGAATCTTTTAAAATAAGCTCTAACTGTTTCGCCCTCCGGTTGCTTGCAGCCAATGATCTCTCGAATATCCCCTCTGTATTTGCGCAGTTGCATGAAGTTTGAGAGGAATTGTTCCTTGAGCTCGGTAAAGTTTCTGATGCTGCTTGGCGCAAGGCTTTTGAACCATGCGCCCGCGTTCCTGTCCAGCGTCGTCGGGAAGTGCGTACACTAGAAGCGTTCGTCTAACTTCAGCGATTGCATATGCCATTCGTACGTGTCGATGTGGCTATCTGGGCAGGTGGTTCCATCATATGTTTTCAAGTGTGGTAGTTTAGCTGTGTTTGGCATGTCGTACTCGTGTATCTCTTTGACGAACGGGGGCTTGTATGCCAGAGGGGGAAGTGGATTCATATTGTTTGTTGTTTGGGTGAAAGGTGTGACGGGTTGGTACGCAGGCGGTTGGGTGTAGAACAGAGGGAGTGCACTGGTCGGTATGCCTCCTAAGGATGAAATGGGTGTGTTTACCGGTGTGGGGATTGGTATTGGTCCTCCCAGTGTTGGTGTTGTTGTGAAACTTGTGAACAATGGTGCTACTGTTGGTTGGGATAGCTGGAAGAAAGATGTAGGTGAGGGGGTGAACATTGGTGGTCCCGTTGATGATTGAAATGGTGTGAATGGGTAGCTAAACGGTATATACGGCAGCGGCGTACTCATGGTTATTGGTGTTACAGTGTGTTGGAATGCCGATGAAGGAACTGGTGTTTGGGGAATTAAGGGGGGGTGCGAGGGGGTTGGTTCTTGGTGGCGATGGTGTTGTTGGCAATGTTTCTATCAGTATTGGGCCTAGAGGCGGCATTGAGCGTATTGGGTTATTACCATCGCTGGTTTGTCCTTCAGTCGTCATTGCCGGAGATTAAAATGGTGTTTTTCGTTGCGTGTCACAACACGGATGGCACCAATGATGCGATATCAGCTCTAGTTGGTCTGGTCTTCGCCTCACGGGTGATTCCGATCGCCTTGGGCTCGTCCTGCGACCACAATCACAAAGGAACAGCAACGTTAGCCGTTTTCCGGGAGGAGGTCCCGGAAAAACGCTCCGATGCTTAAGTTAGATCTCCGGCGGGGGTTTGGTAAGTGTATGATAAGTGAGTTGAGAGAGAGTAAGGTGATTTTCGATCCCCTTACCGAATGCCCTACAGGGGCTTTTATACGTCTTGCCTGTCTAGCAGTGGCCGACAAGATCTTTGCTGTGGCAGGAGGGGACCAGGCCGTCCGTTGGCTGTACGACCTTTGTCCTTCGCCGCGCCCCTATTGGTTCAGACCGGCTGGATGGGGCGCGCGCGATCTGTGTCAGGTACGGGCGCCACGCGTAGGTTGAGGAGCATGGCGCCAGGTACAGTTCACGTTGGGCGTTCCAGCGAATGTGTCGTTAGTGAGCCGGAGCAGGGTTCCCCAGGAGGAGTCTCTCCAGCGAGGTATCTCCGTTGGCTGGAATAGAGACTTCCTGGTGAGGAACCTCCAGCAGTTGGCGAGATTGGGATCTCCAGGGAGCGCGTTAGAGGACGCGCTAGCGGTTGCCAGATGGCACGCTATATATATATATATATATATATATATATATATATATATATATATATATATATATATATATATATATATATATATATATATATATATATATATATATATATATATAGGGGTGGGATCAACATAGAACCAAAATTAGACATAGAACCATAGAACCACTATGTTCAGTACTGAACATGTATATGTTCAGTACCGAACATACATATGTTCAGAGCTGAACATACGTATATGTTCATTAGTGAACATATATTATATATGTTCACTAATGAACATATATGCATGTTCAGCTCTGAACATATGTATGTTCGGTACTGAACATAGTGCATGTTCAGTACTGAACATGTGGTTCTATGGTTCTATGGATAAAAAGTGGTTCTATATTGATCCTGCCCCTATATATATATATATATATATATATATATATATATATATATATATATATATATATATATATATATATATATATATATATATATATATATATATATATATATATGTTCTAATTTGATATATAGCAAAAAACCCAAATCTCATAAGAATGATGTTGAGAGATGAGAAACAAGTAGCGATACATACCCTTAAGCTCTAAGGTCATGTTTCTTTTAGATGTAAATTATTAAAAACCAATCTCATAAAAGGTTTATCATCATTTGAAGATAATTTTTCGGGTTAGTTATATAAATCATTTTTATGAACTAAATGCCTTTTTAGTATTATGTCCTCTATGAAGATAATTTTTTTGGTTAATAAAAAAATATCTATTTAACTATTTTAATTATATATAATTTTTAATTGATTAATTTATTTCATTTTAATCTTCAATATTAAATACTAAATTTGTTATGGTCATATAATATTTTTATCGTTTTTTATTTAATAAATATATACGTCGTAATTTTTTATTTCATAGTATTTATATTTAGCACTACTTATTTTAGTTCTATATATTAAAATATATTTATTTTAGTTAATATTATTGTTAATTATTTAATTTTATGAATATTACATGTGTTTAAATAACAAAAGAATAGATTACAAGACTTTATTAAACATTTTTAAATGTTAAATATGAATTAGTTAATTTAAAAAAAATAAAAAGGGTCATAGATCAGAGTCGGTTATATTAACAAGTTTTTGTTTAGGATCATGCATGATAAAAGAGCTTTTTGGTAAAAAAAAACTATAAAAAATTATAAAAATAGATAAAAAAAACTCATTATATCTCCACAATAATAGAGCCTTTTCAATTTATTATTTTATAGATCGACTAATTTTGTTTTGTTTTTTTATTATTTTATTATTGTTTATATAAATTGTATATTTATAACTTGTTGAAAACTTATAAGGCACACCATATTTATTGAAAGGGAAAATGTTATAAAATAGCAACTAATAACATGAATTTTGCTCTTTAGGTCATCAAACTTTTAATTGCATTAAATTGACCAACAAACTTGTTAATTTTGGTCGATTACACCACTAATTGCTTTTTTTACCGGGTATTCCCGGTTTCTTCACTTTTCTTATTTTAACACCCCTACTACAGTGAGAATGGCGAAATTCAAGCTATGAATCTTTCAATCCTGTCGATCAAAATACCCTTCTACCTTGTCGGAGCATCCCGTCCCCACATTTCAATGCCACAAAACCTTCACCGCGGATTTCATCCCAACCACCAAACCACTGCACTCCAAACAACTACAATGGCTGTTTCTCGCTACCGTTTCTACCATTGCCTCCTGTGGCTTTATAAACTATGAACTTTCAGATTCATCAAGCTCGAAATGGTATTCATGTGTCTCGCCAGAAACTTCAGGGGTTTTCTTTTTCAGCAACGACAAAAGTCGCGCGCCTCACTATGACACTACTGTCGCTTTTTTCAGCCTTCCACTTCAACCTAGAGCAAGAAAAATTGTTGCTTTTGAAACCATTTTGATGCAAAAAACACTTCTCAAAGATAGACGATATTGGGGTATTATTTTAAAATAAAAGAGCGAAGAATAAGGGAGTGAGGCTACATAAGTCGGGG
The DNA here is from genome assembly GCA_023525715.1 of Cichorium intybus. NCBI lineage: Eukaryota > Viridiplantae > Streptophyta > Magnoliopsida > Asterales > Asteraceae > Cichorium > Cichorium intybus. The sequence goes on along the minus strand of CM042017.1, from coordinate 31,904,813 downwards.
TTAAACTTCTAGTTAAAACAGGTGCCATAGTCGAGGTTAACTTATAAACAAATACAAGGATGATAAAAAAATATAGGCTACCAAATAATACACAACACACATGTACATACGCCTAACGATATCATCTTCCAAAAGCTTCTTTACAGATTTCAACCCTCATCTAGAAACTATACGCGAGTGCACGCCAATTTCACTCTCGCACCACCACAAACACAACGAAAAGAAACCTCCTCATGGAAACGCAGCGGCCGATGCCACGACATCAGCGGCGAAGGAGGTGGAGGAGGAATGATGATGATGTGCATAGGAAGTTATGGTGATCCCTGGCGAGGTAGTCGATTAAAAAAGGCTTATACCTTGTAAAGTGGAGGGGAAGATGAAAGAGAGCTTCACATGGTGAAGAGATTGGAGGATCCATTCGAAGATTTTAAGAGGTTGATTATGGAGAAGCAAATGTTGGAGGAGACTATTCTAGAGCAGTTTTTACAGTGTTTCTTGTCATTGAATTCAAAAGGTTGATGGTGGAGACGAAAAAGGGTTTCTATTTTTCTTACGTGTAATTGAAATGAGTGCACGTGGTTAGAAACCGGGAATACCAGGTAAAAAAACGCAACAAATGGTGTGATTGAACAAAATTAAAAAGTTTGTTGGTCAATTGAGTATAATTAAAAGTGTGATGACTTGAAAAACAAAATTCATGTTATTAGTTACTATTTTATGATATTTTCCCTTATTAAAAAAATTCATGATAAACGCTTGTAGATTTACAAGCTTCGTGGAAAAGCTTTTTCTTTTTCAGTTTTCAAAATCTTTTTGATTTAACGAATCTTTTATAAAAACTCCTACAACTCCTATTGTATATGTTCTAATAGATAATTGTTCAACATAAAACTCAAAAGATTAAATACATGTTTTGAGGTGAGTTTTTAGAGGTTTTGAGATCTTTAGAACTTTTGACTTTTACTTTATAAGAAAAAGCTCAATTAAAGAATAAGTTTCATTTGGAAGTTTGGGATTAAATTTTGTATTTTAAAACAAAAATAATTCCAATACAAAAGTTAGTTTAACTATCGTTTAATGAGCTTTAGTCTGTATATAATTTTATACATTTTAAAAGTTTATAACTACGTTTCCAAATATTTCTACACAAAAAACCTATTGCTTCAAGTTTTCAACTTTCACCTTCCAGCTACCGATTACAAACTAATTTTGTCATACATACACTACGCCTAAGTTAAACTTTTACAAATTATACTTGTATTCTTGAGTTTTTTAAATAATAGGAACAAAAAGGAATTCGTTGTTTTATTCATATTTTCCAATTGAAAGTAAACATGATAGTTTCCTATTATCTCCGTTGAGGAATGGAGCTAGTAGTTTTACAATTTTTATAAGTATATAAATAGTAAGACTACAGAAAAAGGTTTGCCATTATGAAACCTTATAAAAGCTTTATTTAATTTCTTCTAATAATAAATCAACTGTTGTTTGATAAGATCTGAATGGAATTCAGAGATTACTTCCAATCGGTCAGCATTCAGCACATTTGATTTGATACAACGTTTGAATGATCTTTAAACAAATCAAAAGCCTCTGACCGACCTCTGAATGATTAATGAGCCATACTTTCTTTGAACTGGTATGATGATAGAATTATTAAACACTGTATAATTTAGTTTTATCAAGTAGTCCTAAGAACGAAATATAAAAAGATGCCCTCCTTTTCTTCTTATTTTATTTTCATAGGAAAAGCTTAAGAGTAGTATGAACTTAGGAAGATATTACTAGTAATTATGATAAAAGGTAATTTATATTCTATTAAATATATTTCAAAAACCTTGTAAATAAACATTTAAGTGAAAATATATTTAATTTGGTTTTTTAAAGGGATATTCATCATAATGACCTATAACGGGTTTCGTTTTTAAAGCTTGAATTTGTTGTGTCCCATTTCCATTTCACAAATCCTATAACAGGTATCAAGTTTGAAAAAAAAAAAACAAATTTGAAAATCCTGAAATAATCACATACAAAAAGAAGCGGGCCAGAAAAAAGAATATGAAGAACTGCAAAATTTTTAGTAAGTTTTGTTATTGTATGTTTGTAAATCTTCATAACAAATTTTGAAAAAATCTTCAAAAGAACTTGTTCGAAAATAATCTCTTGGAAAATCATCAAATTACTTGAAATTCAAAAAAATAACATGTTCGAAAATCATGATAAGAACTAGTTTGGAAAATATGTGTTCGGAAATCATAATAAGAATTATTTCAAAAAATACGTGTTCGAACTAGTTCGAAAATCATAATATCTGTTTGAAAACCATATTAACAACTAGATCAAAAAATTTAAAGAACCAGTACAAAATATATAAGTTTGAAAATAAATTTCATAGTCTTTATGTCGTGACGTATTGCAGATTGACTATGCACGAGTTTCCATCAAACCAAGAAGAATGAAAGAATAGCTTACGGGTTGGAAATCTACTGCTTGCAAATACAAACAAGCAGTTTGCAAGGAACAGAGCTCACTTCACATATCAACAGGGCATACAAAATTCTTATTTTAGAAATGACAAAGCAAATATGGGGGAACCGTCGGGCAGAACATTTGCAGACATTGTTAAAGGTAAGCCCTCCAATTCACCCATTGACATCATCATCCCATCCAATCTGCAGCCTAGATCACCCATTTGGCTCAAAAGTTGTTTAATTGGTGAGGCTATCGACTATGAAAGCTTAGTATCATTCTTCAATGTTATCAAAGCAGATCGGATTATCTCTGCCTTTGTTAGATATCTAGGGGGTTAATGGTGTTAATTGATTTTGGCGACTCCCCGATTGCGGAAAATTTTCTTAAACAGAACCGTAATTATTGGAACAAGTGGTTTGCTTGGTTAAAACTTTGGGATGGTTCCAATAACCAAAACTTTAAAGCTATTTGGATTAAAATAACGGGTGTTCCTGTAGAAATGTGGGATCCACAAATCTTTACGATCATCGCAAGCAAATTCGGAAGGGTGTTAATCCCATGTGATTGTTCTAAAGATGCCGCTAATGTTTCTTTCGGGAGGGTGTGCATTCTAACTAGAATCCAAACTAACATCAATCAAGCTGCTAAAGTATGTTGGAGAAAAGTTGGGTTCGATGTCTGGATCAAAGAAGACGGGGACGGGTGGGAACCAGCCTTTTGTAATCCAAACAGCTTTCCGTCTGATTTAGAAGATGATAGCGATGGGATTTCGGATACCTATGATATCGGCAATGTGGATAAGGAAGAAGAAAGTGAAGAAGGTGAAATACATGAAGATTCGGAGGCGGAATTTATTAAATCCTCTGAGATGGTTGGAAATGGAAATGTTAATGATGATCCTAAAATCCTTATAGAAGATGATATCCAAATTAACAATGAATCTAACAAAGATGAAAATGAACATTCGGTAGCACCTCAAATTAATGTCACAGGGGTAAATGGTAATAACTGTCGCATAGATGGTGAAGACCAGGAGGTAAGGGCTGATCAGGAAAGGGCTGAATCAACAATTCCAGTACATCCGTTTACAACAACTGCGGGTCATTTTGATGCTCCTTATACCTCGTATTGCAAAATTGTGTCGGAAGATGAGGGTAATCAATCGAACTCGACTGGGCAGCAAATTCCGATCCAACATCATGTATCGTGTTCTAATAAGTCACACCCTACGGCGGACGACCCTTTAAAGAATTTAGACACTGATATCGGTGAGGATGATCCTTCGGTGAACAATGAGACCCAGGGTAGTGACGATGAAGACCTATCTCATTCCTTGGACCTCAACAACGATCCAGTTGTCTCGGAAAACAGGGCTTTTGAGATGGAAGAAGAATTTTTTAGAAAAGGAAGAAGTAACAAAGCCAACAAAAAAGGAAAGAAACAAAAGAAACTGAGCAGCACGAAGCCAACGGGGACAGAGAAATCTGCTCCTATCTCTATCTCTATGAAGTTAAAAGACGTTCTTAGATCGAATAGCATAAAGAGGCACAAAAAACAAGACGGCAATCACACCAGTCAAAATAGCAAAAACGATGTAGAAAGCATGAACTCCATTTCAGCAGAGATTAACAAAACCAAAGACATTGGCGAGAAGGTCAGCTTTAGGCTTCAAGGTTTTGAAGAAGTCTTGAGGCAAGAAATTGAAGGTGAAGGTGGCTGCGGTAAATCAAAATGAATTTTTTATCCTACAATATAAGGGGGGCAGGAGATAAAAACAAAAGGGCACAAGTTAAAGGGATCCTTAATAAATTCAATGTTAATTTTATAGGTATCCAGGAGACTCAAATGGTGAGCACGGAAGACATCAAATTCAATAAATTTTGTAATTTTGACAATTTTGAAGTCGAGGCAGTGGGGTCTAGAGGCCGTTCCGGAGGTTTAGTCTGTCTTTGGAATAAGGATTTGTTCAAAAAGCAAAATTCTATTGTGAACCCTTCTTTCATTATCATATATGGTCTTTGGGTCGGGGTGAATGAGTTAATTAACTTTGCCAACATTTATGCTCCAAACAATCCATGCGAAAGGAAAAATCTTTGGGCTGAGCTGGTTAGCATAAAAAACTCTCATCAAGGTATGTGGGTTTTCATGGGGGACTTCAACGATGTGAGGGAAAAAGAAGACATGTTGTGTGCTTTCTTTTGTGAAGAAAGCACGATCTATTTTAATAATTTCATTAAAGATGCTGGGCTTGTTGAATATAATATGGGAGGGCGCAAATATACCTGGATCAGCAACGACGGAAGAAAGCTTAGCAAGCTAGACAGGTTCCTGGTTTGTAAACAGTTCTTGAGTCTTCGTAGCTCTGCCACACTTCTTGCCCTTCCAAGGAATTATTCGGATCATAATCCAATCATCTTGACTGGTGAACATATTGATTTTGGTCCATGCCCGTTTAGATTCTTTAATTCTTGGATCATGTTACCTGGTTGTAAAGCGGTTGTGGAAAAGCCTGGCGGATTGAGGTTGGAAGTGGGGCTGAAGATTATATCCTCCTTAAAAGATTGAAAATGGTGAAACAAGAACTCAAAAAGTGGAGAAGCAATGCTATTTCATTAGAGAAGGCGGCTGAAGAGGATTTAAAAAATGATATTGATAGGCTGGAATTATTAGCTGAGGCGGGGCAACTCACCCCAGAGAAATGTATTGATTGGAAGAATAAGCAATCCAAACTACGAGAGTTAGAGACCAGGAGGAGTTATGATTTGAAGCAAAAAGCGCGTATTAAATGGGATGTGGAGGGGGATGAAAACTCCAAATTCTTCCATGCTATCATCAATGGCAACAAAAGAAGATCCAGAATTAACGGCATTATGGACAATGGAGCATGGATTCAAGATCCGGAGGAGATCAAAACGGGGGTACATAAATTCTTCTCTGAGAAATTCAAGGCGACTCGTTCTAGAAGGCCAACCCTGTCTAGCGACAAATTCAAGTCTCTTGATGAGGTAGATAACAATCTTTTAGAAGCTGAATTCTCGAATGAAGAAATTAAAGATGCCATCTGGGCATGCTCCTCTGAGAAAATGTGATAAATTTAACAATCTTTCACTTTTAAATTTCTAAAAGAATTCTGGGACATCATTTGTGAAGATGTGATAAATGCTGTTAGATATTTTGAAGGGTCAGGGAAAATTAGTAGAGGGTGCAACGCCTCATTTGTTTCTTTAATTCCAAAGATTAGAGATCCTATGGGGCTGAAGGATTATAGGCCAATCAGCTTGATTGGGTGCTACGTAAAGATCATTTCCAAGATTTTGGCAAAGATACTGAAAGCGGTAATTCATAAGGTGGTTAGCGGGGAGCAGTCAGCATATATTCGAGGCAGGAATATCATGGATGGGCCGTTTATTATTAATGAAGTTCTGAACTGGGCCAAGAAGTCGAAATCCAAGTCCGTCTTTTTTAAAGTCGATCTTGAAAAAGCTTTCGACTCTGTTGATTGGAAATATTTAGATTTGGTTCTCGCTCAAATGCATTTTGGAATGAAATGGAGAGGTTGGATTAATGGGCTGCTTAGCTCGGGTAGGGGGTCAATTTTAGTTAACGGTGCTCCTACCAAAGAATTTGCCATTGAGAAGGGTTTGAGACAAGGGGATCCTCTCTCACCGTTCCTTTTCATCATAGCAATGGAGGGCTTACATGTGATTATGGATTCTGCTGTCGAGAAACACCTCTTCCACATTATTCAACTCCCGGATAACGGGCCACGCTTATCACATCTTATGTATGCCAATGATGTGATGTTTATAGGGGATTGGTCCCCTGTAAATTTCATTAATCTAAAACGCTTGCTTAGATGCTTTTCTCTGGTGTCTGGCCTTAAAGTCAATTTCTGCAAGAGCAAAGTCTTTGGCATTGGAGTGGAGAAAGAAGAGATGAGGAGGCGTGCTAACTTCATGGGCTGTGAGGCTTCGGAGTTTCCATTCATCTATCTTGGGCTACCCATCGGAGCAAATATGAGCTTAGCCAAAAATTGGAATCCTGTGGTGGAGAGATTCAAAAATAAATTGAATATATGGAAAAAGAATTCTCTGTCGTTCGGGGGAAGACTTACGCTGGTAAACTTAGTCTTGGGAAGCCTTCCATTGTATTACTTGTCAGTATTCAAAGCCCCTTTGAAGGTTATTGAGAATTTGGAGCGAATCAGGAGTGGTTTTTTATGGAAAGGTTCGGCTGATAAAAGATGCATCAATTGGGTGGCGTGGGATAAAGTGACCACTCCAAAGCATTTGGGGGGCTTAGGGGTCAAAGATTTGAGAGATTTTAATATTAGCCTACTAGCTAAGTGGTGGTGGAAGCTTAGGCAGGATGGTAATTCGTTATGGGCTCAAGTGATTAGAAGTATTCATAGAGTCAAAGATTTTGATGATGGAAAAATGGGAAAGAAATTCTACAATGGTGTGTGGAAAGAGCTTACAGAGATCGAAGCTGTCTTCTTGGAATCTGGATTTAGTCTAAGAGATTTGTTCAGAAGGAAAGTTGGGTTTGGAGACAAAACCAGGTTTTGGAAGGATTTGTGGTTATCAGGGGTTCCGTGTAAAGAAAAATTTCTTAGGCTTTACAAAATTGAATGTGAAAAAAATTCTGTCATATCAGATAGAGTGAAGGTTCAGCCTAATTCAAGAGTTGAATTCAATTGGCGGTGGAAAAAACAGAAGCTTTCTCCCCTTGATGAGAAAGAACTCAAGGATCTTCAAACAACAATAAATAATTTCAAGTTTTCTCCAACTGAAGATGGCTGGGAATGGTTTCTAGAGAATAATGGGATTTTCTCAGTCAAATCTCTTAAAAATGCGCTGGACCTGTCAAAGAAAGATCCCATTCCAAAAATAACCAATTGGTGCTCATGGTTGCCAAGCAAGGTAAATTGTTTCGCCTGGCGGATGGTGTTAAATAAGATTCCTCTAAAACCCAATTTAATTCAGAGGGGGATTCGATTGTAGGAGTTGACAGTGGTAGTCAGGGTCGATCCGCAGGAGCTTCGTGGTTAGACCAGATGATAGATTACCAACTTGTAGTGTCACGCTACAGTCGGAGGACCTAGTTTCTAAATTCTCAACTACCCAAAAGCAATAACCAAACAAAGTCAAGCCAAGCATAAGCTAAACTCAACTCAAACAAGCCTAGTTACTTTCTGAAATCAGAAGTGCATCTCTGAATCAGAAGCAATCAAAGGCATCCAAAACATCCAAACAAAAGAAGGTATAACCTAAACCAATAGCTACAGCCCAACTGAACAGTTACTGGCCAAAGTTTAATACCTAAGGCTAATCTAGTTGGCTACTGATTTCAGCAAGGGAAACAGTCCCAAACAAGGTCAAAATAACATCCAAACACAACCCAAACAAACACAATCAAACACAAGCATCAAAATACCAAAAAACTAAGATTAATTGTAACCAAATGATTTTCATTAACCAAAACTGAATTCCAGTGGTCCAATACAGTAACCAATGATGCAAAACAGAAAACTAAAGTGCTCAAAGTCAGTGGTTGTCACTCCCAAAGACCTTAGCTATAAATGCTACTTACTACCAAAAGGAAATTAACTTATAAAACCTGAAATGCCAAAAGATGGTTGCTGAAAACGAATTCTTGGAGTCAAAGAGCCTCTACGGTCGATTCTTCACCAGGGTTTTGCTCGGGTTTTCGGCTGTAAATGCCTCTATTTATAGTTGAAATTTACCGCAGTCGTGCCGCGCATATGAGGATCCCGCGGCGCGCGTACTTATCAGATCTCGTTTTCTCGGCCTTTGAATTTGGTTCACCGCCTTTGACCCGCGTCTCGCGTTGTTAATTCCCGCGGCGCGCGTACCTATTTCCTCGATTTTTCATTCCTTTCCAAACTTTTCCAATTTGCACGCTTTTAGTCCTTGTTTTCATTCTTTTCTTCCAAACAAGTCCTGGCACAAAAAGTGAGAATACCAAGATATATCTGATATAATTTCATCAAGAATAGGGCTCAACAATGCCTAAAATACTTGATATTACTAGGCGTTGTCAAACAAACCACACTTGTGCCTTGCTTGTCCCCAAGCAAGAGAGTTTTTAACAAATTTTAACTAAGACCCAAACAATTTTTGACTGTGTTCAGTTTCAAAGCTTATTGCCCTATGAGTTAGAGTGAAATAGGTCGCGAAAACATAATTGAATTGTTCTTTGGAATCCATGGCTTTCTAGAGAACCCTTTATCACAAACTTTCTGTCCACAATGAAGTGTACTTACTTATTCAGATTCTAAAGGCCATTAAGGAATTATCCATGACTTTCGATGTTGTCCGTGTAACGAGCTTTCGGAATTACCATCCTAGACCAGACGATCTTAGGTGGCAAGGTGCATAAGTCCCACCATTTTAGACTTACCGGCTCGAACAACAAAGGCCACAGATTGACATTTCCTTCCTAAATTCCAATCTTAAAACAGCTCAATCTTCTAAACTCATAAAACTCAACTTATTTGACTAACTAATAGCATGATCACAACTATATAGTATTCTTTGAAAAATACCACTGCTATCAATAATCACAAACCATTCGTTTCAAAATTTCAATTTATTAAATATTTAGAAAAATATTGCTAAAAATTTGAAAATTGATCATTTCTGCAAAAAATTCAAAAAAATATTTTCTCTTTCGACCGTCCACACCCCACACTTAAAACCGTACAACGTCCCCGTTGTACAAAAATTATTTTTTTGAACAAGGGAGAAAGAGTTACCCCTTTTGGACAATAGATTGCTTGGTGCTCAGTATCACAGGGATAATTGCGAACAAACGGATCCTTGATTTCGTATTCCGGAGTTGTAGCGCTACAGTGAACACGCCGGTGGTCAATACAAGTGGAGGGGGCACGGTGACCCCACACTTGTCTGAGACAACTCCTTCTCATTTGGCATAACATGCATGACTCAACAAAACATTAAAAGCAAACATAACAAATATAACAATATAAAAGATAAAGATGTGTCATAGATTCAGTACATATATCCCAAAAATAAAAGAACAGAAAAAGAAGAAAAAAAATACATCAACTTCCACCTAGTGGCCTGGAGGATCCAGCCTCGTTATCGTGGGCCCTGGCTGGGAATGGTCGGGGGCGCTGACCCTGCGCTGATGCGATCTGTAGAAGTACCTCTCCGATCCACTCAAGCTAGTCCTCAATCCTGGTGACTCTGACCTCCAGTCAGTTGATGGCCGCTGAGTCCTCCTGCGGCTGCGGCTCTGCTCGTGCTGCTGGCTCTGGTCTCCGGCGTCTCCTGCCAGGCTGAGCGTATGCCGGCTGGGGATCCTGGAGTGGCTCTGTCGGTGCCCGGATAAACTGGCCCGGGCGCTGCTGCTCGATCAGCCTCATCTTCTCCAGAGCTCGCGGCGTAGTGCGAGATGGAGGTAAAGCAGTCAAGGAGGCAGCAACGGGGGCGGTGAGGATCCCGTATGAACGGGCCAGGCGGGTGATGAAATACCCTCGGGCCAATGGACTGCTGGCGGAGGCTCCCGTCGAATGGGTGGATAGTGCGATTGCAAGGGCGTACGGACGGTGGATGAACCTGGAGGGGTCAATGAGAGCCCATAAGAACGTCATGTCCTCCCCAGACACCTCCTCGCCCCCCTCCCGCTGCATAATGGAGGTGGAGACGATACGGTGCATGAGGCGGTGGAGTGGGTCGCGGAGGTGGCTCTCCCTGGAGGTCCCCGCCTCATAGATGACGTTGGACAGCGGTGCCCAAACCTCCATGTTGCCAGGCCTCTCCGGCTGGCCCTGAATGCATGCCCCAAAGAACTGTGTGAAGTGGCGGTGCTGAAGATCCGCCGTGGTGTATAGACCCACTCGCCTCCCGAACTCCCGGAGGTTGCACTCCATCTGTGCACCTCCCAAACGGAACCGTACAATCCTGGAACGTGGGTCCGACGCCCGAGGTGCGTACTGGATAGTAGATAAGAATTCCAGTAGCAGCTCGGTGTAGACTATATCATCACCAGTGGCCATGATCCGGTCCCAGCCCTGGCAAGTAAATGAAGCCTCCCCAAGGGTCCAAGTGCGATGTAGGAATGGCTCGATCGCACCCCAAAGCCCGGCATCCCTCAAAATCTCCCTATCAATGACCGTCGCCTCAAGAACCCGGCGACCAACCAATGCATCTCTCCTCGAACTGTACTCTACTGAACTGGCAGGTCCCTCTGGCAACTGAAGGAAAGCGTGATCTAGCCTGAACATCATCTGCACAAAAAGACACGGAGCCACGAGAAATTTTTTTTTTGCATTTTTAGTCCTTTCTTCCCTGCCGCACCGCAGCGCGGCCCAAGAGCAAGGACGTGTCGCGGCGAGCGGCTGTTTGCAAACCCCAAATCCATTTCGCATTTTAACCTGTTTAAACTCGATCCAAACATGCCACAAGGTGGCCTTAGTGCCGACTAACTCATCTAGGGTATCTATTTGGCAAAACAAACACCCTATGAGTTAGCATTGACGATTCTAAGTTTTGAACTTTTTTTGGATACATCACTAAAATTAACCACCTAATCGCTAGTTTTAACAAGTAATAGGTAGTTAGAATAGCGTACCTTGATAGCAGAAACAAAATGAGCAAGAAAAATTGCGAGAAAAATTTGTCGATCAGAGCTCGAGTCGTGGTGTGGGGTGTGTTGAGTCGCGGCTTACCTTAATATAGAAGAAAACCGACTGATCATTTACCGCGTCGCGCCATTGCACATCCCACGACGCGCGTGTCACCAAATCAACCCCTGCGCATCGGGTTGGTTTCCGACCCTGCGTCGCGCAATTAAGAAACCCGCGGCACGGTAAACAAAATTTTAAATTTCTTCACACGACCCCACACTTGCCTTAGACCACTAATACATGCAATTAATAATAATATTTTTCTATTTATTCTTAAGAAATATAGAACCTAACCTATGACACGATGGGTTGCCTCCCAACAAGCGCTAAGTTTATCGTCTTCAGCCAGACGTGGAACTCCTCCTTCTATTCTTCCTCTGCTGGTACCTTTGATGGCATCTGCTTAAACCCAGGTATGAAATTATGAGCCATAATCGACATTAGGGATGTGAGCTGAGTCATTCTATCGCTCACTCCACTAATCCATTGCTGTTGCGATTCCAGAAGCTTGAAAACTTTTGCTTCCCTTTCTCTTGATTCTTTCTCGTATTGCTGGTGTCTCGCTTCTAGCATCTCCATCATATCCATCAACTGCTTCTTATCAATAGTGGCCAACGGGTGGTTCCTTGTTTCCTTCAAAATCTCTTCCTTTCCTCCTTCCCCCGTTCGCGTCCAAATTTTTTCTTTGCTCCTGATCCCTGGCTCCATTAACACACTTTTGTCTAGTTGTTTGCCATCATTTTCTGACGGTAAAGATACAAGATTTCCGAACACATACAGCCTTCTCTTTCGCGTCCCAAAGGAGATGTCCACATCCCCCGTCTTGCAGTCAATTACCGCGCCGAACGTAGCTAAAAATGGGCGTCCTAAAATGAGCGCAGGCGCGTCGTCTAAGCTTTCATACTCCATGACCAAGAAATCTACAGGGTAGAAGAAGTCTCCAACCTTGACTATGACATTAGTCAATTTCCCCCGGGATACCTTTGTTGACTGGCCAGCCAGCTGTACTACAACTTTTGCTGGCTCTATTTCTTCATTCTTGTACTTATCATACAAGTATCCTGGCAACACATTTACACTTGCTCCCAAATCCAGCAAGGTGTTCCGAATGACCACGTCTCCTACAGTAGTGGTGATCAGTGGCGATCCAGGGTCCCTCTCCTTTTTGGGCAGTGTTCCCAACAATGCCTCACCGGCCTAAATCGTCAATCTAACGGTGTCTGGTGTGGGAGTCTTACTTTTTTCATTTCTTTCACACATCTCCTGAAGGATTCTTGTATCCTCAGGAGCATCCTTAAGTTCATCCCACAGCGGTTGGTTTATCAAAGGCCCTCTTGGTTTGGGTGCTTCTTGTTTCCTCTTCCCTTTCTTATCTTTCTTCTTCTGCTTGATTCCTGCTACCGTCGACTGCTCTTCTTCCTGAACCTTCGTGTCCTCCTTCTCCTGGACTTTTTCTCCTTTTTCAAACTCTGTCTTACTTCCTGAATCCAATAAGTCCTCTAAAGTAACTTTTCTCCATTCAGCTTCAACAGTATTCACGTGCTCTTTCCTGGCTCGTTGATTGTGGGTCGGATTAACCTCCGTAGCGCTTGGCAATTTTCCACTGTCCCTCTTTTGCTGATCCTCGGCCATTTGTCCAATTTGTCGTTCCATGTTTGCGATGGCTTTCGCATTTGCTTGAGACTGTTGCTGCGTAGCACTGAACATTTCGTACATCTTGGCAATCATCTCTTCTTGAGTCCCCGGGGCATTATTGGTAACATTATTGGGCCCCCTGTTGTTATTGTTGCTACCATTCCCATTTGTATTCCCATTATTATTGTTGTTTGCAGGCTGATATGTTCTAGGCTGATTAGTCGATTGACCTTGGTAATTGTTTTGCCTAAAATTCTGCTGATGTCCTTGATTATATGGTCTGTAGGGTCATCCATTGTTATACTGACCTTGACCCTGGCCATGAACTTGGTTTGCCTCCTGAACCTTCGGTCCTCCTTGACCTCCTTGTGATTGACCCTGCGGTCCATTCTGCAGCGTTGACATGAGCCTGTCAAACTTCTTATTCAAGTAACTTATTTCCTTTTTTACTTCTTTCTTCCAATCAGCATCAGCTCCCACTACTGCTGCTGTGCCTACAGTCTTTCTTGTAGAAAAGTTTGCTTTGGAGCCATTGCTTAACTGTTCCAAGAACTGCCACGATTCTTCTGGGTCTTGCCACATAAATGTCCCACTTGATGAGGCATTTATCATAGCCTGGTGTGTCTCACTAACTCCCTCAAAGAATAATTTAACTAACTGCCATTTAGGAACTTCATGATGCGGGCAGGATCGCAACAACTCTTTTAACCTATCAAACGCTTCGTGGAAAGCTTCTCCTGGTTTCTGCTGGAAGTCCTGAATGACCCTCCTGATCTCCGTTGTTTTGCTTGCTGGATAAAATTCTTGTAGAAACTTGGCCTTGAGTTGTTCCCAACTAGTAATACTATTAGACGGTAAAGACGTAAACCAATATTTGGCTTTATCCTTAAGAGTGAATAGGAATAACCTAAGATGTTCCTATTGACATTCCTAAGGGTATTAGCATTGGCAATCGCTATAAATTCATATAAGTGATTATACGGGTCATCCTGCTTGTACCCCCTAAACTCTGGCAATATTCCTAACAACTGAGGCCTTATTTCTACTTGAGATTCAATATTGTCAGGAATATAAATTGGCGACGAATCATCATATTCCCGTGGCTAGAAATGTGATGCAACCGATTGCCTTCTCGGTTGTGCAAAATATAAAGGTTGAGCAGGATTACCGTAAAGATGATTATTATAATTCTGCTGACCTTGTGGTGGTGGATACTATGGTGCTCTCCGTAGAGGTCCTCGACCTCTGCTCCTTGGTTGTTGAGGTGCTGGTGGCATCCATCCCTCGTCTTCCTCATCATATCTCTCCTCCTCCTCCTCTGGATACTGGTATTGTGGCTGAGGAGGTTGTTGGTATTGTATAGGTTGTGTAGGTTGGAATGTGGGTTGAGGTTTAAAAAGAACTGGTTGTGGTTGAGAAAATGGTTGCGAGGTTGGTGTCTGCTGTCCAAAAGTTGGGGTGCCATCACGGGTCGGCTCTCCCCAAGACATTGCAGAGGTAAATGGATTGGTGGATTGTGGTTGTGATACTGGGGAAAATGGTGGAATCGATGGCGGAGTGCACGATTGTATGGGTGCAGGGGCTGAAACTGCACCACCAGAAACACTCGTGCTCCCGAACTGAAACTCTGACAGTGGGGGAATAGAAAACATCCCCGTTACCTCACCTGATGGTTCCTGGGCAACACCTACTGTACTACTACTAACTTGACTAAAACTCATGATATTCAAACGCCTACGGGAATGGATTTTGCGCGCAGTTCGCTCAATCTCTAAGTCAAAACGCAATGGGGATAATTGCTCACCCTTGCGGGTACGCATGCACTAATGCAACACGCCCGAAAAATCAAAAACCAAAAACTAACCAAATGAAACTCCAGAAAGTCAAGAAACAAGTTCCTACTAATCACCTAATCTAAGCTCACAGCTCCCCGGCAACGGCGCCAAAATTTGACACGCCTAGGTCGTCGTGCGGTCAAAAATAAGAAAAACCTAACACACACACTAGCACAGTGGTAGTCAAGGTCGATCCGCAGGAGCTTCGTGGTTAGACCAGATGACAGATTACCAACTTGTAGTGTCACGCTACAGTCGGAGGACCTAGTTTCTAAATTCTCAACTACCCAAAAGCAATAACCAAACAAAGTCAAGCCAAGCATAAGCTAAACTCAACTCAAACAAGCCTAGTTACTTTCTGAAATCAGAAGTGCATCTCTGAATCAGAAGCAATCAAAGGCATCCAAAACATCCAAACAAAAGAAGGTATAACCTAAACCAATAGCTACAGCCCAACTGAACAGTTACTGGCCAAAGTTCAATACCTAAGGCTAATCTAGTTGGCTACTGATTTCAGCAAGGGAAACAGTCCCAAACAAGGTCAAAATAACATCCAAACACAACCCAAACAAACACAATCAAACACAAGCATCAAAACACCGAAAAACTAAGATTAATTGTAACCAAATGATTTTCATTAACCAAAACTAAATTCCAGTGGTCTAATACAGTAACCAATGATGCAAAACAGAAAACTAAAGTGCTCAAAGTCAGTGGTTGTCACTCCCAAAGACCTTAGCTATAAATGCTACTTACTACCAAAAGGAAATTAACTTATAAAACCTGAAATGCCAAAAGATGGTTGCTGAAAACGAATTCTTGGAGTCAAAGAGCCTCTACGGTCGATTCTTCACCAGGGTTTTGCTCGGGTTTTCGGCTGTAAATGCCTCTATTTATAGTTGAAATTTACCGCAGCCGCGCCGCGCATATGAGGATCCCGCGACGCGCGTACTTATCAGATCTCGTTTTCTCGGCCTTTGAATTTGGTTCACCGCCTTTGACCCGCGTTGCATGTTGTTAATTCCCGCGGCGCGCGTACGTATTTCCTTGATTTTTCATTCCTTTCCAAACTTTTCCAATTTGCACGCTTTTAGTCCCTGTTTTCATTCTTTTCTTCCAAACAAGTCCTGGCACGAAAAGTGAGAATACCAAGATATATCTGATATAATTTCATCAAGAATATGGCTCAATAACGCCTAAAATACTTGATATCACTAGGCGTTGTCAGGAGTCTTCTTGTTTATTTTGCGGCTTAGAGGAGGAATCTATTGAGCATGTATTCATCAATTGTGACTTTTCGCGTAGAATTTGGGCACGTCCAAGTGGTTGGTGTGACTTTAGTGTCGGTCAATTTTCGAACCTTTTGGATCTGTTTAGTCATTATATGTCTGCTTGCACCTCTTCAAAAAGGAAAAAGTTCTGTAATGCTCTTATCAACGCAATGTTTTGGTTCATTTGGAAAGCTAGGAATGATGTCAATTTTCGAAAGAAGAAGCATAACCCTATGATGGTAGTAGATGCTATTCAATTGAGTTTATTTAACTGGGTGAAGTTCAGAGGTAAGATTCCGGCTTTAGAATGGTTCTCTTGGTGTTGTAACCCATTTAGCTCCGGTCTAATCCCTTGAGTGAGATGAGTGTGTGTTTGATTTTCTATCTAAGTTCAGGAGTGTAGTGAGGATAATGAGAATTGTGTGAGTTAAGTTTTAGAGATTTGAGGAATCGTAAGGTTTGTTTCCTGGATTTTTGTTGGAGTTTGGTTAGTTGTCTTGTTTGTTTCTTTGAATTCGGGGTGGGGGGTCAAGTGGTGTCTATTTTGGTGTTGTTGGTGTTGTGCTCTCGTAACAGGTTTTCGTGAGTCTTTTTTTCATGGGTAGGCTAATTTTAGGCTCCTGTTACGCTGCTGCACTCATTTCGTGTTCTCTTTTTTTTGTGTGTGTTGGCTATTTCAGGGCGGGGGGAGGGGGTGTTTTCTTGGTGTGGGTGTGTGTGTGTGGTCAGTGGGTGTTTGTTTCACTTTTTTTTCATTTCCGGTACTTGCTTCAGTTTGGTGGTAGTGGTGGGTAGTTGCTGGTGTATTAGTGGGTTTAAGTTTGATTGGTCCTTATTTTGAAAATTCACAAAGCTTCTACTTAGTTCCCTGAGGTTGGACGATTTTGCCCTTGTTCTAAGATGGTCTCGTGGGATGTTTTGTTTCTTTGGCTCCTGCTGCTGTCCTATGGTTTTAGATTTGGACAGATTTGCCCCTGGTTGCATTAAATGCTTTTGGGAGTTTGGTTTTGCTGTCTTGGGCGTAGTTTGGTGTTGGGTGGAGGTTGCTTTGAATCTATTTTTTTATAAAAAAGTCAAAGTACACTGCTTTGAGGAGTTGGTCATTGTATTTGGTGCGTGGCTCCTGATGTTCATGGTGGATGTGTTGCTGAAATTTTTCTGGACAGATTTGCCCCTGGTTGCGTGTCAATACTTTTGGAAGTTGGTTTTTGCTGAGTTTGGGTGTTGCTTAGCTGCTGGGCGGAGGTTCTTTGATTCTTTGATCCTTCTATTTTAGTCAAAGTATCTTGCTTATTTGGAGTTGTTCTTTATGTTTAGTTGTGGCCCTATTGTTTCTGGTGGTTGTGGTGTCGAGCTTTTTTGGTCGAAATTGCCCCTGGGGCATTTTTAGCATTTCAATCATTTGTAGTCCCAGTCCCTCCTTCTGTTTGATTAGGAGGTTGCTCGGTCTGTGTTTCGCTAGTTCATTGTTTTTTGGTGGTTTTATTGAGCTATTTAGTCTTGGGCTGTTAGTTTGTCATTTTGATTATATGTATTCAAATGATGTACTTTTCTTGGTCTTCCAGCTTCCTGCTGGAATTCCTCCCTTAATAAAGTTTTTGCTGTTCAAAAAAAAAAAAAAAAAGCTATTGGGATTCCTCTTAATTCAATTTTGTTTTGTAAACCTCATTTGAAGATGGGTAGAATTAAGTAGATGTTTATATAAGTCACGTTTTTCAGGTGGTTAAATATGCTGAAGAGCTTATGTTGTAAATGACTGTACTAGTAATTAATGTTAGCCAAACGTACCATTTAATATAATCATATAATACAATGAACAATTTGATAAAAAAAACTTAGTTTGTAATTATAACATCATTCATTAAAAAAGCATGGGATATAACTGTTCAATTTGTGTTTAAAAATCGCTTCCTAAAGCCTAATTATAACTTTACACTTATTGTCGTTCCTTGAGACTCTCGACTTTGATAATTTGGTTGGTAAATGAGTTGGATATTTTAGGTGAATATGTCCTAATTGTTGGCATCTAATGTATCTTTTTAGTATTGGCCCCTTCCTTGAGAAGGTATGCAAGAATGCTTTTTACGATGACCAATTTGTCGCGTGTCCATCAACGACAGTCTAACAGTTGTTACCTCGTCAACTCTTCTCATTCAAAAGGGTATGGTAAAGGATTCACATTGTCGTGGTATGCAATTTGATAATGCTTTATGGAGAACCAGTATGCAGTCCAAGAGTGAAAATGTCATTTATCTAAGAAAATACAAGTCACGAATGCATGACTACAAGGTAAACCAATGTATTACCACTCCCTTCATGTACATGAGTTATCCTGTCGATTAAAATCAACGATATCATTTTTCCATATTATGTACTTTAAATGTGTATTTTGACATTTCTAACACCTTTTGTGTGAGACTTTCATTCTTTCTTTGGTCAATTTTATGTTTACCTCGAGAACATATTTCCTGTTGAAAATTTGCTACAATAGATAGGTTACTTTTATGAAACTACTTGTGCATATAAACATGTATGTTATATTACCTCCATTGGTCTCTTTCGAAGTACCAGTGTTACACTATTAGCTAAAAGAATTCAACAAGAATCGTTATTGGTAGTTTCCACTTAGTTATACACATCATATTCATTGACTTCGTACCGTTGGAAGTCATAAATTATATCACAACCATGAGAAGCAAGATCTTGCCTACTTTTTGAACCCAATACAGTTAAATTCAATCACATATTTCCAATTTAACATTCTAGAGCCTAGCCATATGATCTTGGAAGTCACCTGCTCAAAATACTTTTCATGTATCCTAAGATATGATTTGATTTATATTATTTTTCTTGCATTTCAAATGAATATTCATTAGAAAATGTTGACAACATAGTCCATGATGTGCATTTGGGAATACACACCTAACAACATATTCAATGGTTTTAGCTTTATTATATATGAATGTTAAGCCCTCTAAATCACCTATTGCCCATAAAGTTTTTATAAAAATCAAGTCTATGGATACCTCATCCTCTATTTTCCTCACTCCATAGGCCAATAGCAATATTTGGTTTTGTCAATCTTAATGGTTTTAAATTTTTAATATCCAAAAAACAAAGAAATAAACTGTACTGATGTTCGTATATGAAGTAATGAGGTCAAACAATTAATAGAATAAATAGAAAAATAAATAATGATACTTATAATGTATAGTTATTTATTATTTATCAACTATTAATAAATTAAAATTAGAAATAGTTTGTTATATATTAAGTGGGAAAATTATTAAGCATTTATTAATATAATTGATAAAAGGTTTTATTAATTAACTAGAGTTTTTTTTATTAAGAGTTAATAATAAGGGTTTTGGGTTTTACTTATTAGGAAACGAAGGCTTTTATAAAATTCCACATATGTCATAAATACATAATAACATATATATGTTATTTAGTAAGTAGACAAGAAACAAGCAAAATCTTAATAACTCCCTTTATGAAGTAAACAACCACTCTCATCTCCCACCTGGATACGTGATCAAACAAAAAAAGAAGGAAAGAAAGCTTTGTTTAAGTCAGAAGTTTAACAGCTACAATTTTCCCTTCTGTTGGTAAAAAAATTGATGATTATTGATCTTGATAATCTATCTCCAAATATGAGGTATAACATAAGTAGTTAATAGCGCTATAGCGTTGCTATAGCGTCACTATAGCATTTAACGATATTTCACTAGTTTCGTTTAGCGATTGAATAATCACGATGGCGCTATTAGCGCGATTTTACACCGCTATTTTGATTCTGGTCTTTTTTGCTTTTATATTTCTTATATGAACCTTTGTAGTTGTTATGATTTGGATATTGGTTTTGGTTTGGTTGTTGTGCTTATAAATACAAGTGTATTTATGTATAATTCTAAGAATTTGCTATCCGAAACTTATGTTTTATTGTTAAGCAGTTTATGCTCGCACACTCAATTGCAGGCTGAGCAGTTAATAGCGCTATAGCATGGAGATATACTCAATAATCTTTTAGCCTTATGTATCTTAATGAATTGTTGATGTTAAAGAATTGCAATTAGTTATATTTATACATGAAATGACATAATGAACTTTTATGATATTAATTCTATATATTACTAATACTTTAATTTAGAAATTCTATATAATATAAAACAATGTTTTATTACCGTTATACCTTCGCGAAAACCGTTATTTTAAATAGCGACTAGTGACCGTTATTTGATTTTGAACTAGGATAACTGCATAGGATATAACTCTAAACACTCTATGGGTTGTTAATTGTTGATGTATGTGTTCTAATTGGATCTTAGTTTTAGGCATTAATAGAAAAATATTAAATTGTTATTACTTCCGATGTTTGTGTTTGCATGTAGGTTTTTGTATATGAATTCTCAATGGTGATATCAAAGCCTTTTTTAAAACTATAAATCACAAATTTATCTTTAGTTTTTTATTGTTCCTTAACATGTTCATGTTTGGTAAGGACAAAAGAATGGTAACACTTTAAATGAATTAAATGTTCTCATGATTTACTAGTCATTAGGTGGGTGTTACAGAAGTTACAAATTGCTATTTAGTTTTGGATTAAATGTTATAAATTGATATTATTATTGGAGTTAAATGGGGACTATAAACATTTGGGTATAAAATGTGAGTGGTCCCCAACATATAAAGACACATAAATCTCTTTGTCCAATCTTTGATCCCATCATCAAATGTCATTTAAAGAAATACTAAGAGTTTTTGTTGAGGAAGACAATCATACACGAGTTCTAGTTTGTCATCGAAATTCCGTATCAAGAAGACAACACAATTACGATTAATGTATCAAATTCTTTTATATCTTGATAATTCAATAATATCGTTTCGATCTATATTTATGATAACAAGCATCTCTAATAATTAACATGGTGGATTCATTTCCTAGTTTTCTACCAAAGTTATGGTTTGACAACCAAAAGATGTAAATGAAAGAAAATTTCTCGAAACTTGGAAGTCATGTACACCATGTTGAAATGTTTTCACACTTTAAAGTATTTTTAAAATTGATAATTCAGAAAAGTCATTACATTTTGACCCTATCTTCGATTAAGTCATAATTGTTTTTATATTCAATTAAGCTTAACATTTTGTTAAATGTTTACAGTTTTAATTATGTATAAAAAGGAAATATTTATTAAAGTCCTTATATTTTGACCCTTTAACAATTCAGAGTTGAATTTCGGTTTTTATTCGATTAAATCTTTATATTTTGACACTTACATTTTAACCCTTACATTTTGACTCAATACATAATGAGTTGTAAAAATATGAAAACGACATAACCAGCTACTATTCAAAATTGTAAATATCTAACAAAATATTTAGATTAATTTAATAAAAAACATTTAAAGCTTAATCAAATATATTATTAAAATATAAGGACTTTGACGAATATAATATTTTTTAAAATCATAGATATGTATGAAATTTTCGAACATATTTTATGTCATAAAAACATTTCAAGATGTCCCCTATTTCAAAATTATCATAACACGATGTTCCAAAACACGATTTCATTTTCGAAAATGTCAGATGTTCAAACATTATTAGTTTAATATGTTTTTTTTTTTGAACGGCAAATCTATCATACTCCTAAACTACTCCTTGTTATGTTAGTGTCAGTGTTTGAACCCATGACCTCCTTGTTAGTAATCACCTTGTTAGCCAAGTGGGCTAACCCCAACTTGTATTAGTTTAATATGTAATGTGGTGATTTTCTCTGAATATCCATGTTAATAATTATAAGCGTATGAACCTTTTTTAATTCTTTTATTATATAACATAAATATATGTAATAATAATTGAGGAGTGAATGGTACAGATTTCCGTATCTCTCCGTACGTGTTGTGTGATTTTTTGGTGGTTTCGCATGAAGCCGCTTATTTGGGTCCAACCGACGGGACCTAAGTACCTTCACACCTCAACATCATCTGCAATTTTTTTGTGTTCGTCAATTTTGACCACATATCTTTCAAATATGGTTCACCACATGTATCGATTCAAATAAGTCAAAACTTGAGTTTGATTAGATGATATTTGGCTATACATGAAACTCATAACATCTTTCTTGATGTAAATTGGAACTCGGCTATAGAAGAAGTTTAGTTTTGTTCAAAAATTGAAGTGATGAGCTCTTTAATTTTTGCTATTGAGTAAGAGTTGACTGTCTGGACAGGGGCAGGCCTATAGGGGGTTCTCGGGATAGCACGTGCTACCCCTCAAATTTTCCGGTGTAGTGTAAAATTGTTTGAGAATTTTTCATCGTAATGTAAATTTTCCGGTGTGCTACCCCTAAAATATTGTATGTTACCCTTGAGATTTTGTTCTGGGTCCGCCAATGACTGGATCAGTGTTTGACCGAGTCAGACTTATCCTGAAGCTGACTAGGTAACAAGTAAATTTTAAGGCTTGGAACCGAGTCAGAGATAATTTTAAGGTTATCGAACAGTCTGACTCAGACCGAGTCAGATTTAACCTCTTACTCAACCGGGAAAAGACAAATCATAAGTCGCTTCAACATTTGTTATTACCCAAACCGATTGGAATAAAATGTCGGTCCAATGGGACGATATTGAACCGACTGGAATGCACTTAAGCGGTTGTAAGGTCCAAAAAGTCAAGGTTAACCCATTAGTGTCGTGAATAAGCATGTAAATGTTTAAAGGAAATTTTGTTTGGTCAAAAGAATTGTTATTTGAGCTTTAAGGGATTTAGCTCACGTTGTTTATGGGTTAAGAGTTGAGACCGATTGGAAAGCCCAGATCATTTGAACCTGAAAGGGAATGGAAAATGATTTAGTTTGTTAAATGATTTATTAAAAAAGATAATTATTTTAATGATATTTGGTATTAGCCTATCACAAAAAAATTACATATTATGTAGTGAAAGATGTAGGGATGAGTATAGTTTGATTCGGTTCGGTTTTTAAATAAAAACCGAAATAAAGCTGATAGTCTTTTTTTTTCTCTTATGTTTTTCATGTTTTTTTTAATCTTATGTTTGAGTTTTTTCATTAATTTTGCTGTTAAAACTTAAAAAATAAAAGTAGCTAAAATAATAATAAAATATGACTCAAAGACATGCTATTGATTTTAATTTTAGATAGAAACTATAAATACATACTAATATTTTTAGTTGTTAACATATTTAGTCTATGAGAGTTATATATAAGATATAATTTTGGGTATTTTGGTTTGTTTTGAATTCTTTCGTTTTCTATAAATGCAAAAATCAAATCGAACCGAAAAAGCTGTCTTTTCTAATATCCAAAAACAAAAACATCAGTTTTTAAAAATTCTTGCTTTCTCTTTTTGTTTTAAGTTTTTGGTTCGGTTTCAGTGTTTTTACACACCCCTACATGTGAAGTAAATCTTGCATGTATAACAATTATGTCATATAAGAAAGAATGGAATACATATGTTTGTGTAGGTATTAGTATTAAGGTAAACTAGAATGTTATTTAAAACATGCGTGAGATATTTTGTACCATTTAGTTGGATTATGCATATAGAGACAACTTTATGAGTTTTATGTACTATGGTAAAATACAAGTAGGTTATCTAACAGAGCAAGAATATCAACTACACGAGAAATAAAAAAAGAGTTCAAAATTAGTTGCACATGTAGTTTGAAGCATGTTAAAAAACTTATGAAAAGAAAGAAAGAAATGTCCTTAAAATATATAATTTCATATACATGACTTCGAATGGTAGATTGCCTAAATTAAGTAAAAAGTATGAAAACATGAAACTTTCGGCAGTCGAAGTATTCTTATGAACCTAGAAACATATTATGATATGAAAGTTACTTGAGAAGACATCCCAAAATGCATGAAAATAGTTTAAAAGGGTTTGACCCAGAAACACACTTGATTAAGAGATGGGATATTGAGGCACAATCGATGAGTGAGCCTTAGACGCCTCCCACAATAGATTACTCTGGAGTGTAGCTCAGTTGGTTATGGGACAAGGTGACTTTGCCTCAATACATAATAGGTGTACGGTTCATATATCACCCATCCCCTCATTAGCCACAACCGCTGAGTGAGCTTTAGACACCCCCGTAATGGAATCTTGGAGACCGGGTGTTGTGTAGGCCAGTTAAGGTTGTCGACGTCAACATTTTGCCTCAAGGAATGTAATATGTGTTAGATTAGGTGTCTAAGCCATGACTATAATTAGTATATACTTGATTGTATGACACTCCTCACTAGGGATTTGTAATTTAAAACATCATTTATCAATAAAACATCATTACTTCAAATATAATCTCATCATTGCGGAAAATTGGTCCCAAAACAACTAAAAAGATGGTTTTAAATTTGTAGCGAGGTGGTATCATAAATCCAGTACAAAAACACGGTCTAAATGGCCACACAAACCGTGGTCTTCTAAAAGTCCTTGCTTCATCACGAGCTCTTATTCAAAACCTAATTACACATCAAAACAGTTAGGAAATTGAAATGCCTAGTGAGTTACCCGAGACTGTCTCATTATGAGTGGAAAGGATAACCTTAACACTCGAGACAACCTCCAAAAATATTCTCTTACACATTTATAGTTTGAAATAAACACATCATAAGGTTTTCTTAAAATAGAAGGTCGTGATATGCACATGCAATGCAACTATCCCAACCCATGTCCACCTCATAAGTCCATCTCACCTCAATGGCACCCACCTAAGTTCACAAGCAAACGCACAAAGCATAATACTTGATTCCCGTATGGGTTGAAACTAAGACTAGTGGCCATTACACTAGCCTCATGAGGGGTAGCAACTCCCTCATGCAATTCCCTAATGTCGAGAACAACTACTCCTCACCCTCTTTATTTTCGAGAAGGGTAAAACTCATAATAACTCCTCACCCTCTTTGATTGAGAAGGGTAAAACTCGTCCTCAAGGTATCCCACGGTCAAAACCCCATCCTATATGTAATGCAATATGCAATTAAGATGCTCAAATATCATTTTAGATTTCATAGTACTTGTTCATCAAAACATTTTGAAAAGACTCTTTTAATGCCATGCACACATAAGTTTATGCAACAATTAACACATAAGAAGTAATGCATGATAATGGTAATAAAACACAAGGTTAAAAGAGGGATGTGTACTCCCGGTAACTCACCTTCCTTAAGTTCCAAGAAGATGTCACTCTCTTGCTTCCACCTCAGTTACTCTTCTCCTACAAGATATAACATCCAACATTACTAATAACTCTAAGGCTATTTAACTTCACTAAGTAGATGTAAAATATTAGTTAAACATGTCCTAGGAGTTTACTTGAGCATTAGAACCAACATCCCAACCCTTAAAAGCTCAAAACTCAACATTTCGGGACTGTTCAGGCTGACACGGGCCGTGTTCCTCCTTACATGGGCCTTGTTCTGCTTAACAGAAGGTTTTACAGACATCCTGACACGGGCCGTGTTTCCCACAACCCGGGCTGTGTTCCGAGTACAGTAACTTCCGACTTTTGGTCCTTTTCTCCCTCATTTTGGTCCAATTCAAGGTCTTAAACAACTCCAAACTTCTAGATATCAAAAGGGCCTTATTCCTACCTAAATTACCCATCATTTGGTCCAAACAAATCATCCCATAACATATCCATAACTCAAATCCATGCTATAATCCCAAATTTGCTTCATAAGCTTAGATCAAGGAATATCCAATTCCACTCAAACAATTGATCAACAATTCAAAGGGTTCCTTCTTCCATTGATTAGAAATCACTAGAAACTCACTTAGACTTATCATAGAACACATTTAAGATGCAAGTTGATTCAATCACCAAGGTTTCTCCCATTGATGGGTTTTCCCCAAATATTAGGGTTCATGTGAATCATCAAGCATTCTAAATGATCCTCCAAGCCTAAGACAACCAAATTGTGAAGAGATAATTACTAGAATCCATAATATACACCTTTGGGATCATAGAATTCATCTCCCCCAACTATGGAATTCGAAATTGAACTTAATCTACCCAAAATGATGGGTTTCTAACATGGAGATTAGATTTCTTACATCAAATCTTCAATTGATGGATGTAAACCACTTAGATCTTGCTAAGATCAAACTTCTCCACTTGAATCTCCTGAAAATCGCCTCTTCTCCCTTTCTCTCTCTCAAAAACGTGATCTACAAGAGAAATGGGGGGTTTTTCCCCAACTTAAACTCCCACCTTTTCAGTTTTTTGCAAACTAGTCCCTCCAAAACTTAAGTTATGTCATATTTGCACTAGAAGTCCTTCCCCATCACTTCTAAAATATTTATTACAAACTAAGTCCCTCTTCTAGAACCCCATATGGTAATTTCTATTTATACCCTTATTAAGTCATTATAGACTAGTTACTTCTTCAAACATCACATTTTAATTAAATTTACTATGAGATAATTGTTATAATTATTAAATTTATTATTTTTATTCATTAAATTATTTACCCTAGATAGAGGATGTTACAGATTGATACTAGCACAGTCCTTTTGGGTTGCCCTCAACGCTAGCAATTGGACATGACGACTTTTAGAGAGAGAGAGGTTGATTTATTATATGATTAATAAATCAAGATAAATAGTTTATTAATATATTATAAGGATAATATATTAATTAGAAATAATAATATTTAATCAAAAATAAATTAGAATAAATTTTGGGATTGATTATTTTCGCCAACTTAATAGTAGGTGATAAAGGTTTGAATTTAAGATAAACTGTTTATCTGGTTTAAATTCAGACAAGGTTTATCTATAAGGCTTATCTGCTATCACTCTAGAGTAGGGATGCAAACGGGGGCGGATTTTGGCGAAGACTATAATCCCCGTCCCTGTACCCGAACTCCAATCCCCATATCCATCCCCGCCCTGCCCCGCCTGATCCCCAAAGGGTTCGGGTGAAGATTTCCCCGTCGGGTACGGGGAACCCGATGAATATCCGTTTAACGAAAATTTCCAAAAAAAAAAACAATTTTGCAAATCTGGAAACATGGTTATTCAGACGTTAACAGAATTCTGAAGAGACAGAGGCGTATTTTTCCGAAATTCAATCAACATACAGTTATCGAATTTTAAAGGAATTTTGTACAGTTCTCAAAAGAACATCACTTATAAAATATCTAATAATATAAGAACTTAAGAAGCAGGTTATTTCAATAGATATTTTGTGCATGTTATTCTCAAAGGAAATCGAGTGCAAAATCCGAAGAACTTTGTGTGCAGATTATTTCATTCGGGTATTTTGTACAGTTATTCTAAAAAAACATTGAATCACACATTATACTAAATTCTCATGCTAAAATTCACCGATGGCTCCTGGCGTTATAATTATAAAATAAATAAACCATCATCTTCGCTTTTGAAGCTCGCGAACACTCAAGATTAAAAGAGTTTTAATACGGGTTAACGGAAGTATTGTAATGTTTGATGCCTTGACTTATCGATGGAGGGTTTGGAGAGAAGAAGTGAAGAATTGAAATGTTTGATGCCTTGAATTAAGACTACATCCTTTCTCTGATTAAGTCTTCTTGTCTTTGTTGAAGTCTTGAAAAGAGTGTAAGAGGTTGAAGAATGGAAGAGACGTAATTGGTAGACATAGGAATTGATGTTTCATTTAATGTTGATTTAATTAAAAACTGATTTTCGATATATATATATATATATATATATATATATATATATATATATATATATATATATATATATATATATATATATATATATATAGGGTCTTAAACGTAGCGCGTAGTACCATATCCGTCCCTGCCCCGTTACCTGTTAAGACGGGGAATCCCCGCCCCGTTAGGGTCGGGTCCCCGCTGGTACCTGAAACCGCAGGTCAAAGTTGCATCCCTACTCTAGAGACTATAAATAGACCCTCCTCACTCCCCATTTTCTGCGCCCCTAACATAGACTCCTCCCCTCTCTCTGTTGTTTTCCTGCTTGCTAGTTTTTGGGTGTGAACCATTTGAGGCACGACTCTTGTGGTGCTTGCTTCCAAAGAAAGCAACTAAAAGGTAAGTAAACCCTAATCTTCTTTTAGTATTTTCGATATTACCTTCTAGGTTTCTTTTAGTGTTCTTAGTTATAGATTCAATTAGAGAAAATATAGATCCTTAGGTTGCATCTGAACTTAAGAGTATAAGTTTATTTGTTATGTCTATTTCATATCAATATGTTTAGACAAAATAATACGTAGTGAATCATAACAATGCATTTAAATTAGACTTTATATAGAAAATGTGGTTATCAACCTTAAGTATAAGGAAAGCAGTATACTCATGACCAGGCACAGTAGAATAAAGTCCTAACTCTCAAAGTAGTGATGTTCCCCGGTATCATACCCCAAGTTGTTCAAGAATAATGTCGTTGAGTTTCTCAACCCTTTGCCTTAGGATTAGTCAGTTCTATTTCTCGATGGGGGCAGATGAGTGTACTGTGTTTATGAGACATTCTAGTTATTTAAGCAAGTTTGAATGATATTGAAGTAACTATATAAATGATAACAACTATATGTTCATAAGAATTAAAGTAATATGTATAAACAAAGATATGCAATTATAAAGAAACCAAAATGCCTAATAATAAGACTTGAATTGTATGTGATGTTTAACATCTATTATGATATAGATAGTTTATTAATGTGTTGAAAGTAAAACACATGAAAACAACCTAGATTCTGTATAATATCACGACTAAATGTTGGTTGCATATATATGTAAAGTTAGATTGTGTGATCTTAAGTGATTATGTGATGAATGATTCAGGTAATGAATCCTAAATGGGAATATGGAACCTAGTAGAATCCTTTGATGATAGCAAATACCAATGTTGTTATTTGACAGGTTTACAAGACCAACATATAAGGCGAGTAGATTAAGACTATTTTGCTACCCAATATTCCAAATGAGTACATAAGAAGTTTGGTTATGGAATATATTTTCAAGTATGTTAGCTAAAATAATTAACTCTTTTATATGATATGATTACATTAAAGAAGATCCCATGAATACGATAAGACAGATAAGTGTCTTTACTTATATTGGGAGATATTATAATGTCCTTACTTATATGGGAGCATAATGATATGTTCCCACTTGTATGTGAGCAGAGTAAGTTATTTACACCTATATGGGAGATACTAGTTTCCACTCATATAAGGGATAATTGTTCCTATTGATTTGCGACTTCCCATTTATATATAAGTATTGTGTCAATACTCATTTGAGAGTATTGTGTCCCTACCTATATATGACGACATAATACATAAGAGGCTGTAATGGTTGAATTGTTTTTCCAACCTTTGTTGGTGCATTTTGTTCTTGTGCCTTGCGATTGATGTTAATCTTGTTTGCTTTGACAATATCAAATATTAAACCCAAATCTTGTTATATTACTAATCGTTTACTATTGATTTGTGATTGTAGTCATTCCCATTTATATATAAGAGTTGTGTCCATACTTATTTGAGAGTACTGTATCTCTACTTATATGTGACGACGTAAATATATAAGAGGCTGTAATTGTTGAATTGTTTTTCCCACCTTTGTTGGTGCATTTTGTTATTGTGCCTTGCGATTGATGTTAATCTTATTTGTTTTGACAATATCAAATATTGAACCCAAATCATGTTATATTACTAATAACTTCACTTCAGGTAAATGTTTCATTAATGATTATTATGATGATGGATTGACAAATTAGAACATCAATTCTACATCAGATTATGAATTCGTTTGTGATGTTACATTCCAAGTAATCGACCTATCAACATTGTGATTCATATTGATAAAACAACAGTGAGTGAAGCTAATGCATTTTGATTAATTATGGTGGGTAGCTGCATGAGTGTGAAAATTTCATGAATTGATGAGAGATCGTCTCAAGAAGCAAGCTACAACGATTTTAAGTGAGGAAACAGTATGAGGTCGAATCTATATTATTCATCATAATAATATCAAATGGTAATACTCATTGGATTTTTAACTGAAATATTAAAATCAGTTATATATATATATATATATATATATATATATATATATATATATATATATATATATATATATATATATATTAAAATGGATCTATTTAAAACGTAACAAAAATATTTTTTTCTACAAGATTAAAAATTAAAACAATTTTTTTAGTTTACATTTTGTTATGATTTTTCGTTGAAGAAATATTTGTAATAAGTGTTGTTTTGACACCGCGTCTTACTTTACAAAATGAAGTTCTTTTTATTAATAATAGAATGCTTATTTTTCACTAAAAATGTACGAAAATCTTGGTAGATATTATTGGCTTTTGGTCTCATGAACCTCTATGATCCATTTGGTGTTTTTTTAAAATACATTAAAAAGTTTAGCTTACTATAGAGGACCATGCATTTTTCTTTTTGTATTTCGACATCGATTTTGTTTGCGTTTGTGAAGTTAAAGAAATGATGGATGCAGTGATTATTCAAAGCTTTACGGAGCCTGATACATCCGAGCCTCTATATAGTTTTGATACATTCGAAATTCAAGGAGATATTGATTCAACGGTTGCATCATATAAGTGGGACATATTCAAAAATCAAAAAATAGAAAAAGTTATGGGTGCTATATGTTAGGCCTTAAATAGTTAAATAGTTTGAAATTACCTCAAATACTCTCTTGGACCCCAACTTATCGATCGATTCCAAATCATAGAAAATCTCATCCATTGTGCATACCTCTAGTGCATATGTTCGTCATTAGGGATGTAAATGAGTCGAGCCGAACTCGAGTTCGGTTAGGCTCGGGATCGACTCGTTTAAATTCATAGGGCTCGAGCTCGGCTCGTTTAAATTCACGAGGCTCAAGCTCGAGCTCGGCTCATTTAAGATTTATATGGCTCGAGCTTGACTCGTTTACGTTCGTTTGGCTTGTTTAATATTTATTAATAAATAACTTGATATTTTATTGATAAATTAATATATAAAATAAAAAATAAAAAATTTATAATTTAAAAATATACAAGCTCGTTTAGGTTTGCGAGCCTAAATCGATCTCGATAATGAGGCTCGGGCTCGAGCTCGTTTAATAAACGAGCCTAAAACCAAGACTTGAGCTCGTTTAACTCGAGTTTGAGTCAAGCTTTTAACGAGTCAGTTTCGAATAGCCCGACTCATTTACACCCCTAGTCGTCACATAGATACCGCAAAAGAGAGATTCATTACCTAATTTATTTATGCTTACCTTTTCTGCCAATATTACTCCCTCCACTTAAACAATTACATAACCATTACATGTAGGGCTGTAAACGAACCGAACGAACACGAACGATGTCCAGGAGCAGAACCAGAAATATGAAGCAGGGATGACACAAAAAAGTAAAAAAGATTGTGAATATGAGAAACAAAAAGAAAGCAATTAATTGGCAAAAAAGTAGGTCTTTTTGGAAAACTGGTCAAGATATTGTGTCTATTATGCAAACAAGCATAAATTGGTATTTGATAATATGTCAAAAGAAATTAAACACACAAATGCTGCAGTCATGCAATTATAACTTTATATAAGTTTGGTCCTAATACATCAAATGTGTCGACTTTAATGATCAATTGTTCTTCAAAAAAAACCAAATTGGATCTAATCGCCATATAGTTACCTTGTAAACAAAGCTACTCTATAATGGAAACAACAAGGAATTTCATTTCAATTAATCAATGCAAACAATCAATGGAATAAACAATCAATGGAAATAAGTCATTCTAGGGTTTGAAGAGCTCAAAATTGGTTTTTTTTCTAGTAATTTCGAGTAGGAATAGCAATCCAACAACTTTTTTTTTTAAATTTCAAGTAACAACTTACAAGAGATGAAGAGATTAATGCTTATCACGAAATCAGAGGATGCTTATCATGAAATCAGCGACTTCTTCTTTCTTCTTTTTTCTAATAATTTCGAGTACGTACATTGATTGTTATATTATATCATACGTATCGATACCAGAAGAAAATGAATCGAAAGGAAACAAATTTTTTTGGGGTGTTAAAGTATCGAGGTCGGAATCGCAGGCATTTGGGAAGCGTTCTTTGATGATTTACTTCAAATTCTTACGCCCGCACTCGATAAACCCTTCTGCGATTTTGCTTGGACGAATTTTTTGAACATTCCAGGCGACATTGCGACAAGGAGGAGTCGAGGTCAGGAGATAGCTTTAATGATTTATCTTTTCCTTTTTCGAGTACAGAAGCGCGAGTATAGAAGCAGCGTATTCTGATTTCTTTTCCTCTTTCATGACTCTTGTTTGCATACAACGTATTTCCTTTCCTTTGGGCTTTTGATTTCTTTTCTTTCTTCTTCTGGGCTTCTAATTTTGAGCTGAATACTATATGTGGCCTACTTCTAAGCTAAATCTCAGTAGTAGCCCGTGCCGCTGTGGGCTAAAGCCCAAATCCGCCCCTGACGATGGCTTGTTCATGTTCGTTCGTTTAAGTTAGCCGAACAAACAAACGAATACGAACGGATAAACAAACGAGTTTTTTTGTTCATGTTCGTTCGTTTAAAAATTATGTTGTTCATGTTCATTTGTTTATGTTCGTGAACATATTAAACGAACAGACGTAAATAAACAAAAATAAATAAATACAATTGAATATAAACGAATACATAATATTATAATGTAATAAAATACAATTGGAGATAAATGAAAATAAAAGGAACTAAAATGAACAAACATAAACAAATGTAAATGAACAATATAAACGAACGTTCACGAACATAATTGAACGAACGAGACCATTATTCATGTTCGTTCATTTAACTAAACGAACGAGAATTTATGTTCATGTTTCTTAAATAAACGAACATAAATGAATTACCGCTGAACAGTTCACGAACTGTTTACCGAACATCCGGTTCTTTTACAGCCTTACTTACAAGGAAAAATAAAAAGCCCCACTATTTATGAGGATAGATAAAAAAAAAAACCCTTTTATTATATTTAACTATAATAATACATATCCATTTTTTATTTTACCTTTTCAAAAGTAACCCCTTTGCAGGTTAACTAATCAAATCACCGGGTAAATTTATTATCTGGACAAAAGATTAAATTTATTTGCAAACATGGAATATAATACGTGTATATATGATTACTGGCAAGTAATATTTTGTTACATAACTAGAGTAATTTGGTTTAATGTAAGTACATTTCTCATAAATTTAGAATCACTGAAATCACGATCAGCACACAACAGTTTGTGCAGCAAATGAAATCACCATGATATTGTTATTAATCTGGAAAATTTTGACAATCAATAGTTTGAAGTCATTCTACAATCCTGCATAAGAAGGTTTAGCAAATCAGGTAAGTGAATATTCTAAACTCCAATACGCACATGTTTAGATGAATCTACGTTAAAACATCTAATTTTGATGATTTGTTTAAAAATATTGTCAGAAATTTTTTGGAATCGTTAATAGGTTGTATTTGTCAAATAGATTGTCTAAAATTTTCTGGAATTTTAATTATGTAGTTTGCTGTATTCTGTAGTTTTCTTGCATTTAAAGGGATATATGTGTCAATTCTATAATTTTGTTGCATTTAAACGGTTAATTACATAATTTCTTGTAATTTAATGGGTTTTGTTGTAATGTTTTTTTTTATTAAGGACCAATTCTGTTAATTAAAAATTTTGTCAACAAAAAATAGTT
This sequence comes from Cichorium intybus, assembly GCA_023525715.1. Lineage (NCBI taxonomy): Eukaryota > Viridiplantae > Streptophyta > Magnoliopsida > Asterales > Asteraceae > Cichorium > Cichorium intybus. Next base: position 31,871,200 of record CM042017.1, on the reverse strand, counting down.
TTTCATTTACTATTGTGGATTAATTTGGCTACGACACACCCTTTTTTTTGGGTAAAGAGGGCGGCACCCCTGACAAATTTATTAATAAAAAGAATAAATACAATATAAGGCTGGGGACTCCCCACCTAAAAAACAGAAAATCCATCGGGACAGGCCCCAACGGACAACAAGGCTAAACTAGGAACCAAAACAAGAGATGGAACCAGAAGCAAACAAGAACATAAAGGAAAGCAACCTGCAAAACAAACAAACCATACAAGTAGAGAAAAATAACGTAGCGAAGAGGAAGAAAGTTAAGGGAGGGTCCATATCGTTTTAGCCAAATTAACATTAGTGCAAGGTTTCATAGATAGACTCAGCAGTCTACAGCGGATATCTTCCTTAACACTATTCACGACAGCATGATGAGATCTTTTTGTTGTTTTAAAAATTCGGAAATTTCTTTCCTGCCAAATATGGTAAACAGCTCCAGCAAGAACAAGTCTTCTAATGATGGACCAAATGGTCTTGTTCTTAGAAATGGGGTTAAGTTGATTAATGATATCAGACCAGTTATCAGTGGAGAAGGAGAGATTCATGACATGATGGAGGTCATGCCAAACCAAAGAAGTGAAAGAACAATCAAAGAAGAGATGGGGAAGGGAATCCGAGCAATCCCCGCAGAACGCACAATTGAGATTGGAGTTAGTGTCCCAGATTTTGATTTTATCATGAGTCTTAAGACGGTTTTTAAGAGCAACCCATAGAATGAACGCATGTCTAGGAATATTCTTGGAGAACCAAACAAGATGAAACCAAAAGACCGGTTGGTGATAGGGGCGAATAGAGTGCCAAACAGAATGAACAGAGAAAGGAGAGAGTTGACCGTCTCTAGATCTCCAAAGTAGTTTATCAGGGACGGACGTGGAAAGAATAGGAGGGTTATGAGAAAGAAGAGCAGCATGGGAGTCCCTCCAACAATGCGGGCGAACCCAAGATCCGTCGAGGACCAGGTCAGCAACCTTAGTATCAGGATCGAAACCCGCATCATGGATGTTACGGGCAGTCAAGAATTTAGAAAAGGGGCCCTCAGGGTGCCAGTTATCGAACCAAGCAGAAGTAGAGCATCCATCACCTATCTGGGAAACTATATACTCCCTTATCTTATCCCGCATATCAAGGATGTTTCGCCAGGCAAATCCAGAACCGAACTTTTTGGGAGCATCCCAAAAGTTACGGCCACATAGACGGTAAGAGTGGATCCACTTAACCCATAGGGACTCTTTCTTGGAAAGGAGTCTCCAAACATGGGAAACCATAAGGGCAACATTCCAGATAGCAAGGTTACGGATGCCAAGACCACCATGTTCCTTAGGAAGGCACACAGTTTTCCAGGAGACTTTTGCTTTACCTCGTTTCAACTCACCTTGGCACCAGAGGAAACCTCTCATGAGCTTCTCAATATCGTTAGATATAGATTTAGGAAGAATAAAAACAGAAGCCCAATAGATTTGAGTAGAAGAAAGAACAGAGAGGATGAGCTGGAGACGACCAGCAAAAGAGAGAGACTTGCTTTTCCAGTCTTTAATTCTGCATTTGACTTTATCAACAAGGACTTTACAGTCTTTGTGGGCAAGACGGGTGGTGATAAGAGGAATGCCAAGGTATCGGACAGGGAAAGAGCCCTCAGGAAACTTAACAATACGGTCTATGGCAGCTCTAGTCCTCTCACCAACATTACAGTAGAATGCTTCACTCTTCGAAATATTAGGATGGAGGCCAGAAACCCCAGAGAATTCTTCAAGAGAATCACAGATGATTCTAACCGAAGAGCTATCTCCATGACAGAAGAGAAGGAGATCGTCGGCAAAACAGAGATGGGTGATACTTTGATCTTCACATTGTCTGTGGAATTTAAAAGAGTCCGAATCATGGATGTTTCTCTTGATCATAAGGTTAAGCACCTCCATGACAAGAGTGAAGAGATAGGGAGAGAGGGGGTCAACCTGCCGCAGGTGCCTTTTACCGTCAAAAAATCTTTGTGTATTACCATTGATACTCACAGAGTAAGCAACCGTGGAAACACATGTCATGATCCAGTCAATCATACGATCGGGGAAACCAAACCCAAACAAGATGGTCCGCAGAAACGACCAGTCAACTATGTCGTACGCTTTTTGAATATCGACCTTAAATGCACACCTAGGAGGACCACGATGACGATGATAATCACGCATGAGCTCGTGGACAAGAAGAACGTTGTCGGTGATCAAACGACCAGGGATGAAAGCAGACTGGTTATCATCAACCAGAGACGAAAGATGGTTCTTGATACGATCCGTAATAATCTTGCTGATACATTTGTAAACAACATTACAACAAGCGATAGGGCGGAAATCAGTGACTTTGGAAGGGGAATCAACTTTAGGGATGAGAGCAAGGATGGTGTTGTTGAAAGACTTAAGAAGTTTTCCAGAATAGAAGAAATCCTTAACTGCCAACGACACACCCTTTGGTAAGGTATTATATATATATATATATCTCATGTCCAAGTGTGTTTTGACATTTATAACAATCTAAATGGTATAAGATGGTTATATATATGTTCTGGCATTGCACTAGTTTGGCTTGTTATCTTTTTTGAGTTAAATTATGACAAATAAAGTAATGTAGTTGAATTCATTACAAATATATTATGTGCTCTAATTATATAAAGACTCATGAAAATCGGTATTTAAACATTATTAAGAAAGTTTACTGCATCAATGAACATGAATCTAGTGTGAATGAGATACGCCAACTAAGAAAGGATAATTTTGAAATATAGACATCACTAACATCAAATCGATATAGTTTTTCTTATTTTGTACCCAATTCAAGTACTTGTGAGTTGTGACAACACGATTAATATATATGAAAAATAAACATTTCTGGGAAGACGTGTTAAAAGGTTTCTTGTTTTTTACTATTCGATGAATTTTAGGAAAATTTCAACGAAACAAAACAGAAGTAACATAATACTTTTCGTGTGATATAGAAAGAACATTCCAATTGGAAAAAGAGAGGGATGGTACTTTTGTATGTAGTATGCATCATGTTAACTTTCTATATGAGAAAAGAATGTTATAAAAAGCATTTCTTAAAAACACTACTTGAAAGCAAAGCAATCTAAAAGAAAATTAGTTGATTTCTGATATATGTGCACCTATTAATGCATCTCCTTCATTTTATGTATTTTCTTTAACATTAAGGGTTACATGTCTGCCATTTGCCGTTGAAGTTAAACTTCTATGGATATCACTAAAGAGAGAGAAGATATAAATGAGATTAATCATTTTAGTCATAAAAACCATCCGGTACAGCTGGTCAACATGGAGACGATTCTAGGTGCTACTTTCGACAGCCATGGTGATGAGAAACCAGATGTAATTGTTTGCTATGCATGTCAAAACCCTATATCAAGTGGCTTTGCTTATGGTTGCATCCAATGTCGCCATTTTCTGCATAAAGCATGCACACACCTTCCGCCCGCGCTCAACCTGCCTTCCTTATATGAGCATCCTCTAGCACTATTCTATTTTGGATATGCAAAATCAAAATCTTGGTCGTGTTATGTTTGTCGTAAACAAATTAAATTTAAGGGTTATTGTTATTCCTATTATGTAACTGAGTACAACATTGTCTTTAATGCTTGCATCGATTGTTGTATTGTTGAGCTTTCTCGCAAGGCAGAAGCTGATGCAATCAAGGAGGAGGCAAGGATCAAGGTTGAACACGAAGGACATCCACAACATACTTTAACCCTCCAATTAAGACCTGCTTCATTTCAATGTGATGCTTGCAACACTAAGGATGAAGGCTTATTTTATCTTTGTGATAGTTGTGACTTCTGGATCCATAAGACTTGTGCTTCCTTAGACCTTACCATCAAGCTACCCCATCACCATACTCACCCACTCTTTCTCGTCTATTCCCTTCCAGAAAAGTTCTTTAAATTCTCGTATTATTGTGAATTTTGTGGCATATACATCCGACGTAATGATTGGTTGTACCATTGTGCAAATTGTAGATATTTTTCCCATATCAAGTGTGCCTTAAAAGGAGAGTGTTCTTCTACCACTCCAAGGTAAAAGTTCTTTAATTTTTGAGTTTGTTTTTGTTATTTCTAGCTTGTTCTAAACAGGAATATGTGGTTTTAGAGGTGGTCCGAGTACTGTTGATGTGACATCCCGGAAATTTATACCTAGAACTATAAACAGTTAATTCACCGCAAACCTCTTTATAACCAAACCTTTTGAGCTTCAATGCATACTTTGGAAAATATAGTGTCATTGCGATTAAAATAAGATACGAGATGAAATCTTACTTCCTATAATGGAATATCTCAAGCACAAACTGAAACCCCAGTTAATACGTCTAAAAAACTGAAAATAAATATTAACCATTTGTGAAACAAAACAAGCAATCTAACCTCAGAGTACATGTTTCCCTGATTCCGGAAATATAAATAACATTCAAAACGGAGCTCATATGCAAAATTTACGACTGTTATAAGAAAACAAGCCAAAACAAACCAGTGTAACACTGATTTTCTTTAACTACATAAATCGTTTCGATCCGTTGAGGCACTTGCGCACCTCATATGGAAATTCCGAGAACATTATTGGTCTCAGATTATGGTCTATTATTGGATTCCATACTCGAAATATTTTAAGTAAAAATATTTATAAAAGTCAACTAATCGGATACTGCGGATAAATGAATGCAATATTTAAACGCGATTTCCCGATGTTCTGCAACTCGAAAAAATTATTTGTTTAGGTTTCTAGAATCAGTGCACTCGACTCAACAATTCTCCGGTCTCGAAAATAATACTAATCATAAAATCAAAAATAAAAACGTAATGATTATGTAAGCGCTTACCTCGTGAATAGTGACGTAAATAGTGATTTTCAACCCTATAAATAATATGCATCTTCTTCATTTATTTTCATTAATTCACCAAGCATCTAGCTTTCTTCCTCTCTCCCTGTGCCCCTTTGTCGCTTAAGTCTTCATTGGTGTTATTTCGCGGTGTTTCTCGAACTCGATTATTCTCGAATCTAAACTGAATTCACGCTTCAAATGTGAGTGTTACGGCCCCTTTGTCTATGTTTTTATATATTATGGGGGAGAATACATGTGAAATATAAAATGTTTTCAATAAGCGAGTACTGTACACTATTACATATATACTTATCAACATACTTGGCTTTTATAACAAAAACCATTTTGGGATGAGACTTGTCTATCCTACATTTATCAATGGCTTAGATAGTGAGACACTATTCATAACTAAGTAGAAATACCTAGACCCCACACTACTATAACCGTTAATCAAGCAGAGCGAGATACATATGTATAGATCTATACGGGTTGACACCCCCACCTATGGTTGTTGGCTACAACTTCGACTTGCAAATCGATGTAGGTGATACTTATCTTTTTCATTACTACGACGTCCATGAAGCGTTGTAGGGGGTACATTTCAGTCGAATAGCTCGGTTATAGGACTCAACTATAAGCATTGATGGTTTTCTCATAAACGTAATTTATAAGTATGGTATTACTTATGGTTTTCAAAAACTCTATACAATTCATTTATAAGTATGTTATTACTTACGATTTTCAGCAACTCTTTACAAACTCATTTACAAGTATGATTATACTTACAAAAGGAATACTTTTAGTTATTTTAAAAGTATCAGTGTTGTGTTTAGCAGAAAACCTGTAACTCTTACCAACCTTGTGTTGATCCTCAAAACTACATGTATTCTCAGGAAATCAATGAGACTTTCAGAAGATGGAAATCTTCACGGATTTCAGGCAACCTAGTTTTGTTATATCTGTTAAGGCATTTCATGTACTCTACTATTATTATTTGTAAGAACCATGTATTCAAACTTCAAGATGAAATACAACTATCCTTTGGTTTATTGTTGTACTTGTACTGTATATTCAATTGCCTGTGATCCAAGAACTTAGTCGCACAGCCCGGCATGTTCCGCCGCCTCGGTCGGGGGTGTGACAGAATGGTATCAGAGCTAAATTGGCTATAGAGAACTCGTATCCTCGAAAGAGGAATACAACTATAGCAACAGGCTTCTAATAAAAGTATTATTATTAATTACACTACTTCTCGACTACTTACGGGTGAGGTGTCTAGTTTGAACTATCGCTTGGGTTTTGGATTCAGAACAGCTTTAATGCCAAAGTGATCCTGCCCACCGGTACTTCTCATCTGGCCGATCCTTATTTGATAGTCTTGAGGTACAAAACAAAAACTAATAATACTGCAAACCCCACCAACAATATATATAGGAGTTATATATATACTCTAACCCGCGATGAGAACACTATATACAACTATAAATACATTGAGACTAAAACTCTCTAAAACATTTTGTACAAAGTATACTTTTAACATACAATGATATTTTTATAAAGTATAAGTACATACATAGTAGAACAGTGTCATAATCAGAACAATACAAAAGTAATAAGATGAGTTGAACACTACGAGTAGGCCTAGGTAATTATGTAATCATACCTAGGATAGATAGAGCCTGATCAACTATATTGGTCCAATGTGTGACTAACATGTACTTAGGAATAATCGTAGTGAACAACAAGTCTAAAAGCTTACCAATAATCATATACAAAGAAACTCTAAAATAGAATATGAAGCTAAAATACTATAGGAATATTTTATAATACTATAGAACCATACATTTAGACACTTTATCTGCCCCTATCCTTGCACAGTCAACATGATATTTTGATAATACCTGAACAATAACTATTATCGAAAACCTACCATCATTCCTACCAACAGTTCCATTAAACTAATATTGGTAGAAATTCAATCTGAAAGCCGAAGGCGGGCTATGTCACCTGCCAAGTCTTCTGGGTTCTCTTCACTTATGGTCTTGAGAAAATCATGGTTAAAACCACTCATAGCAGAAACAGAAGGCAGAGATTGCTGCTGTGTATGGGTCCCTGATGAAGCTTCTTCCCTCTTCTGAACCTTCCTTTTATTGTAAACAGACTTAAAGGTAGCTTGCCTTAATCTCTTTGTGGTATCAGTTATCTTCGAACTGGAACCCTCGACTATTGCTCTTTTCTCGTTCTCTAGACCAAGTATTACGTCTTTTCTACTAGGATTATTATCCAATTCGTGTTGCATAAATACTTTCAGTCATTACAATCTCATGGAATTAAAATTGTGGAGAAAGAAATACAATTCTTAACCTGAGTATGGTTAATAAGAGTTTGTAGACTCTTAATCTGTCGTCGAGGCCAACTTTTGATGCCTAACTTCCTACAGCGTTGCTTCAACTGTGTTGATCCATCATTGAGTTCCATTGTAGCTTGCAAAATGGGCTTGTCAAAATGCATGGATATTGTTTCCTTACTCAACGCATGTCTAGAACCACTTCCACTGCCAATTACTTACTGTGGTTCTTTGACACAAAGAATTAAATGCGGTTGTACTATTATAATTCGGGATCATTTGAGCATGATCCTGATTTGCTGATCCAAAGATAAACTTTGGTTCAGTAAAACTAGTACTTGTTGTCGGTAGTAATGGTTGATTTTCAACCATGAACCCAGGATTTTTAAATCCCTCTAGATTCATTTGAATCATCTGAAGGTGATCCTGATATTGAAAACCACCCACAAACTCAGGATTCGCTGAAGCGAACCCGATAGTGTCATCATGGATCGACTGTATTTGATATTGATTTTGAATGTCAGTTAGAAACCCCTGATTTGTTAGATCTACTCCACTATGAAGTATGGGCACGTTCATGCTTAGATTATCATTAGTAAGATCATCTACGAATGGATCTGTGTATAACGTATGTTAGATAATTAAGCAAAACAAACATAAAGCTTAACAAAATGACTTAACCTGGAAGTATATATTGAGATTTCCCAACAGCGATGTCTTGATTTAAAGGCAGTGGATCTTCAGGGAGAATACCCATCAGAGGAAAAACTTCAGGATCATCTTGAAGTTGATCCAGCGGTAATATATCTGGAAAATCTATACCTCACATAATTTAAAACAAAAATCAAAACGCTAGAGAAAGGAATAAGAAATAAAAAGGAGTTTAGGATACTATAATTACCAAACTCCAGTGGAGGTATCTGATTAAACGATAGGGAGGTACCCTCTTCCCTTAAGAAATTCAGCTCAGTGTCTGAAAAATTTTCCATAGGAGATCTGTTTTCCATACCTCGATTTGGAAATCTGAGATTATATAAGAATAGACTAGTAGTAAAAAAATGAGACTGAAAGGATCTTAGATACAAATGATGATACATACCCGTTTATATAATATCTTACAGCTAGAACTGAAAGGACAACCCCCATTATTACTACCGAAATTCAAAACATCTATAGTAGGTGCGACATTTCCATTACCCTAAGTGACATTTTTTTCAACATTCGCTGCTTATATCCGATAAGGACAAGATAATGAAAATACTTTTTTTAAAATAAAAAAAATGTATATCTCTTGATAGCAGAAATAGTTCAAAGAATTTTCAGTACTCATTTAAAAATGTGAATTTTGATGTGAAAGGTGGATTTCTTAGGACACGGAGTCAGTAAGGAAGGGATACATGTGGATCCCTCCATGTAACTCCCATTTTCCTATCTCCAAATTACACCAATAATTACTCTAATAACCAAAAGTGTTTAATAATGTAATCAAAGTTAAGAAACAAAAGCACAAGCAGTTATCATAAACACGATTACTTAATACAAATATGTCCCAAAACTAGGTTACAAAAGACCATTTTTTACAAAACTATACAAAAGAGCATGCCATAGTTCACAAAAAGTCCAAAAGTCTTGCCCCAAGTTAAGTCATTCATCCCTCTGCAATCTTCTTGCCCCTGTCACCCATAATACATACAACATAACCATTTTTATGAGCTAACTAAGCTCAATGAGAAAATAATTAAGACTTAGTAAATCATTTCATCATTTCTCAACGACTACTAAAACAAAACATCATTGATCTCAATCTCTTTAATTATCCCAGTCACTCACTTAGAGTTCTCAATCACACCAAGTACTCGTTTATGATAGGAAATTCTCAACCTTGTATAACTCGTACAAATTGATTATCTCAATCAATTAAGATTTACAGTTAATTAAATTATATCATAATATAATCATAAATAATGAATTAGAACTACTCACCTGGCATAGGTGCATCTCTTGGTCCACCTGTATCTTACGTACTTCCTTCCATCCTACGAGTATCAACTGTAAAATGAAATCACATATCATATCTTAAACATCCTCAGGCATTTCCAGAATACTTAACTCAAATGATTATGAAATAAATAGCTAATACAAATCACAATTAGTGAATATCATATGCTATCAAACCGAAACCCCCAATTTCACGGTTTTACCAAATCAACCGTTAAAACATCACAATATTCACAACAAGGACTCAATACAACATATATTAGCAATCCACTAACAACACATGAGATGAATCGAAGCATACTTTTAGATTTGGACATCTAGAGTTTGAAACCCTAAAACTCAAAATAACTAACCTTGTGAATTAAGAACTAGAGAACGCATTTCGGGTGTTAAATCCAACCTCCACAAACTTTTACTACACAAAATCCTTGATCAAAATGACCAAATTTCGCACCTTTTGCTATGAAAATAACCTAGGAGGATTATGGTTCGTAAATGGGGTAAATGAGGAAAGCTGTCCAAATAACCCCACTGAAGCAGGTTAGCGACACTAACCTTTAAAGTTAGCATCGTTAACTTTTAAAAATCCGACCCGTGCTTCGAAACCCGACCCGTGTAAGTCCACTTGATGCTACTGGATGCTACAGTAACTAGAACACGACCCGTGTGACTTCTACACGATCGAGCAGAAGTGTTATGTTACAAAATAATTTCGGGACGAAATTCCTTTAACGGGGAGGTAATGTGACATCCCGGAAATTTATACCTAGAACTATAAACAGTTAATTCACCGCAAACCTCTTTATAACCAAACCTTTTGAGCTTCAATGCATACTTTGGAAAATATAGTGTCATTGCGATTAAAATAAGATACGAGATGAAATCTTACTTCCTATAATGGAATATCTCAAGCACAAACTGAAACCCCAGTTAATACGTCTAAAAAACTGAAAATAAATATTAACCATTTGTGAAACAAAACAAGCAATCTAACCTCAGAGTACATGTTTCCCTGATTCCGGAAATATAAATAACATTCAAAACGGAGCTCATATGCAAAATTTACGACTGTTATAAGAAAACAAGCCAAAACAAACCAGTGTAACACTGATTTTCTTTAACTACATAAATCGTTTCGATCCGTTGAGGCACTTGCGCACCTCATATGGAAATTCCGAGAACATTATTGGTCTCAGATTATGGTCTATTATTGGATTCCATACTCGAAATATTTTAAGTAAATATTTATAAAAGTCAACTAATCGGATACTGCGGATAAATGAACGCAATATTTAAACGCGATTTCCCGATGTTCTGCAACTCGAAAAAATTATTTGTTTAGGTTTCTAGAATCAGTGCACTCGACTCAACAATTCTCCGGTCTCGAAAATAATACTAATCATAAAATCAAAAATAAAAACGTAATGATTATGTAAGCGCTTACCTCGTGAATAGTGACGTGAATAGTGATTTTTCAACCCTATAAATAATATGCATCTTCTTCATTTATTTTCATTAATTCACCAAGCATCTAGCTTTCTTCCTCTCTCCCTGTGCCCCTTTGTCGCTTAAGTCTTCATTGGTGTTATTTCGCGGTGTTTCTCGAACTCGATTATTCTCGAATCTAAACTGAATTCATGCTTCAAATGTGAGTGTTACGGCCCCTTTGTCTATGTTTTTATATATTATGGGGGAGAATACATGTGCAATATAAACATTTTCCAATTTCATATCAAGTTTTATAAATGTTATTATAGCTTTATAAAATGTTTTCAATAAGCTAGTACTGTACACTATTACATATATACTTATCAACATACTTGGCTTTTATAACAAAAACCATTTTGGGATGAGACTTGTCTATCCTACATTTATCAATGGCTTAGATAGTGAGACACTATTCATAACTAAGTAGAAATACCTAGACCCCACACTACTATAACCGTTAATCAAGCAGAGCGAGATACATATGTATAGATCTATACGGGTTGACACCCCCACCTATGGTTGTTGGCTACAACTTCGACTTGCAAATCGATGTAGGTGATACTTATCTTTTTCATTACTACGATGTCCATGAAGCGTTGTAGGGGGTACATTTCAGTCGAATAGCTCGGTTATAGGACTCAACTATAAGCATTGATGGTTTTCTCATAAACGTACATATCATTTATAAGTATGTTATTACTTATGGTTTTCAAAAACTCTATACAATTCATTTATAAGTACGTTATTACTTACGATTTTCAGCAACTCTTTACAAACTCATTTACAAGTATGATTATACTTACAAAAGGAATACTTTTAGTTATTTTAAAAGTATCAGTGTTGTGTTTAGCAGAAAACCTGTAACTCTTACCAACCTTGTGTTGATCCTCAAAACTACATGTATTCTCAGGAAATCAATGAGACTTTCAGAAGATGGAAATCTTCACGGATTTCAGGCAACCTAGTTTTGTTATATCTGTTAAGGCATTTCATGTACTCTACTATTATTATTTGTAAGAACCATGTATTCAAACTTCAAGATGAAATACAACTATCCTTTGGTTTATTGTTGTACTTGTACTGTATATTCAATTGCCTGTGATCCAAGAACTTAGTCGCACAGCCCGGCATGTTCCGCCGCCTCGGTCGGGGGTGTGACAGTTGATAAAGATGAAAACAGTCTGGTGCATTTTCCTATGTCAGATGCATTTACAGATCCATTAAAACTGGTACATTTTGAGAAGGTAACTCAAGATAATTATCAAAAAACTAAGATTAACCATTAGAGTCATCTTCATCCACTAGTCCTTAATGTTGAACACCAAGCTGACAACATGTATGGAAATAGTGATCTAATAAAGGTATGTCACGGGTGTGTACGACCCCTCACCGTTCCGTACTATAGTTGCAAAGATGGATGTTCATTCACACTTCACAAATATTGTGTCGAGTTACCCCTCAAATTAGAACATGTACTTCACCCAAATCATTCTCTTGACTTGATAAACACATGGGGACAAGGAATTTACTATGCATGCACTAGTTGTCATAGTTGTAGCAACACCTTTTTTTACAGATGTGAAAGTTGCGAGTTCAGGCTTGATGTCAATTGTGCATTTCTACCCAACACCATCAAACATAAATCCCACAACCATCCTCTTATCCAAGTTATTGATCCCATGTCTCTTTGTAACGCATGCAACAAATTCTATGATGGTATTAGCTATGCTTGTAAGGCTTGTAACTTCATATTAGGCATGTATTATGCAATGAGGTCGCCAAGTTCCCTTGCTCATAGGTATTGCAAAGGACATGAAATTCCATTCACGTATCCCCTAGTTGTGGATCATCCTGAAGATTTCTTCTGTGATATTTGTGAGACGGAAATGCACCCCAAGTTCCCCCTCTATTATTGTCACAAATGCAAAAATTCTTTTCACCTTAGGTGCATAAATCAAATTAGTAATTTTGAAAACGTTTTCGAAGAGGTCAGCGGGAAATTTTACTTTCACAAACATCCATTAACATATGTTTGGAGAAAGAAAACACCCAACTATGTGTGCTCTGTTTGTAATCAAGATATTAATGGATATTTGATCCTATAATGTCGAGTTAGAGTCTGTAGTTTCAATATATGCCTTGAATGTACTTTTAAAAGGACATGGGGCCTATCTTAGACTAGGAAATAAGGAAGGCCCAATTAATGTTGGCTTTCTCTTCTTTATGACTTATATTAAACTGATCGTGCTTATAGCAAACTTATACGTATTTTCAATTTGTATAGTTTCTCCAAGTGTGACTTGATGAACCATTGCAAATCATATAACAATTTGTAATAGTACATTGGATTTTGATTCACTGTAACAAAATTTTCAATTTGATCGGTGATATTCTTGTATTCTAATTAGAGACATGTACCTAACTAAAGAAAATCAAAGTATAATAAACCACACGTATTGGCCGAAGTATTTTCAGGAAAAATAATAACAACCATTACAACATTTGTTATATGCAAAGAATATATTTTTCACAGTACATGTCATACAAATAAAACTCAGATACACATATCAAAGAGTTTTATCCAATAAAACTACACATACTTATTGAAAAGTGTTTACATGTATCAATTGCAAAGACATCCATTCTTTTTTACACTAGCAAAATGAAGGGTTTTCTATGCAATCAATGAACAAATAAAGACTTATGGTTCACATGCAACCCTAAAAGATCTATGTTTTCTTCTATGAAGATAATAAACTAAAACCTAAGGCCAACAATTAATTTCTAAAGTATAAATCAGAAGAACCAACCTTTGATTCTTGATCCAGAAGCTAGCAGCACAAGTGTCCTGCCTCAAATGGAATCACACCCAAGCAATGGAGGAGAGAAGACAACAGAGTATCCACAGAGAGATAGAATTGGCGCAGAATTTAGGGTTCCCATGGGGTTCCTTATATAGCCTCCAGAATTTAGGGTTCCCAGGGGGTTCCTTATACAGAGAGATAGAATTGGCCCAACTTTGACAAGCCTGTTATCAAATGGACAAGCCTCCTCTAAACCCTAATTAGGGTTTCGAAAATATGAGTGTGCCCACTCATAATTTCGCCAAACCCTAGCTCCACTGGCCAAGTCAATTATTCAACTATTGAATAATTATAGAACCAGTCCCTGCACTTTTAATTAATTAAATTAATCACTAAATTAAATCCAATTAATTCTAGATTAATTTCTAATTAATTATTATAGTTTCTAATTAATATATTAACACTTAAATATATTAATAAACTATTTATTTATTTCTATTGATTTATTAAACACTTAATAAATCAACCTTTCTCTCTACTGACTTCTACATCAATCCTCCTGCTATAAGGGCAACCCAAATAGACTTTGCTTCTATTAATAAGAAAAATACAAATATAAAGGCATGGCTTAGACACCTAATCCAACAGTCTCCCACTTGGATAAGTCTACGACTTTAATTTATCTTCTGATTAATAAATAACCTGCAGCTTCCTAGAAACTGCTGCCGAACTCTGACCCAGTCAGTTCTGTCCATAGATAAGTGATCATATGATCCTTTGTCCAACAAGATATTTTCAGACACAAGACATGGATTTAGATCAATCTCTGTCCGATACTCTGTTTCCTGATTTCCGATTCTGCTTATGACTTTCGGACTTCTAATTGAACACATCAATTTAGTCCCGGCTGGCCAGCACTTTAGTCAACTTCAAAATCATCGAGAGGCCTACAGATATCTGTTTCCCACCAGGGTCACGGAACGAATAAGCTTCGACTCATATGTTTGTGTCTTTTACTTATGAAATCGTACACAACAATGCGTTTTATAACATCGAGTTACCGATGCGTTTACGTATTATCAATGCACAACCGACTCGTAAATGTCAACTCATATGTCTCCGCTTTAAGATCATAAGATATTATCGTCTCAACATTGCTCGTGATGTAATCCATGAAGCAATCTATTGAGCGCGGGTTTATCCAATACTCAAATCTCTATTTCTAAGTACTCATGAACGTTGTAGCAGTGTTACTGCAATGTCTAACTCCTTAGACAATCTACAAACCAATTCATGACAGTTTTCGTTCATACTTACTCCCGAAAAGTATGAGCGACTGTAGACTTTTGAATAATCAAATTATTCGGGAAGTGAAACATGCAAAATTGAAACATAAAATCTGACCGGTGGCTACTCTTGCCTAATTACCAAGTCTCCACGAGGTAATCACCAAGTCAGATTTTACATAAAACTATTATCGGTTTCTAGATTCCTTTTAAACTATTTAATTCGTGTTATGTATCTATGTCTACTTGACCTTTCACTCTTTCTATGTATTCAAATGTCATACATTTATACACTTCATCCGATCGGATATCCTTCCGATGATATTTCAATTTTGGTCATACCGTCATTCTCACTAACAACTCCATTCTATGTACTGTGACTTTCCATGGTTCTCGGGATCTTTAGTCCACATGACTGCACCCTAAGACTATTTCGAGGTGTTACGATGTGCCGGTGAGCCACATGCGCTCCATCGGAATGCCAACGAAATTCTTTAACCATTAAGTCCTTATTTGAAAACTCTTTTCAAATTGTTATCAACATTCACCTCAATCATTTTCCAATGATTTCTCACGTATGTACAAAATCCATTAAGTATTCTCAGCCAGGTCATATCCTGAATCTGACTCACTATGCTCTAAGCATTAAGTCATCAAGACATGTTTATGACACTTCTGATCGATCCAAGAAACTTGTTGGATTCGATCCAATCCTATTCCAAAATCTTTTGGAATCTTAGGATTACTTATAATCCTTGTGTCACGACTTTTAATAACTATATCCTTTCGGAGACTTTTCTTCATGCATCTTGAATCTTATCAAGATCATGCTTACTATGGCCAGGTCTATACCGATGACAACATCTATCTAATATATATGTCAATGGATTATGTGAGTATGTTGCACCTTTTATATCTCTCATGCCAAATCATCACACTTTGCAATGATAGGAAACTATTTCCTAGGGCAATGCATCTTGAGTCTCATCAAGATCATTTTGGCAGATTTTCGATCTATCTCATAGACGTTTATAACCACCCGAGCATGCCGTATCTTTATTAAGTCTTTCATAGCGATCCGTCTCTTAACCACAAGTCATTACACTTTGTAATGAAAAGAGACGTTTCCTAGAAACATTATGTAACACACATATGGAGATAGTAGATAACAGCGACACTCCCACTGGCTTTGACACAGCTATGGACTATTCACAAAATCCAAAACTTTTGGCATATTTTGAGAATCCAAACCCTTCTGATATCTTAATGGATATCTTTCAGCCCCCTTTTAAAATCCAATCCTTTGGCATATTTTGAGAATCTGAATATCCTTTCTTGCGAGATGCCTATGGGGAAATCCCGGGCCCATGTACCCTTATACTGGCATATTCTTTGTGAGTCCCTATTAGTGTGCCGGTGATCCACACGCGCTCCATTAACGACTTCCAATATGCAGTATCCTTTCGGATTTCATCTTCTATTGAGAGTGCTTCTCTCGGAGCCAATTACTTGACTCTGAGTATCGTCTCACTCAACCAGATGTTCTGAAGGTACGTTTCTGTCCATGTTGGTTTCTTTTGATGATTACTCCCGCTGGTTTTAAGACCAGTTGTAAAATCAATCAAACTGTCACACAGACTGCATCTCATCCTAAGGTTCTCTTAATTGGCAGCAACCGGGCTCACCAATGCTTCCAAGTAGCCGGATTGCTAATCCGTACCAACTATAGTGTTTTACCACCAATCGGTATGTCACCCCGATCATAACTACTTATGATGGTGATCAGTACTACTGGTCAAGAGAAGATTATGTCAGTGTTGAAACAGAAACATGATTTCTGCTCTAAGCCTAGTGATGACTAAAGGTTCTTTCTCTTGGCTAATCCTGAATTCATTCAGGACTGTCCCAACTCCCACTGTCTCCTTAGATATGAGTTCTTTCTAAAAGAGCTCTTTCTTTTCCAGGTACAGTGGGATAGCCAGTGAAATGACATTTCTGATTAGGTTCAGGCCAGTCATGAGGTTCGGACGAACACTACAAGACCCTGGACCTTTAATGTACAAGTGGGACAATCCCAGCTTTACATTTCAGACAGTGTCTGCAAAACCTACTTAGTCGAAGATGTGGTTGGAATATGGTTTATATGGTCTGACTGGTTTAGTGTTTAATTTACGGGAAACTAATTGGCAATGTATCTCATACATCGAGGATCGAACTGTTTCGACCAATGCTCCATTATCTTCCCTAGGACACATTATAACTATTAATGTTCTTGGAAGAGAATAACTGTGAAACATTTTCCCAGTTTAAGTTGTCACTCAGGTTCTGTGGATCTCGTACTTCCTTTGAAGTCCTTGAACTGTTCAAGGTTTCAATTCAATCGCTTATTCTGATAAGCGTAGCCATATTCGTCATTCTGAATGACAAATATCACGAAGTACAAACTATTGTGTTTTATTTGAAGATTCGAGCACCACACAGCCACTGATGTGTTCGTTGCTCCTAATCTCAACGTCCTTTACATATCTATGTAAGCTTATGACTTTGTTAATGTTGGTCAAGACTTGCAATCTTCAGTTGACTCCAAGTTAACTGATTCCAAAATCCTATCCTCTGGATCTTTGGGTGATTCATTTCTTGCCACATGTGCTTTATAAAGAACTTAATCATCATTTGACTCTAAGCCAAATGATTCCAAAGTCCTGACCAACTGGATCTTTGGTTGATTCATTTCTTAGCACATTAAGAACTCAACTCATCAAGTGACTCTAAGTCAAGTGATTCCAAGGTCGTGTCCAACTGGACCTTTGGTTGAATTGATTCTTGTAATATATATCTTAACAATCATAAGGGACACAATTCCTAAGATCCAAACACTTTGGATGCATTCAATATTCAAGTTATTACTAATTATGCATTCAACACAATCATACAACATTTCAAGGATATTTCAAACAACATGTGTTAAAAGAAAACTGACAATTTTATTAAAAACAAAAATCCTTACACAATGTACTATATGATAGACAATATCATACGCATCTAAAGGCTAATAACAATGTTTCAATATCTAACTAAACTTCAAAACTGCATGAGCCGGAAATCCAATCCAAATGTGCTCCTATGCGCCAAAGTCCCGTACCTTACTCATTCCCTGCACACAAACCAATATGTGACTATCACACTATGCATCACGGAATTATGGAACAGGAGTTTTGAGGTTTTTAGATATACCTGAGCTTTCAAAAGATTTTGACTTTGGAGCGTCTTCCAATCTTTCCGCGACTGTATCCGATTCTGTGGATTCCCAGCTTAAGACATATCCAGACGATCTGGATCGTTTCTTGCCGCGTCTTCCCACTGGACTTAATCCAGAAGTAGCTGAACCATTGGAGCTATGCCTATCCAAGAGTGACTCGTACAAAATCAACAGTGGACGCATTTCCATAAGGGTCTTTTTCCGGTCTTCCTTTCTATACGTCTGAATGAACAGATCGTACTTATTAGTCAGTGAAGCGAGTAGAGTGTTAACACTCGACTCCTAACTTATGGAATAACCAAGTTTGTACAATTCGCCTATGTACGCTTCAATATGAAGAACATGCGAATTGATGCTACTTCCTTCTTTTAACTTGCACTCTGCAAGTCTTTTGAAGATCCTAGCTCGTTCCTCTTCAACCGGTTTTTGGAACCTTTCCTCAACCGATTGCATTAACTCATATGGCCCAAAGGATTCAAAATCCTTGCGGAACTCGGGGTCAATGGTCAATAGCATGAGGTCACGAATCTTTTTGGGTTTATCAACTAATAAGTCATGCTTATCATAAAGGCTCTTTATGATGACTTGTTTCGGTGGAACCGGGGTCGGATACTCGGTGAGATGTAGCTTGCCAGCAATTCTGAGAGCCAGTCTCCAATTGCGAAGCCATTCCTTACAGTTAAGGCCAGTCAGCCTTTCCATATTCAGCAGGTGCTTTCTGATGCTCTCAGAAATGGGTGAAGGAGGAGAGGGAGGAGAATAGACACTTGATTCAGACATCTACAATAAACATAATTTTATTAGTTTAATTAATCCTTTTAAATAATTACACAATATATTATTTATTAAGGCTAGGACCCAAAATACCCCAACTATGGTGTGAAGAGGGATGCCGTAATCACAACATAATGGTCATTAAGGTAGATAATACACTTATCAATTTCATCTTATGAAATTCATAGATCTGTTGAGACACATTGAACTATTCAATGGCATGTTTAGTCTCGGATGTGCCCCACTGTTTGTGACTGGGATACCAAGGATCACAAACCGGGTGTGAATAACCATGCAAATTCGCTCGGTACTCTCGAAGTCAATTGTCATCTCTAATTAACGTGCCGGTTAACCACACACGCTCCGTTAATAATGACAAAATCGAGAAACCCATTGCAAGTCTTTGCGGACCCCAGTTGGCGTGCCGGTAAACCACACACGCTCCACCAACGTTCCACAAAGTGCAATGTGCAATTCCATGGATTAGCCCCAATTCACATTTTTTATCCTAAAGTAACTAGATTGGGTTTTTGTTCAAGGTTCTAGTACTTTCAATTATAGCATTATACTTTTAAGAGGCTTAGCGGTTCTATCAAACCCGTTCGGCTAACGACACTCGACTGACCAGGAGAGCGGTGGGTAAGAGTAGATACCCATTAGACAGCCATTTTATAGGCAGTCGCCTTATACCCTCTTTATAGGACAGTTTTGTGAATGAGGCCTACTAGCCGTAAGACTAACCAATTTTCTTATACATAAATAATTAACTTTTAATCATAATTATATAAGATATATTTTAATCTTATTAAAATATTTTAGATTTAATTTTGTAAGAATTTTCGCAAATTTTAAGGAATTTTTTGAAAATTTAAATTAAATCTTTAAGCTGATTTAATTGATCTTTTAATTAAACAATTAATTAAACTAATTAAATCAAATATAGGCATCACAAAATTAATCAAATTAATTACCTATATTAATCCCTAGATTTCGAAATCTACAAGATATGGATAAGGATTCTAGTTATTTAATTAATCAGCAATTACCAAAAATAACAATCCTAATCTGGACAGCAAATCAAGGGGGAATAAAGGGGTGGCGGCTAGGGTTAGGAAACCCTAGCCTAGGCCACGAAATTAAGGACATTCCAAGAGGGTTTTTTGCAAAAACACTCAAGGCAAAAAATATTCAAGCAGTTTATATCAATTCATAAGAAAACAAGCCTAAGCTCTGATACCACTGAAGGGTTTTCTATGCAATCAATGAATAAATAAAGACTTATGGTTCACATGCAACCCTAAAAGATCTATGTTTTCTTCTATGAAGATAATAAACTAAAACCTAAGGCCAACAATTAATTTTTAAAGTATAAATCAGAAGAACCAACCTTTGATTCTTGATCTAGAAGCTAGCAGCACAAGTGTCCTGCCTCAAATGGAATCACACCCAAGCAATGGAGGAGAGAAGACAGTAGAGTATCCACAGAGAGATAGAATTGGCGCAGACTTTAGGGTTCCCAGGGGGTTCCTTATATAGCCTCCAGAAGGCTACAGTCAAAACCCTAGAGGAGCCTAACTTTGACAAGCCTGTTATCAAATGGACAAGCCTCCTCTAAACCCTAATTAGGGTTTCGAAAATATGAGTGTGCCCACTCATAATTTTGCCAAACCCTAGCTCCATTGGCAAGTCAATTATTCAACTATTGAATAATTACAGAACCAGTCCCTACACTTTTAATTAATTAAATTAATCACTAAATTAAATCCAATTAATTCTAGATTAATTTCTAATTAATTATTATAGTTTCTAATTAATATATTAACACTTAAATATATTAATAAACTATTTATTTATTTCTATTGATTTATTAAACACTTAATAAATCAACCTTTCTCTCTACTGACTTCTACATCAATCCTCTTGCTATGAGGGCAACCTAAATGGATTTTGCTTCTATTAATAAGCAAAATACAAATATAAAGTCATGGGTTAGACACCTAATCCAACACAAAATTCACTAAAAGATTGAAGGCATGTGGTAAGAAACGTTTATAGTAAAGGGTGTTTGTTTTGCTGCTGATAGATACGTTGTATGAAAAACATACAAGTTGGCAAGCTTCTGACTTGTAGTAAGCTTGCTCGGATTGGTAATAACTTTCCTGTTTATCTTATCAAGTGTTTATTGTTTGAATAAATATATTTATAATTATGTATATAAACCATAGATCGAAACCATATTATTGAATCACCAAGATAAACGAATCTCATACCTAGATCCCTTGTTTGATTTTGTCGTCTTCTTAATGCGGAATAATGACGACGGAGTAGAACTATTATTTGATGGTCTTCCTCAACAAAGACCTTTAGTGTATCCTTCTCACACTCTTAGATGATGGGAATCATGAATGTAATAGAAATGTTTGTGTGCCTTTGTATGTTGGGGACCAACCACTATTTATATGAAAAAGTTTAGAGCATCCATTACACTCTAATTTATGACATTAATTCATAATATTGGATAGCCATTTGTAACTTATAAAGCATATAATGCCCACATAATGATCATTGATTTCTAATATTTAATTAAAATTATATTAGAAATATAATAATCTCCCACTTGGGTCTTATATGCTTAAAATTGTATTACATATTCTTTAGGCGCGTTGCTATTCAATTTCACTTTATTTCTTTAAACAATTTGGTCCATCTTATTCATAGATATTGAACCAACGCGATTTTAATCATATATTAAAGGATGATCAAACCACCATAATCACAATACCTACACACTTAATGACATAGATCGAAAGTGTATAAAAATGGTATGCAATGTAATTTTACACGTGTCCATTTGTAGATGATCCAACTGCAGTGTTAAGTGAGGTCAATTCCTTATGAAACATGTATATTGCAAGTCTTTGAATTTAGGACAAAACATCAACTTTATTCTGCAAAACTTCCTTACACAATGTATTCATATAAAACACATAGTATCTTAGGACTCCCACTAAACCAAGGTATCATCTATGATAACCCCCATACGAGCAATATGCTCATGGAAAACCTTAGGCGTCAAGCCTTTGGTTAGTGGATCTGCTATCATTGAACTGGTTCATATGTGATTTATAGCCATTTGTCCAATCTCAACTCTTTCCTTGACATCTAAATACTTGATGTCAATAAATATCAACTTTGTTGAGCTACTATTGTTGTTAGAGTAAAGCACTGCGGCCTTATTGTCACAATATATTTTCAAAGCTCTGTCAACTTCGTCAACTACACGTAACCTTGTGACAAAATTCCGAAGCCAAATTCCATGGTTGGATGCCTCAAAACGAGCTATGAACTCGACATCCATGGTTGATGGAGCTATAAGTTTCTGTTTGATAGACTTCCAAGATATGGCTCCTCTAGCTAACATAAAAATATAGACTAATGTGGAGTGACTGCTGTCTTGACATCCAGCCCGTCTAAATCAGAGAAACCAAGGACCTCCAAACTCTTTGATTTCCGATTAGTGAGCATATAATCTTTTGTTCTTCTTAGATATCTCATCACATGTTTTGATACCTTCCAGTGTTGCATACATGGATCATCCAGGTATACATTAGACTTCTTACAACTGAAGTGTAAGGGATCGTTTTCATTTCATTTCTTTCAATATCATTCATGGGGCACTATTTCAGACTTAGTTTGTCTCCTTTACATATAGGTGTATCTCCTCGTTTACTATCTTTCATGCCGAATCTGCTCAAAATTTTCTCGATATAGCTATTTAGTGAAAATATAAGGATACCTCGAGAGCGATCTCTTAATATCTTGATTCCTAATACAAAAGAGGCATCACCAAGATCTTTCGTTTCAAAAATTTTTGTTAGAAAGTTCTTTGTTCATGCAATAAGCCCATATCATTACTTGCTAGAAGAATATCATCGGCATATAATACCAGAAAGACATATTTACTCCCACTAAACTTTTGATAGACACAATTATCAACAACATTTGCCTCAAATCCATACGAGGTGATGACTTGATGAAACTTGTGATACCATTGGCGAGAAGCTTGCTTAAGGCCATAGATGGATTTCTTTAACTTGCAAACCATAGAATTTGGATCACCTGACACAAAGTTTTCTGGTTGAACCATATAAATCGTTTCGTCAATGCTGCCTGTAAGTCCTAGTCTCAGCTGGACAACCCCATATGTGTAGGTGCCTAATGCTTGGTCTTTTATTAGTCCAAAGCTCATAAAGGGGTTTTGGTAACTTCTTTAGTAGGCGCCCTATTGAGGATATAAATTGAGGACTTTAATGCTTCTCCCCAAAGAGATTCCGGTAACGAAGAATGACAAATCATACTTCAGACCATATCCTTTAGAGTACGGTGTCTTCATTCAGCTACACCGTTCATTCTAGGTTTTCCTGGCATTGCGTATTGCGGAACAATTCCACAATCTTCGACGAAAAGTGCGAAGGGTCATGAACGTTGTTCTCCAGATGCATTATACCTTCCATAGTATTCACTAACACTGACAGATCTGACAACTTTAATTTTATTTCCAAGTTGAAGTTCAACTTTAACTTTAAAAGACTTGAAAACATCCAATGATTGTGACTTTTCATGTATCAAATATAGATAACCAAAACGAGAATAGTCATTTATGAACGTAATTAAGTACAGTTGACCGTTCCAAGCAGGTGTAGGGAACGGACCACATATATTAGTATGTATTAGTTCTAGAAAATACGTAGCTCGATCGACAATTAGTTTTCTACTATCAGTTTGTTTCCCGTTAATGAACTCAATACAAACTTTAAAATCTGTCATATCTAGGGGTTCAAGAATTCCATCTGACACTAGCCTCTGAATTCTTTGTTTAGATATGTGACCTAATCGCTTGTGCCATAGAGTGGCGGAATTGTGGTTCAATTTTCGCTTTGTACCATGCAAGTTTGTATGCAAGATTTCGTTATAAGAATTAACTATATCAAGCATATATATAATCTATCAGTTAAAGAACCGCGACCTATAAATTTGGTATTTTGATAAAGACTTATTTTTCCATTTCCACGTGAACAAAAACCCTAATTTGTCCAAAACAGAAGTAGAAATCAAATTCTGTCTAAAAGAAGGCACTACAAAAGTCTCAAATAAATCCAAATGAAAGCCGGTCTTTAATAGTTACCTAAACATTCTGACTGCCTCCATAGAAACTTTATTGCCATCGCTCCAAAAGATGAATCTCTGAGCATTAGTTGGCAGTCTGCTGTAGAGGCAACCCTGCATAGACACACTTATATGAGTAGTTGCACCGAAATCTACCCACCAAATATCTTTAGGTACAAAAGCCAAATTTACTTCGGAACAAACTAAAGTCAAAAAGTTACCCACCTTTACACACCATGCCGCATATTTGGGACACTATTTCTTTACGTGTCCACTTTTCTTGTAGAAAGAACAAGTAAATTCATTTGCTTGCTTCTTTTGCTGAGATGGTTGTTTTGCATGATCCTAAGTTCTCCTTTAACTTTTTATTCATGGAAGAAGTTGTCAAGTGAGCACTTTTAGTCTTATCTCGCTGTAATCTCTCTTCCTCTTGCATGCAGTAAGAAATAAGCTCATTTAAGGACCATTTGTCCTTTTGAGTGTTATAACTCACCTTGAATTGCCCAAAGTGTGATGGGAGAGGGAGCAAAAAAATGCACGAGTAAATCCTCAGATAACTCAAGCTTTAGTGACTTAAGTTTTGCAGCGAGATGAGACATTTATAATGTACTCCCTGATGCTCCCTTTTCACTTTTACTTCATAGAGATGAACTTGCCTAAAGTATTACTAGCCTCATATTTTTCATTCTTAGCAAAGTACTGCTCTATATCCTCCAGGAAACTCTTGGAACCTTCCTTCTCAGAAATAGAGCCTCGAACCGCTTCCGGAATGGAGCGTTTCATGATTATTAGGCACATACGGTTTGAATGGTCCCATTTCTCAATCTTTCTAAGTTCGGGGTTTTCAGCAGTGGAGATGGGTCGTTCATCTCGTTATGCCAGATCAAGATCCATACAACCGCGCACAATTTCCACGGTTTCTTTCCATATTTTAAAGTTCGTCTCATTTAGCATATGGATGTGATTCACTTGGCTTGACATGTTTGATGCGGTAGCAATAGAAACAGAATCCACAAACAAACAAATATTTAATATACTCACATTAAAATTTTATTTTAAAGTAATATGATGATGTGGGCGCATCTCAAACTACCTAGTACACCATTAACTCCCGATCTTTGGACAAAGATACTAATTGTACTTGGTACACTTAACGCAATGATCAAATATTGAAAATAATTTCTGTCAAATAACGATTTGTCTTGGACCAATCGTAATTCACATGAATAACACTTTATAATCATCACATATTTACCATCCCAGCCACGTAATTATTCGGCCAAATTGCATCTTCCTTTGGGCCGATCACAACTCGCATGAATAATTTCGTAGAAACATCTATTATATTTGTTATACTAATGTACGCAGAAGAGGTTACTCTAGCAACATTATGTTTCGATTAATTTAAGTAAAATATAACAGAAAAGGCAACTTAATAAATAAAATGTTTCCAAACAAAAACATTATATTGCCTTAAATGCGCATTTAAATTTTTGTCAAATTCAATGAGTTCCGTAACTCGAATAATTTTGTTCTATATATTAATGATCTTGACATTGGCTTTATTTTTTTTTATCAAATCATAACTGGAGATGTATTTATTTATAAGCCATAAAATGTCTCTTAACTAATGATCATTATTGCCCAAGGCCTCTTGGCCAAGTGGCATCAGGAGTTACAAGTCTCCCAAATGGTTTGGGTTCTATCCCCACTAGGAGCACGGTGGTTAAAAACTAACAAGGTGAACTAACAGTAGAAATAGAATAGCCGTTCAAAAAAAAAAAAAAAAAAAACTAATGATCATTATTGATCATCAATTTTCAACAAAACAACATTTAATCTCATTTACTATCGATGTTACAAGCAAAATAGTAATTATTTATTACAAAAACTTATTATTTTGATTTAACTATATCTTGATTCAATATATTTCACACAAATGGTATTTTAAAAAAGAAATTGTATAAAAGTTAACACAACATCGAAAAACCATAAAAGGAATGTAAAACGTGTAACATTTTCCTTGATGTCACATCATAAACATTAGATATGATTTGAAGATCATTTTTATAATCCTTTATTTTTTTTATTACATAGAAAGCCAAAAGAAAGTAGAATTGGTGACATGAAACATTCCTCGTACCAAAAAAACCGAATGAAAAATTAGGAAAAACATCCTCACAATAGTAAATAGATTCTATGCATCAACGATTAATAAGACGTTCTTTAAATTTTTTTTTATGTAAAACTATGTATACATAAAATCTAATAATAATCTAATGATTCAAGAAATATTGTAGCTCAGATACCACTTATTAGAATAAATATATTTATAATTATGTATATAAACTATAGATCGAAACCATATTACTGAATCACCAAGATAAATGAATCTCGTACCTGAATCCATTGTTTGCTTTTGTCGTCTTCTTAATGCGGAATATCGACGACGGAGTAGAAATATTGTGTGATGGTCTTCCTCAACAAAGACATTTAGTATTTCCTTCTCACACTCTTAGATGGTGGAAAGCAAGAATGTAATAAAAATGTTTGTGTCTGTTGGGGACCAACCACTATTTATATGCAAAAGTTTAGAGCACCTGTTACACTCTAATTTATGATATTAATTCATAATATTGAATAGCCATTTATAACTTATAAAGCATATAATGCCTATTGATTTCTAATATTTAATTCAAATTATATTAGAAATATAACATTTATTCGTGGATGATTTGTTATTGCTGGGTTCTACATGTGTCATATATCTTCTCTCTTGGGTCCTTTGTTTAGTCGTGGATGCAAGTGGTGTCATTCCATAATCTATGGCCTTCATATTGGGGTTGAGTTCTCTTCGTGTGTGTAATACTTTCCTTAACCAGTTACCTGGGCTGGGATTGTGATTTCCGTGGGTTGGGTTCTCTTCACGACCACGTACGTATTTCATTCTTTTTATGTATGGGTTTTGTTTCTTTTCGTGTGTGTAATTCTTTGTCGTATATCAGTGTTAGTCTTGAGATTCCTTGGGTTTTAAATCTAGCTATTAAGTAATTATTTTGGGTGTGTGTGTGTTGTGTGTGCGTTTTGGGCTTGATGGCTCATTAAACAGTTTTTAGCAAAATTCCATAAATACAATGTTCAAAATTGGTTGCTACTTCCTTTTTCTTCTTCACAAGATTACTCATTAGCTATTCACAAGGGTCAATGATTTTGGATGATCAAAATTGGTGTTACTGTGTAGTATTAAAGATACATCTTTACTCACAAGGGTTAAAGATGGTGGTGTTGTGCTGCTGTTTATTATTGATCTTTACAATATTTCAGAATGGTCAATAAAATTGCCTTTGCTACTCAAAAGAAAAAAAAAAAGCGAAATTAGTTATATCCGAAGAATATTTCTTAGTTAAGTTTAGGAATTATATAAAATATGAATGGGTAACATGAAGATGCAGCCCCAAAATTCCCGATGAATAACCATGATGCTTTTATGGGCTATAAAAGTAAAGAGCCAAATGATCACATATAAATGACTTTCTAGTTTAAGGATCATTTTTCTTTATAAATGTGGTAATTAGTGATTATGTACTCATAAAATGAAAATGTATGCAAATACATGAAACAAAACTCGACCTCTATGCTTTGTATCTAAACAAGTTATATAGCATTTCAAATTGGAAACAAAATATGGAATGAAAATGCTTCATAAAGCATTAACATTCAAGTCATATGAGGACTTTAACTTACAAACATGGCAAAAGAGAAAAAAACCTAAAGTGACTCATCAAGAACAATAAAGAAAATGACCAATAAGGGTACTCAATCAATCTCATACTTCTTTTTCAAAATCTAATTAAAAGTTGAATCTTTATTTCGTACACTACTAGAAAAGTGGGAAATGCCGACCAGAAATACAGACAGATTGTTTATCGACGGAATAGCGTCGACAAGCTCAACCTTAATATTCACGAAGGGCATCGACAGTTTAGCGACGGTATTGTTTGTGGTCGGTAAGAATTCGGTAATTTTTGACTGAATATTGACGGAATCAATAAAAAATAATTTCTATTAATTTCAGTCAATATTCCAACTGCAAATCACGTAACAAATTGCAATTGTATATTCAATTTAGTTCTTAGTTCAGGTCCACTATAGACAATATGATGTTTATCTCAAAGAAATTAAATGATGAAACCTACACATAACAAGAATTGTCTGGCTTCACAGGAACACACCTATACACCTCAATGATACTAAAATTACTTGTCATATTGTAAGAATTGTCTGTTTAGCTCCTGATACTCACCCAAGCTAAACATATGATCATTAATCTGAACCTACCACAGATGTTATGACCAGAAAGCTTTGGTCAAGAAACAAGTACTCGCGGCCATTACTGTCACATCAATAACTCTATTAATTCCCCCTTATGATCGTGTAGTCGATGACTCCGGGGGGACAAACCACTCAAGAACTCCAATCACATATTCATGAATCACGCAACCATATAATGACGATGAGGACATAATCGATATTAATTGCAAATAAATCTCTAATTTAAACTGCCAATTCGACAAAACTCACTTAGGTTGAAAATTTTTAAATTAGCGGTAATTGTTTTATTGGATCTCAACCAAACCACTATCTGGTGCCGTTGTTTGTTCAATACTTTCTTTCTTATATTGAACTTTTCAATAAGCATAAAATTAACCATCAAATTAATATTAAAAAAGTGAATTCTTTTCTTGTGATAGAAAAAAAAGCTCCATTGGAAAAAGAGATGTGTTTTAATTTTAAATTTTGTATGCATCATGTTAACTTCATATATGAGAAAAGAATGTTAGTAAAAACAGTTCCAAATACATTACTTGAAAGAAAAGCAATCAAAAAGTATAAGTTGATCTCTCAATTTGTGCAAATGGAATTGCCTATTCCGTATTTTCTATAAAATTACCTGTTAAATATATGTCATTTGCCATTGAAGTTCAAAATCTATAGATTTCACAAAGGAGAGAGAAGATATGGAAGAGATTAATCATTTTAGTCATAAAGAACACCCGTTAAAGCTCGTCAAGTTGGAGATAATTATTGGTGCTAGCTTTGACGGCAGTACTAGAGGTGGTGGTGATGAGAAACGAGGAGTAATTGGCTGTTACGCATGTAAAAAACCCATATCAAGTAGTTTTGCATATGGTTGCATCCGATGTGGACACTTTATGCACAAAGCATGCACAGAACTTCCACCTACGATCAACCAGCCTTCATTATATGAGCATCCTTTAACACTCCTCGATTGTGGAACTGCAATATTTCAAATCTTGGACGTGTGATGTTTGTCTTAATCTCCCCAGAATTGGAGGTTTTTCTTATTCCTTTGTGAATACTGAAAAAAAGGCTATCTTTACAGCTTGCATTGATTGTTGTATTATTGAGATTGCTCAAAAGGCAGAAGCTGATGCTATTAAGGAGGAGGCAAGAATCAAGGTTGAACATGAAGGCCATCCACAACACACTTTAACCCTTCAGTTACCACTCACTGCATTCCCGTGTGATGCTTGCAATACTAAGGATGAAGGCATGTTCTATATTTGTGATAGTTTTGACTTTTGGATCCACAAAACTTGTGCTTCTATAGACCCTACCATCAAGCTACCCGATCACCATAATCACCCACTCTTTCTCGTCTATTCCCTTCCAGAAAATTTCAATTTTCGTTTTATTGTGAATTTTGTGGCATATACATCCGACGGAATGACGGGTTGTACCATTGTGCAAACTGTAGATATTTTGCCCATATCAAATGTGTCTTAAATGCGGTGCAGTTTTCTACCACCACTTCAAGGCAAATCTTCTTTACTTAATTATTATTATTATTATTATTATTATTTTATTATTTTTGTTGTTATTTTGTGTTTGGGAATGCTTGTTCTAAACAAAAAAAAAGTGGTTTCAGGGATGGTGGGATTGATGATGATGACAATAAAGATTTGCTGCATTTTCCCATGTTAGAGGCATTTACCGATCCATTGAAACTACTACATACTGAAAATATAGGTAAAAATGATGATGAAAATTCTAATATTAACCACTGGAGTCATCACCATCCATTAATCCTAATTACCGAAGCCCATAACAATATGTCTGGCAGTAGTGATGAAATAGAGGTATGTCAAGGGTGTGTACGACCCCTCTCCCTTCCGTACTATAGTTGCAAAGATGGATGTTCATTCACCATGCACAAATATTGTGCCGAGTTACCCCTCAAATTAGAACATCCACTTCACCCAAAACACTCTCTTAACTTGATAAACGCGAGGGGACGTACGCTTTACTAGAAACGATGCCCTGGTTGTTACTGCTCTGGTAACAGGTTTTTGTACAGATGTGAAACTTGCAACTTCAACCTTGATGTCAACTGTGCATTTCTACCCAACACCATCAAACATAAATCCCACAAGCATCCTCTCATCCAAGTTATCGATCCCGATCCCGATCTGGTGCCTCTTTGTAACGCATGCAACCGTAACTATCATGGTATTAACTATGCTTGTAGTAAGGATTGTAACTTCATATTAGACATGTATTGTGCAGTGAGGTGGCCAAGTTCCCTTGCTCACAGGTATTGCAAAGGGCATGAAATCCCATTGACGTATCCCCCAGTCACGGATCATCCTGAAGATTTCTTTTGTGAGATTTGTGAGACGGAAATGCACCCCAAGTTCCCCCTTTATTATTGTCACAAATGCAAAAATAGTTTTCACCTTCAGTGCATTAATCGAATCAATTATTTAGAAAACGTTATTGAAGAGGGCAGCGTCGATGTTTTCTTTCACAAACATCTATTAACTTATGTTCGGAGAAAGAAAACGCCCAAGTATGTGTGTTTTATTTGTAATCAAGATATTAATGGTTATTTGATCCTAGAATGTCGGGCTAGAGTCTGTAGTTTCAATATATGCTGTGAATGTGCTTTTAATAAGTTTTTTGGGGGGTAAGAGATCACGTAATATGTTTAGGAACTAAGGGCCAATGTTGGCGTTCTCGTCTTCATGTTTTGTATTCTTCACTACATATTTTCAATTTGTATACCTTCTCCAAGCGTGACTTAACAAACCATTGCAAATGAAATAAGAATTTGCAATAGCACATTCGATTTGGATTCACTATAACAGGTTTTTCATCAATTAGATCGGTTACATTCTTGTATTCGAATTATAGACATGCACGTGACTAAAGAAAATCAAAGACCATTAAGCCACAGGTATTGACTGAAGTACTTTCATGGGAAATAATTACTATTGCTACATTTATTATCTACAAAGAATACCTATTTTAGACTACGTTTCATTCAAACTAGCGGGACCCCGTGGTCCGCACGGGTTCGGCATTACTGGAGCACGGGTCCGGATAAATGCAAGAAAAAACAGTGTATCAATTGCAGTTCTTGCATTTCCGCCAAGAGAGTTTTGTAGTATACGTGTTTGCTTTGAATCTCTGTAAGGCACGTGTCCGTTTCTTGATTTGCTACATCCAAACAATAAAACGTGCCAATTAGAATTCGTTTTTTTATACAATACAATAAAAGGAAAATAGAAAATAAACTAATGTAAGTGCAAACCTCAAATTGCGGATGACGGCTCCAAGTGTTAGTAGACTGCGGTTAATGTGATAACCTTCTTTCAAGCGTGTACCAGCTAATAAGGTTTGGGAAGCAATCGAGGTACAGTCAAATACTCAAAGTTTGAAGAAAAAAAGAAGGCATCATTTTTGTAAATACTTGAAGATTGTAGAGTACCTATGTCAAAAGTAAAAACTCAGGCTCATTAACACCATAGCTAATAACTCAGGCTCATTAACACCAGTCAACATTTCATATTTTTTCGTTTTTTCTAGAAAGTTGGAATCTCGATCTCAATTGATTTTTTCATGTTGTGGACATAAACATGCCATTATAGATTCCTTTAGAAGCCCTTGTTTTGCAATTATATAACCAAGAAGGAGTCCTATTAAAATAATTTGACCCCATTCTTCTAGATCAGGGAGAATTTCACATACCCTTGTGTAGTTTCTACCAATTAAAGGCAAATTATTTGGACAAATAGAAGCAATTGCTGCTGCTGCTGCTCCAACTACTCCAGGTGAGCTGTCATTCAACATTATTCCAATAATCTGCAATATATATTAACTTACTTTATTTTCTACCCGTAATAGCAATGTACTTATATATCTTTATACATAATAGCAATGGAATTGCTTTGTATTACTGATAATAGAAATATGTAAATTAGAGAGTAAAGGTGAGTTGCTGTTCCCCACAAGTTAGTGTGTCTTTAAAATGGCGGTTGTAAAATATTAGAAGATTAATGATAAATTAGTAAACCAACCTCGACGATTGCTTTAGCATTTTCTTCAAGGCGTAAATCATGGACTTTTGGGAGAGCATTGGCAGCACATTTTCTGACATATACAAATGGATCTCTTGCACATTTTCTAGCTGCCACCAAGACAAGAGGTGAGATGACATGTAGGCGAAAAGCAGCCATTGTACGCAGCGCCCAGGCTCTCACCAATTGGTTTTGGTCACCGAGGTCTTTTAAATAAGTAAAAGCTTGCTATCACCAATCAAAGTTTTTTATAGTACTTTAAGACTATTTTATGATAAATATGATAATAAACAAAAGGTCTAGATTGTAAAAAATAAACCTTAACATATTAGTACCCTCATCAAGCACCTCATGGTGATTCTTAACCAAAAACCCCAATGAAGAACCAAGAACCCTAATCGATGGCGGCGAGAGGGGACCTAATAATCTTCAGTAGCTTTTTTATATACTTTCACTTGTTAAAATAGTCAATTTGGAGAACACCCATACGAACAAATGGTTGTACCTTCTTGTAGTTTTAATAGGAAGTCTACAAAAAAATAATCAAATGTATGACTAATTATAGCCAAATAAACCAAAAAAGTATCAGAAGATTCAGACTAACACACAAATGCTAGGCGTAATATCACAACTATGCAATTTTTTTATATAATTACCAAACGGATGATTTAAACGGGTAGTTTCATACAATACTTTGTAAATTTACATATGATGCTTTAAATGTGT
The DNA here is from genome assembly GCA_023525715.1 of Cichorium intybus. Classification (NCBI taxonomy): domain Eukaryota; kingdom Viridiplantae; phylum Streptophyta; class Magnoliopsida; order Asterales; family Asteraceae; genus Cichorium; species Cichorium intybus. The sequence continues at coordinate 31,838,066 of CM042017.1, read as the reverse complement.
ATTTAGTGAGGATCTGGTATAACTGAACAGGGTAATGACCAATCTCCTTAGAATAAGAATCGTGAATCAAAAAGATAAACATGTCAGAAGAATGAACTTATAAGAATTTAAAATATAAGCTTTCCATACATGAAAGAAACAATAAAAAGGTAATGAAAATATGAAATTGTTTTAGACCTGAGTAGCAGAGCTGTGATGATGAGCTGCGTTGTCACAAATAATTGATTTTTTCTAATAATAGGTTCTTGACTTCTTGAAACATGTTTGATCAATGTTAAGTCAAATGGCTATTTTTGGTCCCTGAGTACAGCTTTGCACATGATCAAAAAGGGAAAAAAACATTAGAAAACCTTCACATAAGGACCAAAATTGAAAGAGAAATATTTTGAGATAAAAAGTGAAAAAATCAGTTCTATTCAGGGAGCAAAGATGTATTTTTCTAAATTTCTAGGTTCCAGGGACCAAACTCCATGTGAATCCCTGAAATAAATATCAAAACAAAGAAAAAAAAAGTTTCAGTTTTAGATTAAACATGCCAATGGGCCCCAGAAATGGATCTTGCTACTTCCCTTGTATCCATGACCATTCTAAAATATAAATACAACCGAAACAATATTAGAAACGTTAATATAAATCGTAAAAATGTAAAATGAATTTAGGAATATAAATCGTAAAAATGTAAAATGAATTTAGGAATATTTTCGTGTAAAAAAAACTCACGGGAGCGGCTTTTTTAGTACCAGATCTACCGGCTTCCATATACCGAGAATCGTTCAAATCTTTTCGGTCATGTTTTCCCAAGTGACTGAAATCTTGGGTGTATTCCGATAGCCAGAACTCAGTAAACCGCATAGTGAAGATATATCGGCTCGGCTCGTGGTTGAGATGTCGTCGTAATTTTTGGTGGATTTTGTCCATGAACCGGCAATTAATGGGCCGTAATAGGATTCCGGCATTGGAGGTTGAGGTGGTTCGGAATCGTCAATTGAATCTTTTGAATAGTGGGAGAGTCTTGGGCTCTCTATAGGAAAAGTGGACACGATATCGTCTTTATTACGTGTGAAGTACTCGCTTCTACTCTTTGAATTTGCTCGGTCTTGCCTTCTCTGTAAATTAATTGGACTCGAGTGTAAAAAAAAAGAACTAAATAAATTTCAACATTTTGTTGTTAGTAGGTTATGCTTTTCCGGATTTATATCTCAAAATAATTGAAAGGAAATGCAAGTAAATTGCCTGCATTGATGTGACTAACTCTGCGTTAGCATCTGGAACGGAAATTGCCTGCGGGTCTCTCGGTCCTCGGCTTTCCTTTTCCGCTTTTGACCCTTACATTCCGCTCTTTGTCTACAACAACGTTTTCAAGTTATTAAAAGTTGCTTTAAAGAAGCTATATAGTTACAGTTTCAAGAATAGTCTATTCCATTCCATAAGACTAAAAATACTCTTTTTTATTTCAATGGAACAAACCATTCCATTCATTCCCTGATTCCATCATACCAAACAATACCTATACATATTAATAATGCACATACCTTCTAGCTTCTTCCTCCCATAGTTTTGCATCGATTTCTTTGCTGAGAGGGTATTTTGGTAAACTTGAAGGATCACAATCATGTGGTTTTGTTGTAAAGAACTGTAATAATATTAGAACACATATAAGCCATCTGAATTTCCTAGTTTAAGTGTATAGAAATATTTGATAAAAAAGATCATTACCTCACTCTTAAAAGCAGATGATGCAGTTTGTCTTTCTGAACGATCTATAGCAAGTAATGTCTCTATAAGAGTGATGGCAACAGAAGGAACATCTATAAAAGTTTCTTCAATTCGGCGTCTATATGGTTGTGTAAGGTTTGAACACTGCTGAATGTCGTAATTTTGATTTTCTCCAATAATCTTCAGATGGTGAACCACAAGGCTTGAATATTTTATGCAATTGTTCAACCTATAAAATAGAAATAGCAAGTCATAAGAGAAATCACAGAATAGTCCATTCACATTAAACTAAAGTGAAGTAGCATTTCTATAATACCTCTGTTCTAACAGGCATGATACGTTTGCCAGCATATAACTCTCCAAGAATGCATCCTGTACTCCACAAGTCCACAACAACTCCATAATGAGTTGCTCCAACTAAAAGTTCAGGTGGTGAATACCAAAGAGTCACAACACTGCTTGTTAATGGCACATTTTCCCTATGATCAAAAAAAGTTGCCAACCGAAAATCTGCGATTTTCATGATGCCATGATTGTGGATTAAAATATTTGACCCTTTTATGCCACGGTGCAAAACACCCCGACTATAGTAATGATCAAGTCCACTTAGCAGCTGTTACATGTAGCGTTTAACCTACAAAAAGACATTCATGTAACGTTATTTATCCAGTCAAAACTTGATCCAAATGAAATGAAATCAAGAATTAGGGTTTACCTGGGGTTCTGTGAACTTAGCCCTTGGTAGACCTGATTTGAACGAAAACCCAAAATTAGGGTTTCTATGTGCTTTTCAGATAGAAGAATTTGTGCAACTTTTCCCGTGGATGAGAATGAAAATCAAACACTTTGCCTGCTCAGATACCTCAACGCGCTTTCAGATATAAACAATTGCTAACTCCAAATCGCAGTCACAAAAAGCGGGAAGCCACTGAACGGCTCAATCGCTGAACGGCTGAATCAGGAATTCGATTGTGATTGCATATTACCGATTACGTTAAAGTGAATGAAATTGAGAACAGATGATGTTACCTCCTCCGCCGATCGATGCCGTTCATGTGAGTGATGGGAATTCCAATCACGAGGATACGTGGGTCGGTGGGGATGACGGTAATTCAACACAGTACCCCAGAAATTGAGCGACGAAGCGGTGAGCTTGGGAGAAGCATCTGGAAACGAAAAGACGGAAAATCACCATAGTAGCCATGGAGAAATCGAGAAGAATCGCAACAAAAAAAAAGACCCGAAACCCGGATCCGAAAGGACCCGCGTGACAACCCGAAAAAAAAGGTATGTAACGTTCACAACAATTACGGATTTTAAGTAATATAAGAATAAAACTCAAATACAAATATGAAAGAGTTTTATCCAATAAAATTAAACATATTTGTTAAAAAAAGTTTACATCTTGTAAAAATGGGCAAATTTCATAAAAGACACTAAATTTTCAAAAAATTTCGATTTTGACACTGTGTTATTTTTTTCTCAATTAAGTCACTAAGTTTTCAATTTTTTTCAATTAAGTCACTATGTTTTCAATTTTGTTTCAATTTTGACCATTTGACCAGTCAACCCGGTAGCCAGCTGACGTGGCATGATGACGTGTTAGTATTTGATGATGCGACGCTGACGTGGCATGTTGATGTGGCACCCCGAGTGTCAAAATTGAAACAAAATTGAAAACATAGTGACTTAATTGGAAAAAATTGAAAACTTAGTGTCTTAATTGAAAAAAAATAACACAGTGTCAAAATCGAATTTTTTAAAAAATTTAGTATCTTTTTTGGAACTTTTTCTACATTTTTTAAAAGTATAAATATGTATTTTTATGTTTTTAGAAGTATAAATATATTTTTTTACAATTATAAATACGGATTTTTATATTTTTAGAAACATAGATACATTGTCATAAGTATATATATAAATGTATTTTTATGCTTTTAAAAATATAAATACATTTTTCTGCATATAAACATGTATATATCAATAAAATACGTATTATAAAACGAGTTTAAAACTCTTTCTCGATATTTTTTCATTATAAACATCTTTTTGATTGATACTATATGTGATTATATGGAAACAAACGTATTTTATATTTCTAAAAACATAAAAATATGTATTTGTTCATTACTTTATGTTTGTTTGTTTATATTTGTTTTTTTATGTTGGTTTAAGTTTGTTTTCACTATTTTTCCACTATAAACATACTTTTGATTGATACAATACGTGATTATATGCAAAAGAAAACATATTTTTTATTTCTAAAAACATAAAAATAAGTATTTATTCGTTAATTTATGTTTGTTTGTTTATATTTGTTCGTTTATGTTGGTTTAAGTTCGATTTCACTATTTTTCCACTATAAACATGCTTTTGATTGATACTATATGTGATTATATATTTATACTTTTAAAAATGTAGAAAAAGTTCCAAAAAAGACACTAACTTTTTAAAAAAATTTCGATTTTGACACTGTGTTATTTTTTTCAATTAAGACACTAAGTTTTCAATTTTTTCCAATCAAGTCACTATGTTTTTAATTTTGTTTCAATTTTGACACTCGGGTGCCACGTCAGCATGCCATGTCAGCATCACATCATCAAAGACTGATACGTCATCATGCCACGTCAGCTGGCTACCGGGTTGACAGGTCAAATGGTCAAAATTGAAACAAAATTGAAAACATAGTGACTTAATTGAAAAAAATTGAAAACTTAGTGACTTAATTGAAAAAAAAAATAACACAGTGTCAAAATCGAAATTTTTTAAAAAGTTAGTGTCTTTTATGAAATTTGCCCTGTAAAAATCGCAAAAACATCCATTCTTGTTTAACACTAGAAAAATTCACTAAAAGATTTAAGGCATATCGTAAGAAATGTTTATAGTAGTAGATGGTGTTTGTTTTGATGCTGATAGAGCCGTTGTAGAGGAAAAAGATACAAGTTTTTAAATGAACACTAGTATAAAATGACTAACAAGACCCCAAAACATAACTCTGGAAGAAACCGGTCCCATTTCATGATGCGGGTATTTATCTGTCATACATTATTAATTAATGAAAAGCAATGAAGATCACAAATAAGGACATGATAGTACCTCCATATCATTCTCTACCATTAAGCACCGGAGCAACAACCCCAATATCTTGCATTCCCCTTCATACATCTTTTTGAGATCTTGGAGCTGCATCTTGAATCCTTAATTGCCTGAAAACGTTTAATTGCAACTATTTTTACTCAAGAAAGATGTACCCTCCGACATTAAAAAAGAAAAATAGTTCACTCGAGCTTTACTCCCAAATGGTTCATGTAGGGTCCAACAAACGCAATAGGACATGCGAATAGCCTTTATTTAATTAAGGAGAGAGAGATAAGCCATTCATGTGTTAAAAAATCGTACACGAAATAAATTTTACACCAAATGCCCCATAGAAACAAGAAAACCAACACCAAACGAGTTGAAAAACGGTGCAACAAGTTACTTTTCACCAGAGAAATAATTATTGATCCCTAGGAACAAAATTACGCTAGGTGTGAACATCTGGAAAAAAAAAGTTGCAGCCCTAAATACACACACCAAACGCAAACATATTTCCTCCTCCCCCAAACTTAGAAAGAGCACGCCATAAACAGGGACAACACCACGAATTGCTCAAATAAAATATTTTGCCATTTTGAAAGTCATTTTCTCTTAAAAGTGTAACGTAGGTGCTACAAAAGGATCGGTTTATCAGTCATTAAAAACCAAAGTTGTCAAATATAATTTCTGATGAAAAACAAAACGCTATATTTACACCAACATATATCATATGTTAAAAGGCAGGATACAACAGACTTTTTGTCATCTCTCAAAGATATATCATGTACTCTAATTATATAAAGCCTTATAAAAATAAGTTTAATTTTATAATAAATTACCATGATAGTTTACTGGTGAGATTTGGTGAATAACAAGAGATAATTTTTGAAATACATATACTACTAAAATAATGTCATTTATGTGATATTTTTCTAGTTTTGTATATTGATCGATTCAAGTCCTTCTGAAAACATAATTAATATATACACCTAATAAACATTGTCTAGACATGTTAATTGTTTTTTTTTCAGTTATGCATAAAAAGTAATCAACATGTTTAGAAGAATGAAGAAACCAAATTCTTTTCGTGTGATGTAAAAACAAAATTCTATTTGTTAAACAAGAGATGTGTATGGTAATTTGAAATGTAGGATGTATCATGGTAACTGCATATATAAGAAAAGAATGTTCTAAAAAGCATTAAAAAACTACTTTGAAGGAAAGCAATCTTAAAAACATGGTAATGCCTCCACCTCATTGTCTAGACAGTTACATTTCAGTCCTTTTCCATTAATATTCAACTTCTATATTAATAACACAGAAGAGAGAGGATGTGGGAGATATTAATCATTAGCTTTGGGACGATTTTAAGTGCTAGTTTGGACAATGGTGATGAAAAACCAGGAGTCATTATATGCATGTGACAAACCCATATATTAAGTGGCTTTTGTCTATGGTTGCGCCAAATGTCTTTACTTTATGCACAAAGCATGTGCACAAGTTCCACCCACTATATATTGACCACCATTCTTTACATAACCAACCTCTAAGGCTATGTAGTGTGGATTACCCTCCTCCTTCATTTTTTCTGTCACATCAGCATCTATTGAACAACTTTATTTCTCCGTTCATAGATGGAAATAGTCACCTCTTAGGCTCTTACTTCCCCTCACTTTTTAAATTAAAAATAATTATTTTCAAAAACAAAAAAATTTAATTTAAAATAAATTTTCATTAATACAAGGTTTTAACATTCATCTGTCAACAAAATGATCACCCGGAGATGATCATCCCATGCCTATTGAGAACGAATCAAATCAATATCTTAACGCTTTGGATTTGAAATCATTACATTAAGAACTTAATAGAAGATGTATGTAGAGGTTAAGCAAGTAAACATGTTAAAAGTTGGAAAAATATGCAAATGTTCATAACGTATTTTTTTCATTGATCTGGCAGGCTGTTATGTGTAAAAAAGAAGCAGAATTAGGAAAATTGTCACTAATAAAAGTTGTTAGGAATAAGATGTTTTGGCATATGTGACATGTTTTAAGAAGTTTATAAAGTCATCGGTTGGTTTTATAAGTATGAGCTTATTTCATAAAGAACCTTATGCTTAAATGCTTTAAAAGTAAAAGTATACTGGAAATAAGTTAATAATAAGTGACGACTAATACGTGAACTATATACCAATTTTAATGAATATGTGAATGGTCCTAATAAAGGTTCATGTTATAAAGGACTAAAAGGGTTAATGTATTTTGGTAAAGACTTAATAAACGAGTAAAATAGAAGTTAAAATGAGTACTACGTAAGAATTATAATATATCAAGTTGGTTGTGACATAAGTAGTGTCTATTGATCATATTTGTAGGAAATACGTGATATGTTTGGTGGTTGACATTTGGTTCATTCCTAGTAGCACAGTGGTATCAGGTGAGTTACACTAACACGTTTGTTATGTCATCGATGCATGTAATGCGATTATGTGTGATGTCAATGCGTGTTTTATGACTTTAAATGGTTGAATGTGATACGTGTTATGTGAAACTATGTTGTATGTAATGTGTCTGACCATGAAGGACCTCGGGGAGAAGTGGTTCACTTGGCCGGTCGTGAAGGAGCTTTTGGAAAAGGGGCAGTGGTGGAGGTACCGGGGACAGCCTTTCAGGGAACTGACCCGAGTGAAAGTGTTTGTACCAACGATATGTGTTAATGTAATGTGATAATGTTTATGTTATATTATGTTATGTTATGCTAAGTTAAGTCATGATGTGTTGTGATTATGTTAAGTCATGTTATGTCAAGGTATATTAAGTTATGATATGTTGGATGTATATAAATATATGAAATTGATACGTGAATGCATGTGATTAGGGTAATATGCGAGTACTGTGTTTCTCATTAAGCGTTTCCGCATACCTGTTGAATTCTAATATTTAAGGGATATTTTTCGAAAGGACACGCCGTGATCGCTCCGAGCTCGTATCTAGATAAATGTAGGGACCCTTTTAAGTAATTTATTATTTTAAGTCTTCCACTTATGATTAAAGTTTGGCTTAAAGTTCAACATTTCTAATAAAACTAATTGTGAAAGTATAATGTGAATTTAAGTTTTTATTTTTCAAACTATCCCACTATGTTCTTCCACACCCTTGTATAATATTTTAATTACACATCTTATATATATATATACTAGGAAGCTTTTTTGGGCCGTGCTAAGCACGACCCATGGATATAGTTGAAGAAATAATACAAAAGTTGTACATTGTTGATATTTTTCGTAGAATTTCAAGGTAAAATACATATAGACCCATGAAGGGCAATCTGGGTATTTCGTTCATAAATATGAGCAAACGATTGAAAATTTGCCAATGATATTTAGATGTTATAAAACCGTAATTTGGTAGCTTTTTAAAAGTACAATGTTGTGATAAGAAGAAATAAAAAGAGAAGTTATAATAAGCGAATCAGTAGAAGTGCGTTATTATTCCTTGCATTTAGTCCTACAGAAAACTCAAGAGTTTCTACTTTTTCCAACTTGGATGTATTCATTATGAGTAGAAGTTCCTCCACATAATGTAGAATGAAAATAATCCAAGTTAATTATGCGAATCAAAACGTTTTAAAGTCTATAAATCGTCATTTCACCAAATTTCCTGCATGAAAAAGCAAAATATTAAATAAGCAATATAAAACATGAATAAAAACTTTGTACATTCCATATTCATAATGGCCTTAGACCATACCAAAGTAGACTAATGACATCAACAAGACTCATGGAGCTCAATCGTCCGCTGGAGGAATGGTCTCAGATCTATGGTTAGTATTAATGTTCCTTTGAAAGATTTAATGACATTCAGTTACTTTTATTATACATAAAATGAATAATAATCAGTTGCACTAAATAAAATGAAAAGATAAAAAGAATATGGTCATAATTGACTTTGTTATAAAAACTATAAAAGACTCACAATTCCAATTTTATCACATATTTGCACATTTGATATCATTACTTTCTTTTTCAAAACATGATACAAAATGATCATTTTAATATAACACAATTTATGTTTCATTCTTTCTAAGAAAATGCCAAATAAAATATGTTAAATTGTTATATTTAAAAAATAGTTTAACAATAAATTTAAGAGAAAATTACAAAATTGGTCCTTATGGAATATTGTGTTTTTTTTACGTTTGGTACACGAGCAAAATGATCATTTTAAAAAAATTAGCTAATTAGTTGGTTTGAATAATTAAGGGATCAATGACGATACAAATTAATGATGAAAATTGCAAACTAATATGTTTTAGGACCTAGAACTAAAAAATTGCTAAACTCAGGAACAACATCGAAATTACTTATATTTGTAAGATTACAAAAAAAATATACCTGTAAATCACCTGGAGTACCACCTGGCATTGCCTTGTCAACATCTTACCCCATTTTCAATGATCACCCTCTACACCAATGAGAAAAACTCAAAAGTTAATTTGAACATAAATACAAAATCACTTCTTTGGTAATGATTTGTTAATTATTAGACATTCATAATAGAGTTATGAATAAGTATTGAGCCTTACACGAAGAGTACATGCTCTAGATACTTTTACCATTGACCAACAACTTGAGGAAAAATTTCATTTTAAATTGATAAACTTTTATCGGCCACTCTCGAGGTCCTAGTTTGTGCTCTCTAAGTCAAACAATGCCTAAATGGAGATCAAAAAGAAAAACTTCATAATATCGATAAAACAAATAAGGAAATGAAATAGAATTTACCTGAGCAATAAGCTCCTTGAATTCAGTGGGAACCACATCCTTGTCCTTCTAATAAACTTTCCTTAAAGTACACATTTTCAGAGATCTAAATTATCAACAAAAAGAATTAGACCCAAGTAAGTTCTTAAAGAAGAAAACGTTAATGTGAACCTATAATATCTTTAAACAAAATCTATGTACGTGTGATCATTAAAAGAGCAAAGCTCTAGGAATCATGCAATAAGTTCAACAAAGGTAAGGTAACTTGGAATGTCCTGGTCATAAATATCATGCATTGCTTCATAGATTGACAGTCTCTGATAAAGATCATATGAAAGTAGAACAATTTTCAAAAATGTCATGCTAAGTTAGTAAGTTTTAAAAAAGTATATACAGCTAATTCTTATGAACTAAAAAGAAAATAAATTTTGAAAAGATGGAAATGGAGGGGATTATTTTCTCATATACTTGAGAGATGATTGCTTTGACGGGCTCTTCAACCTGCTCTGATTTCTATGTTATGAATATGAATCCACTAAAGTTTCCAATTAGTCACCTCAGTTTTGTTATCTATTTATTTCAGATGGTTTCAACATTCCTTCCCCTACACTCAGTCTCATCGACAGGAGTGCTGCTCTCTAATTTCTCATCAAGATTCTGATTAATTCAGACCTTATTGTTGCAATTGAGAAATACATAGTAATGATTTGAAAACTTCGAAAATGATCTGGGTTAAGAAGAGAGAAAATGAATCGGAAGCCTCCGAGAGAGAAAATACAAATGTTTTTAGAGAGAAAGATGAAGAAAATGATCGCTACAACTTCAATGGACAGGCGAGAGAAGGAACCTTCATGGATGTGAGACCACTTGTTTTCTCCAAGAAAGATGTTGATGAATTTATATGAGATCTTTAAGCATTAACTTTATCACTGATTTGTAGTATTTTATATTATCACCAAATTCGTTATAGCACAAAAACACATATACTTTGAGAAACATATAGAAAAGGAAAGGACTGATTGAGAGATGAGACTCGAGAACTTACCTCAAGCATGATTTTCGTAGCAAATGTCTTAGTTTGTGGAGAGAAGTCATCGGAGGAAGAAGGCGGTCACATGACAAAAAAACCCTAGCATGAACCTTTCGTGACCTTCCTCGCCATACTGATGATAGTTATAAACAAAAGGAAAATTAGGATCGACTGCAAAGAAATTTACCAAAAGTCGGCTTTTGGGGGATTTTTGAAGAAGAACCCAAATTCCCGCCTTTGAACGGCAATGCGAATCACAATGGGGAAACAAATATCTGAGAAAATAAAATCAACAAATTGCAATTGTCTCCTTGTCAATAACCGACGACTTACACTCAGAGACATACTCACCATAAAAGCCCCCTCCAGCCTAAAGAGCAACACCCACGAAACAAAGACATGCAATAACAAAAATACTAATATTGGCATTTATACAAACACTTGGAGTGCATTCAGATAGATAACAGATGTTGGATATAAACTTCTAGGAGGGAGGGGGTTTCGACCACTACAACACCTCGACTGTTGACTTGGTAATCGATGAAATTCTAGAGATTCATTGACCACTACAACACCTTGGACTCGCCATGATCGGGAGGGGAAGGAGGGAGGAGGTTTCGACCACCAACAGGAAACACCCTTACCTCGAAGATCATGATATTTCTCTGGTTCTCCCTTCTCTTCATCGAACGTTAGAGAGAGAAAGTGAGGAGGAGACTCATCGTGGATATGTGTGTGACTATGAGAGAATAAATCGGAAGCGAGATAAAGGTAGATGAGGGAAAGCGGTGATGAGGCAGATGTATTTTCTACATGAGGCGTTTTTTGAGTGTTGTGCGTCTCTTGGTTTGTGGAGAGAAGTTATTGGCGGAAGATGACGGTCATGTAGAAGAATCAGGTGGAAACTTTGGGAACACGTTAACACGCGCTCACAGAAAAAATCACGCTCTCTTCTAAGCCCATGGCTCTTCAATTTGTTGAGTCCATTTGCTGAAATCCTAAGTATACACATGTTTGTATAATATATATATATATATATATATATATATATATATATATATATATATATATATATATATATATATATATATATATATATATATATATATATATATATATATATATATATGGAAAAGTGAATATATATAACAACCACATATAACCTTAGGTGAAGAACATAAAAAATACCACGTCGTTTTGATAAATCGTATCTTAAAACAAACGAGATTTCTTCCTAATAATACTGACTGTTCGATATTGTTTACGTGATTTCTGAAATTTCTTGAGGTTTTACACAAGCTTCACGATTTTGCTTATTACGTATAGTACAATCAATTTGCAAAAGGCATTCAACTAGTCAAAACTCGTATATGCTAATTGATTCAGGTAATGGCTTATTCGTAACTATGCTTCACGAAATTTAAAAATTCAATCTAACTCTTTGATTTCTGAAATTGAATTCCTTTAATCGTATCTGCTAATTGATTTGCGTGACTACACTTGTCGAATTGTAGTTTGTTGTTGAAATTCAGATTGTTTTTAATCAATTTATGGAGTTGATTATAGAATCGATTTGTGGAATATTGATCGACTATCTCTGCGGAAAGTTTTTATTCTTCAAAATTTTTTCTGTGTCTTGATGTATACATAATCGAATTGATTCTAAGCAATTCTTGAATAGATTCTATTTATTAAATCAAATTACCTCTAAAAGATTTTTTCTGCGTCTTAATTTATTTCCAGTAATATTAAGCTTCACGGTTTTTCTGAAAAATCTGATCAGCACATTGAAAGTTTCTTCTGATTTTTTTAAAGTTTGAGTCTTGATTTTTTTGGTAATATTTAGCTCTAACATGTGCACAAGTCACATGTTATATTGTTGATAAGGTTGTTATTTCGTGAATTTTGTTTGTTCCGGTAATATTTAGCTCTAACATCTGCGTCTTGCTACATGCTATATTGAATGATGCATGAAACTGAAGAAACTGATCAACCTTTCTAAGAACAAACAAGTGAATATATTGATGCACATGGTTATTTGGAATCAACAACTGAATCGGAGGACATAAATGACGATGATGAGAATCTTGGACATGATGAAGGTGAAGGTAATGATCTAAGTGTTATTGGGAAGGTTTTTGATACACCTAAGGATGCATATACATTTTACACTTATTATTCATTTTTACATGGATTTGGTAACGTAAACATTGGAAATTTAAGAACAAGACAACAAACGAGCCTTATCGGAGAAGATATGTATGTGACAAAGAAGGTTTCAAATGATTGAAAGGTAATGATTCAAGTGGGAATGAGATAAAACGTCATAAAGAGGTGAGAACTGGATGCAAAGCGATGCTTTGAATTTCAAAACAGAAGGATGGGAAATGAATTATGTACATGTTTAATGAGACACACAATCATGATTTAAGCATGACACCAACGAAGGTAATGAAGCATAGATCTGATGGGAAGCTCCATCGTTCAATGGAATGTAGATCCCTTATGGTGGAACTTGGTCAAACAGGGTTGAAGCCTTGTCAGGTTAAAAAGGCTATTAATGCACTGAAAACTTTAGATAAAGTAGATGTTACTTCAAAGCAATGTGCTGATGTCTTATCCGAGCAACAAAAATTGTATAAGGGAAAGGAGTTTTATGGACTTATAAAGAATTTCCAATATAAAGAATTAGTTGATAATGATCAGTATTTTGTTGTTGACTTGTGTGATGATGGGTGTCCTCGATATATCTTTTGGGCTGATAGAAGATCAAGAGATGCCTATACTAAGTTTGGAGATGTTCTTGTGTTTGATGTCACTTATATGACAAACCAATACAAGATGCCATTTGCTCCCTTTGTAGGGGTGAATCATCATGGGCAATTCATACTTTTTGGTGGAGCATTGCTAGCAAACTAAAAAGAAGAAACGTTTGAATGGTTATTTGAGAATTTTCTAAAATGTATGTTTAGCAAGTATCTGAAGGTAATTATTACTAATCAAGGCAAAGCTATGGGTAATTCGGTCAAAAAAGTGCTTCCAAACACTCGCCATCGCTTTTGTACATGGCATATTAAAAAGCATGACTCAGAACACCTTTAACCATTTGTTGCCCGTTATAGTGATTTTCAGGAATCATATATAGATTGGGTAAACAGTGACACCATTGAATAATTTGAAACGAAGTGGGAAGTGATACGTGGTAAGTATAAAACTAGAAATTAATTGTTGGATAAGTGAAATGTATAACCAATAGATACATTGGGCTAAAGCCTTCTTTAAAGATATTTTCTTGGCCGGTATGACAACCAGTGGACGAAGTGAACATATTAATTCATTTTTTGATTGATATGTCAATTCAAGGACCATGTTGAATGAATTTATACTACGATATAAGAAAGTAGTTGACTCTCGAAGGGCCGCCGAAGAAGATGAATAGTTCAAGACTATGAACTCAAGGGAAATTCTTTCTTCTGTGCATCTAATTGAAGCAAAAGCAGGTGAGTGCTATACTAGAAAAGTGGGTGGAAGCCACTATAAATTTAACTCGTGAGACTTTAAGCAAAAGTACAGAAGAAATAACATACCAAGTTGGGCAACCGAACGTTGATAAAAGATATTGGCGAATTGTAAGCTTTTGTTCTAATAGTCAAATGAGTGTCACATGTTCCTGTGCCAAATATGAGACATGGGATTTTATGCGAGCATTGTCTATATGTGATGACGAAGAGGCATGTTGACACACTTTCGAGTCACTATATTTTACCTTGGTGGACTCTTAATGTTAGGTACTGAAAGGTTTTCTAGCAAACAATGAACACAAAAATTCCTATGGTTCACATGCAACCCTAGAAAGATCTATGTTTTCTTCTATGAAGATAATAAACTAATATCTAAAGGCCAACAATAATTTCTAAGGTTTAAAACAAGACTTACCAACCTTGGAATCTTGCTCTTGAAGCTAGCAGCACAAGTGTCCTGCCTCAAATGCAAGTCACACCCAAAGCAATGGAGAAGACAGTTCAGCAGAGTTCTCTTGTTCAAAAGTGGCGCAGAAAAGGGGAGCCAGGAGGTTCCTTTTATAGCCTCCAAGGGTTACAGCTAAAACCCTATATGAGCCTCCTTAATGGGCAAGCCTGTTGACCATTTGGACCAAGGCTTCTAAACCCTAATTAGGGTTTTCGCCAACTATGGAGTTCCCTCCATATTGGTGCCAACTTTGGCCCTTGGCTACTGGCTTGCCAGTTATTCAACTATTGAATAAATACAAACCAGTCCCTGCATTTTTAATCACTAAATTAAATCCAATTAATTCTAGATTAAATCTCAATTAATTATTATAGTTTCTAATTAATATATTAACACTTAAACATATTAATAAACCATTTAATTAATTCTATTGATTTATTAAACAATTAATAAATCAACCTTTTACTCTACTGAACTCTATCCTAACCTCCAGCTATGAGGGCAACCCAAATGGGCTTTGCTTCAATTAACAAGATAAATATAAATATAAAGTCATGGCTTAGACACCTAATCCAACAGTCTCCCACTTGGATAAGTCTATGACTTTAATTTATCTTCTGATTAATAAACAACCTGCAGCTTCCAAGAAACTGCTGCCGAACTCTGACCCAGTCAGTTCTGTCCATAGATAAGTGATCATATGATCCTTCGTCCAACTAGATATTTTTAGACACGAGACATGTATTGAGATCAATCTCTGTCCGATACTCTGTTTCCCGATTTCCTATTCTGCTTATGACTTTCGGACATCTAATTGAACACATCAACTTAGTCCAAGCTGGCCAGCACTTTAGTCAACTTCAAAATCATCGAGCGGCCTACAGATATCTGTTTCCCACTAGGGTCACGGAACGAATAAGCTTTGACTCATATGATTGTGTCTTTTACTTATCAAATCGTACACAACAATGCGTTTTGTAACATCAAGTTACCGATGCGTTTCGCATTATCAATGCACAACCGACTCGTAAATTTCAACTCATATGTCTCTGCTTCAAGATCATACGATATTATCGTCTCAACATTGCTCGTGATGTAATCCATGAAGCAATCTATTGAGCGCGGGTTTATCCAATACTCAAATCTCTATTTCTAAGTACTCATGAACGTTGTAGCAGTCTTACTACAATGTCTAACTCCTTAGACAATTTACAAATCAATTCACGACAGCCTTTGTTCATACTTACTCCCGAAAAGTATGAGCGACTGTGGACTTTCGAATAATCAAATTATTCGGGAAGTGAAACATGCAAAATTGAAACATAAAATCTGATTGGTGGCTACTCTTGCCTAATTACCAAGTCTCCACGAGGTAATCACCAAGTCGGATTTTACATAAAACTATTATCGGTTTCTAGATTTCTTTTAAACTATTTAATTCGTGTTATGTATCTATGTCTACTTGACCTTTCACTCTTTCTATGTATTCTGACTTTCCATGGTTCTCGGGATCTTTAGTCCACATGACTGCACCCTAAGACTATTTCGAGGTGTTACGATGTGCCGGTGAGCCACACGCGCTCCATCGGAATGCCAACGAAATTCTTTAACCATTAAGTCCTTATTTGAAAACTCTTTTCAAATTGTTATCAACATTCACCCCAATCATTTTCAATGATTTCTCATGTATGTACAAAATCCATTAAGTATTCCCAGCCAGGTCATATCCTGAATCTGACTCACTATGCTCTAAGCATTAGGTCATCAGGACATGTTCATGACACTTCTGATCGATCCAAGAAACTTGTTGGATACGATCTAGTCCTATTCCAAACCCTTTTGGATTCTTAGGATTACTTATAATCCTTGTGTCACGACTTTTAATAACTATTTCCTTTCGAAGACTCTTTTCCATGCATCTTGAATCTTATCAAGATCATGCTTACTATGGCTAGGTCTATACTGATGACAACATCTATCTGATAGATGTTAATGGATTATGTGAATATGTTGCACCTTTTATATCTCTCATGCCAAATCATCACACTTTGCAATGATAGGAAAATTCTTTCCTAGTGCAATGCATCTTGAGTCTCATCAAGATCATTTTGGCAGAGTTTCGATCTATCTCATAGATGTTTACAACCACCTGAGTATGCCGTATCTCTATTAAGGTTTTCACTGCGATCCGTCTCTTAAAACCAATTCATTACACTTTGTAATGAAAAGAGACATTTCCTGTAACACATATGGAGATAGATAACAGCAACACTCCCATTGGCTTTGACACGGTTATGGACTATTCACAAAATCCAGAGCTTATGGCACATTTTGAGAATCCAAACCTTTCTGACATCTTAATGGATATCTTTCAGCCCTTTCTCAAAATCCAATCCTTTGGCATATTTGAGAATCTGAATATCCTTTCTTGCGAGATGCCCGCGGGGAAATCCCGGGCCCAAGTACCTTTATACTAGCATGTTCTTTGTGAGTTCCTATTAGTGTGTCGGTGATCCACACGCGCTCCACTAACGACTTACAATATGCAGTGTCCTTTCGGATTTTATTTTCTATTGAGAGTGCTTCTCCCGGAATCAATTACTTGACTCTGGATATCGTCACACTCAACTAGATGTTCTGAAGGTACATTTCTGTCCATGCTGCTTTCTTTTGATGATTCGATTACTCCTACTGGTTTTTAGACCAGGTGTAAAATCAATCAAAAGGCCACATAGACTGTATCTCGTCCTAAGGTTCTCTTAATTGGCAGCAACCGGGCTTACCAATGCTTCCAAGTAGTCGGATTGCAAATCCGTACCAACTATAGTGTTTTACCACCAATCGGTATATCACCCCGATCATAACTACTTATGATGGTGATCAGTACTACTGGTCAAGAGAAGATAATGTCAGAATTTGAAACAAAAATCTGATTTCTGCTTTAAGCCTAGTGATGACTAAAGGTTATTTCACTTGGCTAATCCTGAACTCATTCAGGACTGTCCCAACTCCCACTGTTTCCTTAGATCATGAGTTCTTTCTAAAAGAGCTCTTTCTCTTCCAGGTACAGAGGGATAGCAAGTGAAACGACATTTCCGATTAGGTTCAGGCTAGTCATGAGGTTCGGACGAACACTACAAGACCCTGGACTTAATCCAGAAGTAGCTGAACCATTGGAGCTATGCCTGTCCAAGAGTGACTCGTATAAAGTCAATAGTGGATGCATTTCCATTAAGGTTTTTTTTCTGGTCTTCCTTTCTACACGTCTGAATGAACAGATCGTACTTACTGGTCAGTGAAGCGAGCAGAGTGTTAACACTCGACTCCTGACTCATGGAGTAACCAAGTTTGTACAATTCGCCTATGTATGCTTCAATATGAAGAACATGCGAATTGATGCTACTTCCTTCTTTTAACTTACACTCTGCAAGTCTTTTGAAGATCCTAGCTCGTTCCTCTTCGACTGGTTTTTGGAACTTTTCCTCAACCGATTGCATTAACTCATATGGCCCCAAGGATTCAAAATCCTTGCGGAACTCGGGGTCAATAGTCAATAGCATGAGGTCACGAATCTTTTCGGATTCATCAACTAATAAGTCATGCTTATCATAAAGGCTCTTTATGATGACTTGTTTTGGTGGAACCAGGATCGGATACTCGGTGAGATGAAGCTAGCCCGCAATGACGAGAACCCGTCTCCAATTGCGAAGCCATTCCTTATAGTTAAGGCCAGTCAGCCTTTCCATATTTAGCAGGTGCTTTCTGATGCTCTCAGAAATGGGTGAAGGAGGAGAGGGAGGAGAATAGACACTTGATTCAGACATCTACAATAAACAGAATTTATTAGTTTAGTTTTTCCTTTTAAATAATTACCTAATATATTATTTATTAATGCTAGGACCCAAAATACCCCAACTATGGTGTGAAGAGGGATGCCGTAATCACAACATAATGGTCATTAAGGTAGATAATACACTTATCAATTTCATCTTATGAAATTCCTAGATCTGTTGAGACACATTGAACTGTTCAATGGCATGTTTAGTCTCGGATGTGCCCCACTGTTTGTGACTGGGATGCCGAGGATCACAAACCGGGTGTGAATAACCATGCAAATTCGCTCGGTACTCTCGAAGTCAATTGCCATCTCTAATTAACGTGCCGGTTAACCACACACGCTGTTGGGACACGATTTTACAATAAATGCGGAATAATAACGAACACCAATCAAGAATCCAATGTGTCGAATGATTCGATTAATCAATGTTTTTATATGGGTTTTACAATGTGTGTTTTACTATGTGTGTTTCTTTCTCTATCACTATCACTAAGCTCCCTCTAGAATAATTTTGTATAAAATAATAATGAAAACACTATTTATAGCTAGCTAACAAATAAGGAACCCAAAGAACAAGCCCACAAGCCCATATGTCTAAGTGGGCCTTCCTCATGCCAATGTTGGGACATGATTTGACAATAAATGCGGAATAATAACGAACACCAATCAAGAATCCAATGTGTCGAATGATTCGATTAATCAATGTTTTTCTATGGGTTTTACAATGTGTGTTTCTTTCTCTATCACTATCACTAAGCTCCCTCTAGAATAATTTTGTATAAAATAATAATGAAAACACTATTTATAGCTAGCTAACAAATAAGGAACCCAAAGAACAAGCCCACAAGCCCATACGTCTAAGTGGGCCTTCCTCATGCCACCAAGTCATAATAATGAAGAACTTTGCACCCAACAATCTCCCTCTCAAAGATCGGAATGGATGACGTGGCATAGGAAGCGAATCAATCAACACTTGAATAACAATCTTTGACAATCGTCTCAAATGACCAATAGCAATCTCCCCCTTTTTATGATCAATGAGATCATAAAACCGTGTGGTCATGAGACGCGCTTGATCCGAAGAATCATCTAATACTCCCTCTCGAAAAATGCATCGACGTTTTTGAAAATTTTTGATTTTTGATTTTTGGTTTTCGATTTTTGATTTTTGATTTTTGGTTTTCGATTTTTGAATTTCGATTTTTGAGGTGAAATGGTTTCAAATTTGGGTAAAATGGGTTTGGATTTTGGGCTGAACCGTTTCACTGTTGGGCTAAAAAGGATGCGATGGGTTAACTGGATTAAGGATCCGATGGGTTAAATGGTTTAGGGTAGAATTGAATCACGCAAACTTGTTTTTAGTTTGACAATTAAGTCAAAGTGAGTCGTCTTTTACAGGATGCCGTCGACTTCAACTTTCCCAATTCATCTCTTCACAGACGTGCTCTTAGCTTTCTCCAATGGGTGACATTCAACCACCGAAGGCAGCAGATCGCAGACCTCTTTCTTTCTTACGATCAACCACCACTATTCTGATTCTCTTTTCTGTGTGATCTCCTTTCCAATTCCAGCTTTTTATCTCTGATCGAACCCATCTGTGCATTATCTTCTCTACTCCAATTTCTTCATCTACATCGTCTATGTTCATCCGTTTTTCAAGTGGGTCACCGAAGTCATCCGGTTTCCCAATCAACGCCGCAGACCACCGAAGAGTTCCAACTCTTCGGAGCCATTTCATACTTCCACCGGCCACCCAATCAACACCGCAGACCACCAAAGACAGTCATCACTTCGGTGTCACTGTTCTGTTTTTCTCTTTTCCTTGATCAACACCGCAGACCACCGAAGAGCTCCATGGCTGCGGTATCATCTTCACCGTTCCGAGCAGGGTTCCGAAGTACTCAAGGGTGCGGTATGTCTCCGATCGTCATCATCTTTGCACCGATCAACACCGCAGACCACTGAAGAGTGTCATGAGTTCGGAGTTGTCAACATCAGCAACCCTAAGGTTTTTGCTCGTTCCCTTCGAAGTCATTTTGATTTCATCCTTTGGCTTCGTCGACTAATTTGGTTTGCGATTAGTGGTAACCAACTGAGATGGTCATCAAAATCATCATATTCATCTCAAAATTCTGATTTCTTTTGTTTTGATTTAAATACAATCAATGTTCCCAGATCCAACGAGTTCATCATATGTTCTTCATCGCATGAATTAAAACACCAACAGGTATGTCTATTTCATTTTTGTTTCAGTTTCATCAGGATGAGGTTCCGATTTCATACAAGTTTTTCGTTTAGCAGGATGTGAAGGTAAATTACAGCAAGCATTTGTTCAAATTGAGCACAATCCGATTCGCTTCATCCGAGTAGCAATAGACTCACATCACCATGTGTTTGTAATATGTTTTCGAGTGGTCACAATGTCTGTAATTCGAAGTATTGTGTTGTTTTGGTTTTGAATTTTTGGTTTCAATATTGTTGCTGCTATCACGTTTTTGGGTTTTGTAATTTTGTTGACTCATCGATTTGTAGGTGATTCGTTTTCATTTTCTTCATGAAATAGGTAGAAAGGATTTGTACTGTATCACTTTACTCTATGAAATAAAAGAGAATTAACCTGTGATTGCTTGTTGTTTGAGTGTACCAAGAGAGATCTAGGTCACGTGGGAGAGAGAGTATACATTAGCTGTACCAGATGCATTGTACCTTCTTGGATTTGAAAATTGGATTTCATGTTGACTTGGCAAAATATCACTATACTACCTAAAAGGGAGTGCACAGCACCTTTATCATCATTTCATTAACCGGATAAAAGATATTATCATAGCTGTCATATAGTGTCATAGAAGAGAGACGTGAGAGAGCCAGCTAGGAGGGAGTAGAGTGTGGTCTAGTCACTTTCAACAAGGTACAATTGAAAATCAAATTTACTATGAAAACCTTTGGATACATCATATGCTCGTCTCAATTCTCTTTTGTTTTCATAGACAATAATGAACACTTTTTGGAGCCCAAACCATCTTTGTAGATATCAAACCAAATTTCCCAGAAGCACAATTTATGAGAAATGAAGAAACATCTTCTGATTTTCGTGGTCTTTTTGTTGGAACAAGAAAATCTTCAAACAATTCATTATACCATACCCATTCTTTAGAAAAATTTCTTCTTTGAGCATAAATTTCAGAAAACTTTCTTTTAACCACAATAATCTTTTTAACACTTTTCTCAACTGATTTTGAAAGAACACCAACACTTTTCTCTTTGGGAACCCACATCATTTTTGTTTTAGCCTTTTTCTTCTTCTTTTTCTTCTTTTTAAACTTATGAACACAAGATCCAAAACAAGAACTTTGTTCATCTTTTTGAGTTGGAACTGAAGCCTTCGGATCCGAAGCCTTTGGATCATGAGGGCTTCGGAGTTGATAATTTCGATTTTCAACTAGTGTGGGATTTCTATAAGGTTTCATACATTCAAACATGTCACTTGAAATTGAAGAAGGATACACTTCGGATTTCGTCTCTTTTGAAGATTTTGCAACAAATAACACTTTCACCAAACATTTTTCTTTCAAATCTAACTCCCCCTTAACCTTTGCATCTTTCTTTTCAGGTTGAGGAACAAGTGTAGATCCGAAGTGTTCATCAGAATTTCCAGAAACATGAAGATGAAGAACATCATCTTCAAAGTGTTGAGGAACAAGAAGGCCATGTTCATCTTCAACAAGAGAAACATACCTTTCTACTGATTTTCGATTTTCTAACCCATGTTTACTGTCGATTTCTCTTAAAACCTTTAACATTTTTGTGAACAAATGTTTGTTTGAATCATGTTTCAAAGGATTAAAAACAAGTCTTCCATATGAATCTTTCTCTCCATCAGAAATGAGTGTGTCATTTGTAATATTCTGATTTCTCAACACAAGACCCAAAAATTGTTCAAATGATGCTTTGTATTTGAGATTATCAAAACAAACAGTCCATATTTTCGAATTTGTAGCTTCCATTTTTGTTTTGAACAACAAATAATCTCAAATCTGGAATAAAACTAGAGAGAGAAAGTGGATCTGAAGTGGGTTTTTAGAGAGAGAAAGTAGATCTGGAACGATTTCTAGTGAGAGAATCAGATCTGAACGAATTTTCAATGATAAAAACGAGATCTAAACCAATATTTATGAAGATAAACAGATCAAAGATGAAGAACAGATCATAATATTGATTCCATATCAGAAAAACTCACAAAAACTGAAGATCCAGATCTGAAAATTTGAATTCTGATTGATGTTGTGGTGGGTTGTCAAATCAAGAACCGATCCCTTGAAATAATCTATTAAATCTTCAAGGTTAGGCTCTGATACCAATGTTGGGACACGATTTGACAATAAATGCGGAATAATAACGAACACTAATCAAGAATCCAATGTGTCGAATGATTCGATTAATCAATGTTTTTCTATGGGTTTTACAATGTGTGTTTTACTATGTATGTTTCTTTCTCTATCACTATCACTAAGTTCCCTCTAGAATAATTTTGTATAAAATAATAATGAAAACACTATTTATAGCTAGCTAACAAATAAGGAACCCAAAGAACAAGCCCACAAGCCCATACGTCTAAGTGGTCCTTCCTCATGCCACCAAGTCATAATAATGAAGAACTTTGCACCCAACACACGCTCCGTTAATAATGGCAAAATTGAGAAACCCATTGCAACTCTTTGCAGACCCCAGTTGGCGTGCCGGTAAACCACACACGCTCCACCAACGTTCCACAAAGTGCAATATGCAATTCCATGGATTAGCACCAATTCACATTTTTTTAACCTAAAGTAACTAGATTTGGGTTTTTGTTCAAGGTTCTAATACTTTCAATTATAGCATTATACTTTTAAGAGGCTTAGCGGTTTGACGTGCGCAGTGGTCGTCGTGCGGTCAAAAATAAGAAAATACCTAACACTCACTAGTATAGTGGTAGTCAGGGTCGATCCACGGGAGCTTCTAGTTAGACCAGATGACAGATTACCAACTAGTAGTGTCACGCTACAGTCGGAGGAATCAGTTTCTATCTTTCTAATCACTCACAACCCAAACAATAATCAAAACAAACTCAAGCCAAGCGAAGCTAAGCTAAGCTCAAATGAACCTAGTTACTTTCTGAAATCAGAAGTACATCTCTGAATCAGAAGCAATCAAAGGCATCCAAACTAAGCAAGCCAAGCAAAGCATAAACTAGCTAATAACTAAAGTTCTACTTGAACAATTACTAGCTAATGTTGAATGCTTAACCCTAACCAAGTTAGCTACTGAATTCAGCGAAGGAAAACAGTCCCAACAAGGTCCAAACAATATCCAAACATAAATCAATAATCAAAACACAAACAAGCATCCAAAACACCGAAAAACCAATATTACTTTTAACCAAATGCTTTGCATTCATCAAACTCAATATCCAAACATCAAAACAGTAACTAATTGAGACTAAAACAGAAGCCAAAGCTTAATATCAATGGTTGTCACTCCCAAAGACACAAACCAAAGCTTACAAATGGTTAACTAAATGAAAATAAAATCCAAAACATAAAAATACCAAATGAGAGCTTGCTGAAACGAAATCTTGGAGTCAAAGAGCTTCAAGGTCGATTTTACACCCGGTCTTTGCTAGGGTTTTCGGCTGGAAATGCCTCTATTTATAGTTGCAAATTTCCCGTGACCGCGCCGCGCAAATGAAGAATCCGCGGCGTGCGTACTTATCTTTCCCCGTTTTCTCGGACTTTGAATGTGTTTCACCGCCTCAAGCCCGCGTCGCGCAGTTGCAATATCCGCGGCGCGCGTACGAGTTTTCTTGATTTTTCATTCCTTTCCAAACTTCTTCTTCTTGCACGCTTTTAGTCCCTGTTTCCATTCTTTTGTTCCAAACAAGTCCTGGTACGAAAAGTGAGAATACACAGACATATCTGATATAATTTTATCAAGAACAGGGCTCAACAACGCCTAAAATATTTGATATCACTAGGCGTTGTCAAACACCCCACACTTGTGCCTTGCTTGTCCCCAAGCAAGAGAGTTTTTAACAAATTATAATAAAGACTCAAACAATTTTTGACTGTGTTTAGTTTCAAAGCTTATTGCCTTATGAGTTAGAATGGAATAGTTCGCGAAAACATAATTGAATTGCTCTTTGAAATTCATGACTTTTTAGAGAACCCTTGATTACAAATTTTCTGTCCACAATGAAGTGTACTTACTCATTCAGATTCTAAATGCCATTAAGGAATTGTCCATGACTTTCGATGTTGTCCGTGTAACGAGCTTTCGGAAATACCAATCCAGACCAGACGATCTTAGGTGGTAAGGTGCATAAGTCCCACCCATTTTAGACTTACCGGCTCGAACAACAAAGGCCACAAATTGACTTTTCCTTCTTAAATTCCAATACTAAAACAAATCAATCTTCTAACTCATCAAACTCAACTTATTTGACTAACCAATAGCATGATTACAACTAAATAGTATTCCTTGAAAAATACTAGTGCTATCACAATCACAAACCATTCATTTCAAAATTGCAATTTATTAAAAATTTTGAAAAAGTTGCTAAAAAAATTGAAAATTGATCATTTTTGCAAAAATTTCAAAAAAATTCTCTTTCGACCGTCCACACCCCACACTTAAAACCGTACAACGTCCCCGTTGTACAAAGAATTATTTCAAAACAAGGGAGAAAGAGTTACCCCTTTTTGGACAGAAGACTGCTCGGTTGGTGCTCAGTATTACAGGTATAATTGGGAACAAAAAGATCCTCGATTTCATATTCTGGAGTTGTAGCGCTACAGTAAACACGCCGGTGGTCAAGACAAGTGAAGGGGGCATGGTGACCCCACACTTATCTGAGACAACTCCTTCTCATGTGGTATATTATGCATAACTCAACAAACAAATTAAAAACACACATGACGAATAAAATACAAAAATATATATGATGGTGCCATAAGTTTTATACATATTTCCTAAAAAATAAAAGTAAAGAAAAGAAAAAGTAAAAGTACATCAATCACCTCCAGGTGGTCTGGAGGGTCCAGCCTCGTGATCGCAGGCCCTGGCTGGGAATGGTCGGGGGTGTTGGCCCTGCTGAGTAGCCAGATCTAGAAGTACCTCCCCGATCCAAGCCAACTGATCCTCGATCCTAGCAACCCTGGCTGCCAGGTCCTCCTGTGGTGGCTGTGGCTCTGCTGGTGCTGCTGGCTCCTGTCTCCGTCGTCTCCTGCCGGGCTGGGCATATGCCGGCTGGGGTGCCTGGAGTGGCTCTGTAGGTGCCCGGATGAACTGCCCCGGGCGCTGCTGCTCAATGAGCAGCATCCTCTCCAAGGTGCGTGCTGTAGTGCGGGATGGAGGCAGAGCGGTCAGGGAGGCAACCACGGGGACAGTGAGAATGGCATATGAGCGGGCCAGGCGGGTGATGAAATACCCCTGGCTAGTGGGCTGCTGGCGGAAGCGCCAGTCGAGTGGGTGGAGAGAGCAACCGCGAGGGCGTAGGGAAGGTGGAGGAATCGGGACGGGTTGAGGAGAGCCCAAAAGAATGTCATGTCCTCCCCAGACACCTTCTCGCCCCCCTCCCGCTGCATGATGGAGGTGGAGATGATACGGTACATGAGGCGGTGAAGTGGATCGCGGAGGTGGCTCTCCCTCGAGGTCCTTGCCTCGTACATCACGTTGGACAGTGGTGTCCAAATCTCCATGTTGCCAGGCCTCTCCGGCTGGCCCTGGATGCACGCCCCGAAAAACTGAGTAAAGTGGCGGTGCTGAAGATCCGCCGGAGTGTAGATGCCGGTGCGCCTCCCGAACTCCCTGAGGTTGCACTCCCTCTGTGCACCTCCCAAAAGAAAGCGGATGAGCCTGGATCGTGGGTCCGACGCCCGAGGAGCGAAATATATGGTAGAGAGGAACTCCAGGAGGAGCTCCGTGTAAACCACGTCCTCGTCCATGGCCATGATCCTGTCCCAGCCGCGGCAAGTGAATGAGGCATCCTCGTACGTCCAGGTGCGATGCAAGAATGGCTCGATCGCTCCCCAGAGCCCAGCATCCCTCAGTATATCTCTGTCAATGACCGTCGCCTCGAGAACCCGGCGACCCTTCAACGCGTCCCTCCGTGAAGTATACTCTGCGGAGCTAGCCAGTCCCTCGGGGAACTGGAGAAAAGCATGCTCTAGTCTGAACATCATCTGCAAGAAAGAATTATAGCCACAAAAGACAAAAAAAATATTTGCAAAATCAGTCCCCATCTTCCCTACCGCACCGCGGCGCGGCCCAAGAGCAAGGGCGCGGCGCGGCGTGCGGCTGTTTCAAAACCCCGAATTAAACTCTCGATTTAACCTGCTAAAATTCAATCTAATCACACCACAAGGTAGCCTAAGTGCCAACTAACTCATCTAGGGTCTCCATTTGGCAAAACAAACACGCTATGAGTTAGCATTAGCGATTCTAAGTTTTGAACTATTTTGAATAAAATCACTAAATTAACTACCTAATCACTAGTTTAAACAAGTAATAAGTAGTTAGAATAGCATACCTTGGTAGCAGAAACACAATGAGCAAGAAAAATTGCAAGAAAAATTCGTTGATCAGAGCTCCGAGTCGTGTGTGGTTTGAGTGAGCCGCGGCTTACCTTATAAAGGAGAAAACCGACTGATCGTTTCCCGCGGCGCGCATTTCCACATTTTGCGGCGCGCGTGTCACCAAATCAACCCCTGCGCATCGGGTTGAGTTCCGACCCCGCGTCGCGCAATTCAAAAAGGCGCAATGCGCTTTTCAAAATTTCAAAAACTTTTCACACGACCCCACACTTATTTTAAGCCACGGATACCTGCAAAAGATTGATGTATTTTCCTAATTATTCCTAAGAAATATAAAACCTAACCTATGACACGATGGGTTGCCTCCCAACAAGCGCTAAGTTTAATGTCTTCAGCCAGACGTACGTTCCGAACCCTTATTCTTCTTCTTCTTGAACTCTTAAGGCCATCTGCTGGAATCCTGGCACAAAGTTATTAGCCATCATTGACATTAGGGACGTGAGCTGAGTCATTCGATCACTCACACCACTAATCCACTGTTGTTGCGATTCTAAAAGCTTAAAAACCTTCGCCTCGCGTTCTCTTGATTCCTTTTCATATTGTTGATGTCTTAATTCTAACATCTCTATCATGTCTAACAACTGTTCCTTGTCAATGGTAGCCAACGGGTGGTTCCTGGTGTAACACCCCAACTTTTATAACATTTTTTTTACAAACTTATTTCACAATTATTTTATTATACAAAACGTTTAATTATACAACGGGGTATCACAAATTTGCATTACAAACCATAGTTCAAACCTGTCTAATTTACATTTGGTACAACAGTGACTACGGTCCCGCACCCGACTCTTTTAATGCCCTTCCTGCTTACCTGAGTACATAGCATTTTAAAACAAAACATACGTGAGACATAACGTCTCGTGAGAATTATGGGTTTAGACCCAAAACAGTTTTCCAATAATACATTATTCTTTAAGTTTCCAATATTTCTTTTCCTATGAGCGCACCCATAGGTATCCTTACTATGTGTTGATACATTCCTACGAGCGCACCCGTAGGTTTTATACGAGACGCACCCGTATAACTACTTCCTCAATAGCATGAAACAGATTCATCTATCAAGGTAAGACAACTACTTCGCGACGGGAGGTACCATCCCAGTAGTGTCTTTTTGCCACCCCTACCGCAGAAGGCCGTGGTCTTTATCCGGATACTTCTCAACTCGTCACTGGGCTCAATTACTTTATTGCTTTCTTGTATTTCTCATTATCCTTACTATTTCATAGGAATCATTTTCCAATTTCACAAAACCATTTCCAGTTCCATTAAATCATTTTCATTTTCGTTAAATCATTTCAATTTCCATAAAACCATTTTGACTCCCCAAAACATTCTTTAATAAAATTCATTTTGCTATGTACTCGAAAATCCACATAACACTCACCTCGGTCACCTAGGAGTTAGTTATCTTCTTGGACTCCTTTCTTTTTATCTTGAACAATCTTGTTTGAACCACCACCTATTATATATGAATTATACATTTATAGTATGTTCATATATTTACAATAACTAACTTTACAGTACAGAAGTACCATATTATGCAACTACAATTCATTAACTAGGCTATAACTTTTATTAACTACCTTCCTTTAATTTATAACTTTCCCGAAATACACGTATTTTGCTACAGTATCCTCGGGATGTCGTATTTCTGTTCCGACAATTTTCCACATGTTTTCACACCATTTTAGGCCTATGGTATGAATTATAGACCAAACGGACAAGTCTAGAGCCAAATTCAAAACTCAAAATTGGACAGAAAGCTGCCAGACCATTGGCACGACTCGTGCATTTTTCCTCATGAAAGAGCACGACTCGTGCTCTTACTGTGATGCTATTTCTGTCTTAAATAGTGGAGCACGACCCGTGCTCATGCTAGGCAAAAAGAGCACGACTCGTGTCTGTGCTGCAGATACGGGTCTTTGCCCGATTTTTGTGCTGCAGCCCCCTGTTTTGGTCCATTAAGTTCTTAATACTTAACCTAACCAATATATAACATTCTATGACTAAAACCTTTAGTT
This sequence comes from Cichorium intybus, assembly GCA_023525715.1. Classification (NCBI taxonomy): domain Eukaryota; kingdom Viridiplantae; phylum Streptophyta; class Magnoliopsida; order Asterales; family Asteraceae; genus Cichorium; species Cichorium intybus. The sequence continues at coordinate 31,809,022 of CM042017.1, read as the reverse complement.
TACATCAGGTTTTAACCCATAGAAACAACTCAACTACACAAATTCTTAGTTTTAGGGTTCTTGAGGAATTTCTCAATTCCTCCTTCTTTTAACCGATTCCAGAAGTGGAATTGAGTTCTTAATGGTGTTAAGAACATGTTTTCATGGTTAGAAACTCAACACACACCCCATACCACTTCTGTAACCCGTTTTTGCCTATTCCCAAAATCCCAAAATGCTTAAATTGAGTTATAAGGGTGGAATTCTCACCTTGAATGGCTTGGAATTCAAAATCTTCAAGCTAGTTGCTGATTTCTGCTCAAACTCTCCAACACCTTCGTGAACCTGCTCAATCCTAGCTTTCTCCCGATGTTTCTATAAGTTTCTGGGAAGTGGGAGATTTTTCCCACTATTTATAGTTCCAAATTTTCAGTTTTAACCCCTAGTTCCTTTTCTCCCAATTTGGCACCATAACTTAGTTTTTATCACATCATACTTTTAGTTTTTACATTAATATCCCTAGTTACAAAATATTTTACATTAAAGTTCAAAATATGGCAAAAGACCGATTTGCCATTTTTCATAACTTTACTATTACACATATTTATTTTATATTTTATTACAAATTTTTCGCAGGTTCTTACAACTGGTTTCCTTCAAAATCTCTTCCGTTCCTCCCTCACCCGTTCTTGTCCATATTTTCTTATTATTCCTGATTCCTGGCTCTATCAACACACTCTTATCCAGTTGTTTGCCACCATCCTCTGAAGGTAATGACACAAGGTTTCCAAACATGTTCAATCTTCTCTTCCTTGTCCCAAAAGAAATGTCTACGTCCCCTGTTTTGCAATCAATCACGGCACCGGCTGTAGCTAGAAATGGACGTCCCAAAATTAGTGCAGGCGCATCATCCAAGCTTTCATATTCCATGACCAGAAAATCCACGGGATAGAAAAAGTCCCCAACTTTGACTATGACATTTGTCAGTCTTCCCCGAGATACCTTCGTTGATTGATCAGCCAGCTGTAATACAACTTCTGCTGGCTCAATTTCTTCATTCTTGTACTTGTCGTACAGGTATCCTGGTAGGATATTGACACTTGCTCCCAAATCCAGCAAGGTGTTCCAGATGACCACATCTTCTACGGTAGTAGTGATCAATGGTGATCCAGGGTCCTTTTCCTTTTTGGGCAGTCTTCCTAATAATGCCTCACTTGCTTTCACAGTCAACCTTACAGTTTTTGGTGTAGGTGCTTTACTCTTCCCATTTTGTTCGCACATTTCTTTCAGAATTCTGGTATCTTCAGGAGCATCCTTAAGCTCGTCCCACAGAGGCTGGTTCATTAAAGGTCCTATTGATTTGGGTACTTCCTGCTTCTTCGTCCCTTTCTTATTCTTCTTTTTCTGCTTAATGTCTGCTACTGTCGGTTGCTCATCTTCCTGGATCTCTTTATCTATTTCTGGTTGGGTTCCCTTCCCCACATGATTTTCCTCATCCTTATTTCCTTTAACTTCCGCTTTTTCTGGCACTTCTCCTCCTTTTTCCAATTCTAATTCACTTCCTACTTCAAACAGATCTTCTAAAGTAACCTTCCGCCATCCAGATTCAACAGTGTTCACATGCTCCTTTCCAGCTCGCTGCCCATGAGTTGGATTGACTTCAGTGGTGCTTGGCAACTTCCCGTCGTCTCTTTTCTGTTGATTCTCGGCCATTTGTCCGATTTGTCGCTCCATATTTGCGATGGCTTTCGCATTCGCTTGAGACTGTTGCTGCGTAGCCGTAACCATTTCGTACATTTTGGTTATCATCTCCTCTTGAGTCCCCGAAGCATTGTTAGCAGTATTATTGGGTCCCCTGTTGCTGTTGTTGCTATTATTCCTATTTGTATTTCCATTAGAGTTGTTGTTTGCAGGCTGATATGTTCTAGGTTGACTGGACGACTGACCTTGATAATTGTTTTTCTTGAAGTTCTGATGTTGGGCTTGATTGTATGGCCTGTAGGGTCGTCCGTTATTGTACTGGCCTTGACCCTAGCCGTAGACTTGGTTCACTTCCTGAGTTTTTGGCCCTCCTTGGCTCCCTTGTGATGGATTTGGTGGTCCTTTCTGTAATGTTGACATAAGCTTGTCAAACTTTTTATTCAGTTCGCTAATTTCCTTCTTCACTTCCTTTTTCCAGTCAGCATCGGCTCCCACTGCTGCCTCCGTACCTACAGTCTTCCTGGTAGAAAAGTTTGCCTTAGACCCGTTGCTCAATTGTTCCAAAAATTGCCACGCTTCTTCTGGGTCCTGCCATATAAATGTCCCGCTTGATGAGGCATTTATCATGGCCTGATGCGTCTCACTGACTCCTTCGAAGAATAACTTGACTAACTGCCACCTAGGAATTTCGTGATGCGGACAAGATCGTAACAACTCCTTCAATCTATCAAAGGCTTCGTGGAAGGCCTCTCCTAGCTTTTGTTGAAAATCTTGTATAACCCTTCTGATTTCAGTTGTCTTACTTACTGGATAAAATTCCTGAAGGAACTTTGCCTTAAGCTGATCCCATGTAGTAATACTGTTCGACTGCAACGATGTAAACCAATATTTGGCCTTATCCTTGAGAGTGAATGGGAACAGTCTAAGCCTGAAAATGTTTCTATTGGTGTTCCTAGGGTTATTAGCATTAGCAATCGCTAAAAACTCATATAGATGATTATAAGGATCGTCTTGCTTATACCCTCTAAATTCTGGCAATATTCCTAATAACTGAGGTCTTATTTCTACTTGAGAGTCGATGTTATCAGGAATATAGATTGGCGATGACTCATCATACTCCCGTGGTTGGAAGTGTGACGCAACCGATTGCCGTCTCGGTTGTGCGAAATGTAAAGGTTGGGCGGGATTACTGTAACACCCGACTTATTAACCAAAAACACCCCAAAAATTTTTCATTTTTCAAACCAAATATTTTACAAATAAAACATAATAAGGGGTATTAGTTAATACAATTCGAGCACAAGGGTATCATGAAGTACAATACATAAAATATTATACATTCTTCAAGCCGGGTATTACTTCAACATTAAGTCCTCAGTCACGGACTTTGTCTTTTCCTTTAGCAGGGTCACGCTCACCTGCAGGGACATATCAAACAAACTGTGAGCTACAAAGCCCAATGAGTAATCAAGCAATCAAATAAGCATATACAAGAGAATAACAACAATTAAACTCTTAAACAATTTCTGTCCCAATAGTCATGGTCATCACTGACCGCACCGTACTCATAGCCATAAAGGCCGCATCGAGTATCATAGCCCGAAGGCCGCACCAAAATCATAGCCCGAAGGCCGCACCAAGCATCGGAGACATAGCCCGAAGGCCGCACCGGAGTCATAGCCCGAAGGCCGCACCATCTCGGGTTCAATAACCCAAAATCATGGTCCTAAGACCGCACCATTTAATATCAACGATAGTAATCTTAGCCAACAAGGCTGCACCAATATATCATACTAGATATAATCAAGATTACTCACCTTGTTGCTTGCTACCACTAGCTTTCGTCGTTTCTTGACTTGTAATGTATTCCGTAAGATTTTGTCCCGTACCTATAATTTATTCATTTCCACAATGATTATAGGTTAATAATCATTTTAATTGATTCTAATGCATACAAGTCTAATATAGAACCAATTCCAAGCAATAACCATTCTTATAAAATTTCCAATATACGTCCCGAAATACGCGTATTCTGCTACAGTACTTTCGGGAAGTCGTATACGTATTCCGACAATTTTGTATGAAGTTTCATACCATATTAAACCTATGTTCAAAATTTCAGGTCAATCGGATAAGCCTAGCATTGAAATCAAAGTTGGAAAATTGACCAAATTTTAACAGAGGCCAACTGAAAATCTGCCGCGAGATCGGGTCGCGATCGACCCCTGGGTCGGGTCGCGATCCTGGCGATTCCAGGCAGTGAGCTCCGAATTTTGTGCTAAAAATCCCATTTTCCCCTTATTAAGCACTTATTGCTCGACTTAACTTCTAGGAAGTGTTCCAAGACCAAAACCTTCCATTAATATCAAGTGTTAAACCATAAAATGATTAAATTCAAAATCATTTATACAATTTCCCGTTTTTGCATTTTTGCTCCAAAAACGAAATTATTGAATTCTACTTGCTTCTAATGATTTCTTTCAGTCATTATAGCATCTAGAACCCATTTTAATCCATTGGCATCAAGTTCATCCCAAGAACTCACCATCTAGGGTTCTTGATTAAAACTAAATTCTTGAACAATAGCAACCTACTTCCATTTTCTTGAATTAAGTCTTTACTAGCATGACTTAATGGAAGTTTTAAGCTACTTATCACATAATTTCATAACTGAAATTGCACATTTCAGTTTCTATACAATTCCTCAAGAACAAACACTGAAGAACTTGAAATACTTACCTTTAACACTTCCAATTCTTCAATCCAAGGTCAATTATGGAAGTCCAAGCTTCAACCTTCAAGATTGCTTCCAATTTCTTCAACGATCGCTCAAGAAAACTCTCTCCCGTCTCTCTCACAAGCTGCACACAAATGGGAGAAGCTTCCAAGCTTTTATACTTCCAGAATTTACAATTTGGTCCTTGAAGTTACATTTCTAGCACATTTGCCACAATTTACCAAATTAATGATAAAATCAGATTTTTTTTATAACATTTTAAGTCCAAGACTTAAAATATTATTACGAAACAAGTCCTTTTCTGTCCAAATGACCAAATTACCCTTTTGAGGTAAAATGACATTTTGCCCTTTTATTATATTTATATAATAAATATGTTTCGGCGTTACAAATTCTTCCCTCCTTTAAGAGATTTCGTCCCCGAAATCTTACAAATAGTTGAGGGTATTTCTCCCGCATTTCACTTTCGGTCTCCCACGTCATGTCGGAACCTTTGTGATGACGCCAAAGGACCTTCACCATGCTAATCTTCTTATTTCGCAGATGTCTTATCTTGCGATCTAGCACTCGCTCGGGTTGTTCCGGGTATCTCAACTTTTCATCCACTTCAATTTCGGCAAGAGGTACTTGTTGAGACTTGTCAAACAACGTTTTCCTCAAATGGGACACATGGAATACATCATGTATACCATGAAGTTCATCAGGTAACTCCAATCGATACGCCACGGCTCCAACTCTTTGGGATATACGGAAAGGTCCGATGAAGCGAGGACTCAACTTTCCTTTCTTCCCAAAACGAATCAAGCCTTTCCAAGGGGATACTTTGAGCATTACCATATCTCCCACTTGGTACTCTATCAGTTTCACCCGTCGGTCCGCGTACTGCTTCTGTCTATTCTGAGCTACCTTCAAATTTTCGCGTATCAGTTTGATCTTTTCTTCGGTCTGTGCTACAATTTCAGGTCCAGCCAACGGCTTTTCCCCAACTTCAGTCCAGCAGGTCGGAGTACGGCACGGTGCTCCATACAAGGCTTCATACGGGGACATCTGAATGCTGGAATGATAGCTGTTATTGTACGCGAATTCCACTAAAGGCAAATGATCTTCCCAGCTTCCACCGAAGTCTATGACACAAGTCCTCAACATGTCTTCCAAAGTCTGTATTGTTCTTTCACTCTGACCATCGGTCTGCGGGTGGTATGCGGTACTCATAAGTACTTTTGTACCCAACTGCTCTTGAAGACTCTGCCAAAAATGGGAAGTAAATCTACTATCTCGGTCCGATACAATTGATGCTGGTAGTCTATGTCGACAAATCACCTCATCAATGTAGATTTTCGCCAGTTGATCTACCCTGTACTTTTCTTTATATGGTATACATTGTGCCAATTTGGTCAATCGATCCACAATCACCCATATAGAATCATAACCTCGCGGTGTCTGCGACAACTTTGTTACAAAGTCCATGGTAATATGGTCCCATTTCTTCTCTGGAACCGGCAATGGTTGTATTTCCCCGTACGGTTTCTGATGGTTTGACTTAACTTGCAGACAAGTCAAACATCTTTCCACAAATCTTCCGATGTCCCTCTTCATTCCAGGCCACCAATACATCGGTTTTAACGTCCGATACATCTTGGTACTGCCCGGATGAACTGCATAATGACTATAATGTGCATCTTCTAGAAGCAAATTCTGCGCTTCTCCTTGTTTTGGGACCCATATTCGACCTCTGAAGGTCTTTAATTTCTGAGCATTTTCTTCCAGATGCTTCAAGTATCCAACCATTCGTTCACTTTTAACATTCTCCAGCTTACATGCTTCTTCTTGTGCTGACCGGATCAATCCTGGTAACCGGCTTACTACACCCATGCATGCGGATGTAATTTTCCAAGGAGCTTCTTTTCGGCTTAGCGCATCTGCCACCACGTTCGCCTTGCCAGGATGGTACTGAATTTCACAATCAAAGTCTTTCAGCAGATCCATCCACCTTTGCTGTCTCATACTAAGCTCTTTCTGGTCAAAGAGGTACTTCAAGCTCTTGTGATCCGTGTAAATAACAAACTTTACACCGTATAAATAATGCCTCCACAGCTTCAATGCTAGAACCACAGCAGCTAATTCCAGATCATGAACTGGATACTTCTTCTCGGCATCTTTCAATTGTCGGGACGCATAGGCTATGACCCGACCTTTCTGCATTAGCACACACCCAAGACCAATTCTAGAAGCATCGCTGTAGATCACATACTCTTCTCCGCTTTGAGGTAGTGCTAACACTGGTGCTTTACACAAAGATTGTTTCAACTTCTGGAATGCTTCTTGTTGTTTTTCAGTCCACACGAACTTTTCACCATTCTTAGTTAACTTGGTCAGCGGAGCAGCTATCGAAGAGAAATCCTCGACAAATCTTCTATAATAGCCTGCTAAACCAAGGAAACTTCGAATTTCGGTTGGACTCCGAGGCGGTTCCCACTTCATCACGGCCTCTATCTTTGCTGGATCAACTTTCACTCCTTCGGCATTGATTACATGAACAAGAAATTGGACTTCTCTTAGCCAGAAGTCACACTTGGAGAATTTCGCATGTAGTTTTTCTCGGCGAAGCAACTCCAACACTTGTCGCAGGTGCACTTCATGTTCGGCTTGGCTTCGCGAATACACCAAGATGTCATCAATAAACACTATCACCGAGGTATCAAGGAACGGACGACACACTCGGTTCATGAGATCCATGAATACGGCTGGAGCATTGGTTAATCCAAAAGGCATCACCAAAAACTCATAATGACCGTATCGCGTTCGGAAAGCTGTCTTCGGAATGTCTGACTCCCTTATCTTCAACTGGTGGTATCCTGACCTCAGGTCAATCTTGGAAAAGTAGGACGCGCCTTGCAGCTGGTCAAACAAATCGTCTATTCTGGGTAGAGGGTACTTGTTCTTCACCGTGATCTTGTTTAACTCCCGATAGTCAATACACATGCGCATTGACCCATCCTTCTTCTTTACAAACAGAATAGGGGCTCCCCAAGGCGATGTACTCGGTCTGATGAAACCCCTGTCTAACAGTTCTTCCAGTTGCTTGCGCAGTTCCACCATCTCTGAAGGTGTTAAACGGTATGGAGCTCGGGCAACAGGTGCAGCTCCCGGAACCAGTTCAATCGTGAACTCAACCTGTCGATCTGGTGGCAACCCTGGAAGTTCGTCTGGAAACACATCTGGGAACTCGTTCACCACATTCACATTCGCTACCCCCACTTTAATTGGTTGAGCTATCGATACATAAGCCAAAAAGGACATCCCTCCTTTACTGACACAGCTTCGAGCTTGAGCAAAGGAGATAACTGGCATTCTTAACCGAGGTCGTTCACCCTGAATTTTCATCCATTCCCCTTCCGGTGATAACACTGTAATACTTTTATTTCTGCAATCCACGTTAGCATAATTCGTTGCTAACCAATCCATCCCCACAATTACACCAAACTCGTTGGTAGTCATCGGCTTCAAATCTATAGGGAAAGTGGTCCCGTAAATTTTAAGCTGACAACCTTCCATATGTTCAGAAACCCAGACATACCGACCGTCTGCTATTGCTACTTCTAAGCTTTCATTCATCGGGGTTAAAGGCACATTCAGGCGAGGCAATAAAGATTTCGATACAAAACAGTGAGTGGCTCCCGGATCAAAAATAACATATACAGGTATGGTATTGAGAGTGAAAATACCTGTCACCACATCTGTCTTCTCACGGGCTTCTTCCACAGTCATCTGGAAAGCTCGCGAGGCTATCGGTCGTCCCCTGTTCTTCGGGTCTTCCTTCTTCCCGCCCTGTTCAATCCTGGGTCTATCACTGATCGCTATAGACTTCAACTCGGGACAATTCAGGCGAAGATGATCCGTAGCTCCACACTAGAAACACTTACGTTCCGCCCGACAGTTGTAAGCATCATGCCCCGGTTTTCCACAATTTCGACAACTTGTGGATGTAGTGTTGACCCGGCAACTCCCGGAATGCCATTTTCTGCATTTTTCACACCATTTTCTATCGTCTCTTTGACCTTTACCCTTAGAACCGGATTGTTGCGACTTTTTCTGAGGCGTCCAACTTTGGTCTTCCGCCTTTCGTTTCGTTTCAACGGCTTTCTTTTCGTCTTCTTGTCGCTTTAATTCGGTCTCCCTTTCTGTGGCTCGATCCACCACTTGCCGGAAAGTAGTTAGTTTCAACGGTTGCACAATCTCTCTAATTCGGGTTGTCAACCCCCGAATATACTTGTCGATCTTTCTCTTTTCAGTGTAGATATGGTGTTCCGCAAACCTAGCTTTCTCCAAAAAGCTAAGAGTATATTTCTGAACAGATCGGGAACCCTGTTCCAGGTGCAAGAATTCATCCTCCAACTTCTGAATAGCTACTTCCGAGCAATATTCTTCATTGAACTTTGTCTTGAATTGCTCCCAAGGTATCGATTGGGACGAATCAAGATCCAGTGATTTATAGTAGGTTTGCCACCAATGTAGTGCGCCACTTGTAAGTTGGTTCGTGGCAAATTCCACTTTATCATCATCCGCACACTTGCTTACTCGGAACACCTTCTCAATGTGCATGATCCATTCCATGGCTTTGACTGGATCATCTGTCCCCGAGAATTCCTTTGGTTTACAACCAAGGAAAGATTTATACGTACACCCCATTTTCCTGGTAGAGGCTTCTCCACCTTGTGTTTCTTTCACTGCCCAGGCCCGACTTTCTCCATGGCTTTCAGCTTCCGGCTGCCTGTCATGGACACTTTTTGCAGCCTCTTCAGTAGGATTAGGATTTACACTTGGGTTGGGATTGCCACTCGGGTTAGGATTGTTCGATAATGCTGGCAGCATTTGCCTAACCACTTCTTCCATTATTGCCCGGATATCAGGTGGATTTTGTCCCACCGGTTCCCGTGCTGGTGCTCTTCGCCCAACAGAGCCGCGTGACCTAGCTGGTCCACTTCTGGCAGTTCCACGCGAATTCGCACCAGTAGGATTGCTTCGTGTATTTCTCATACTTCAAAATTTTAGCAAACCGTTAGATTCCATATATAATAACAAGCTCATATATATCTAACAGTCCATTTATCTATTGTTCTCTCACGGTTTAAGTCCAGGAATCTAGTCTAAGACACCTAGTTCACTTAAACCTCGGCTTTGATACCAACTTGTAACACCCGACTTATTAACCAAAAACACCCCAAAAATTTTTCATTTTTCAAACCAAATATTTTACAAATAAAACATAATAAGGGGTATTAGTTAATACAATTCGAGCACAAGGGTATCATGAAGTACAATACATAAAATATTATACATTCTTCAAGCCGGGTATTACTTCAACATTAAGTCCTCAGTCACGGACTTTGTCTTTTCCTTTAGCAGGGTCACACTCACCTGCAGGGACATATCAAAAAAACTGTGAGCTACAAAGCCCAATGAGTAATCAAGCAATCAAATAAGCATATACAAGAGAATAACAACAATTAAACTCTTAAACAATTTCTGTCCCAATAGTCATGGTCATCACTGACCGCACCGTACTCATAGCCATAAAGGCCGCACCGAGTATCATAGCCCGAAGGCCGCACCAAAATCATAGCCCGAAGGCCGCACCAAGCATCGGAGACATAGCCCGAAGGCCGCACCGGAGTCATAGCCCGAAGGCCGCACCATCTCGGGTTCAATAACCCAAAATCATGGTCCTAAGACCGCACCATTTAATATCAACGATAGTAATCTTAGCCAACAAGGCTGCACCAATATATCATACTAGATATAATCAAGATTACTCACCTTGTTGCTTGCTACCACTAGCTTTCGTCGTCTCTTGACTTGTAATGTATTCCGTAAGATTTTGTCCCGTACCTATAATTTATTCATTTCCACAATGATTATAGGTCAATAATCATTTTAATTGATTCTAATGCATACAAGTCTAATATAGAACCAATTCCAAGCAATAACCATTCTTATAAAATTTCCAATATACGTCCCGAAATACGCGTATTCTGCTACAGTACTTTCGGGAAGTCGTATACGTATTCCGACAATTTTGTATGAAGTTTCATACCATATTAAACCTATGTTCAAAATTTCAGGTCAATCGGATAAGCCTAGCATTGAAATCAAAGTTGGAAAATTGACCAAATTTTAACAGAGGCCAACTGAAAATCTGCCGCGAGATCGGGTCGCGATCGACCCCTGGGTCGGGTCGCGATCCTGGCGATTCCAGGCAGTGAGCTCCGAATTTTGTGCTAAAAATCCCATTTTCCCCTTATTAAGCACTTATTGCTCGACTTAACTTCTAGGAAGTGTTCCAAGACCAAAACCTTCCATTAATATCAAGTGTTAAACCATAAAATGATTAAATTCAAAATCATTTATACAATTTCCCGTTTTTGCATTTTTGCTCCAAAAACGAAATTATTGAATTCTACTTGCTTCTAATGATTTCTTTCAGTCATTATAGCATCTAGAACCCATTTTAATCCATTGGCATGAAGTTCATCCCAAGAACTCACCATCTAGGGTTCTTGATTAAAACTAAATTCTTGAACAATAGCAACCTACTTCCATTTTCTTGAATTAAGTCTTTACTAGCATGACTTAATGGAAGTTTTAAGCTACTTATCACATAATTTCATAACTGAAATTGCACATTTCAGTTTCTATACAATTCCTCAAGAACAAACACTCAAGAACTTGAAATACTTACCTTTAACACTTCCAATTCTTCAATCCAAGGTCAATTATGGAAGTCCAAGCTTCAACCTTCAAGATTGCTTCCAATTTCTTCAACGATCGCTCAAGAAAACTCTCTCCCGTCTCTCTCACAAGCTGCACACAAATGGGACAAGCTTCCAAGCTTTTATACTTCCAGAATTTACAATTTGGTCCTTGAAGTTACATTTCTAGCACATTTGCCACAATTTACCAAATTAATGATAAAATCAGATTTTTTTTATAACATTTTAAGTCCAAGACTTAAAATATTATTACGAAACAAGTCCTTTTCTGTCCAAATGACCAAATTACCCTTTTGAGGTAAAATGACATTTTGCCCTTTTATTATATTTATATAATAAATATGTTTCGGCGTTACAATTACCGTAAAGATGATCGTTGTATTCCCGCTGACCTGGTGGTTGATACTGTGGTGCTCTTCTAGGAGGTCCCCGACCTCGATTCCACTGTTGCTGTGGTGCTGGTGGCACCCATCCTTCGTCTTCATCGTCATATCCCTCCTCTGTCTTTGGATAATGGTATTGTGGTTGAGGGGGTTGTTGGTAGTGTATAGGTTGTGTAGGTTGGAAAGTGGGTTGAGGTTTAAAGAGAACTGGTTGAGGTTGAGATGTTGGTGTCTGCTGTCTAGACACTAGGGTGCCATCACGGGTCGGCTCTCCCCAAGACATAGCAGAGGTGAATGGATTGGTAGATTGTGGTTGCGAAACGGGTGTAAATGGTGGCACAGATGGCAGAGTGCATGATGGTATGGGTGCAGGGGCTGAAACTGCACCACCAGAAGCACTCGTGCTTCCAAATTGAAACTCTAACAGTGGGGGAATAGAGAACACCCCCGTTGCCTCACCTGATGGGTCCTGGGCAACACTTACTGGACTACTACTAACCTGACTAAAACTCATGATATTTAGACGCCTACGGGCACGGTTTTTGCGCGCAGTACGCTCAATCTCAGAGTCAAAAAGCAATGGGGATAATTGCTTACCCCTGCGGGTACGCATGCACTAGTGCAACACGCCCACAAAAATCAAAAACTAAACAAATGAAATTTTCAAAAACAAGAAACAAGTTCCTACTATTCACCTAATCTAAGCTTTACAGCTCCCCGGCAACGACGTCAAAATTTGACGTGCGCAGCGGTCGTCGTGCGGTAAAAAATAAGAAAATACCTAACACTCACTAGTATAGTGGTAGTCAGGGTCGATCCACGGGAGCTTCTAGTTAGACCAGATGACAGATTACCAACTAGTAGTGTCACGCTACAGTCGGAGGAATCAGTTTCTATCTTTCTAATCACTCACAACCCAAACAATAATCAAAACAAACTCAAGCCAAGCGAAGCTAAGCTCAAATGAACCTAGTTACTTTCTGAAATCAGAAGTGCATCTCTGAATCAGAAGCAATCAAAGGCATCCAAACTAAGCAAGCCAAGCAAAGCATAAACTAGCTAATAACTAAAGTTCTACTTGAACAATTACTAGCTAATGTTTAATGCTTAAGCCTAACCAAGTTAGCTACTGAATTCAGCGAAGGAAAACAGTCCCAACAAGGTCCAAACAATATCCAAACACAAATCAATAATCAAAACACAAACAAGCATCCAAAACACCGAAAAACCAATATTACTTTTAACCAAATGCTTTGCATTCATCAAACTCAATATCCAAACATCAAAACAGTAACTAATTGAGACTAAAACAGAAGCCAAAGCTTAATATCAATGGTTGTCACTCCCAAAGACACAAACCAAAGCTTACAAATGTTTAACTAAATGAAAATAAAATCCAAAACATAAAAATACCAAATGAGAGCTTGCTGAAACGAAATCTTGGAGTCAAAGAGCTTCAAGGTCGATTTTACACCCGGTCTTTGCTAGGGTTTTCGGCTGGAAATGCCTCTATTTATAGTTGCAAATTTCCCGTGACCGCGCCGCGCAAATGAAGAATCCGCGGCGCGCGTACTTATCTTTCCCCGTTTTCTCGGACTTTGAATGTGTTTCACCGCCTCAAGCCCGCGTCGCGCAGTTGCAATATCCGCGGCGCGCGTACGAGTTTTCTTGATTTTTCATTCCTTTCCAAACTTCTTCTTCTTGCACGCTTTAAGTCCCTGTTTCCATTCTTTTCTTCCAAACAAGTCCTGGCACGAAAAGTGAGAATACCCAGACATATCTGATATAATTTTATCAAGAACAGGGCTCAACAACGCCTAAAATACTTGATATCACTAGGCGTTGTCACGGTTCTATCAAACCCGTTCGGCTAACGACACTAGACTGACCAGGAGAGCGGTGGGTAAGAGTGGATACCCATTAGACTACCATTTTATAGGCAGTCGCCTTATACCCTCTTTATAGGACAGTTTTGTGAATGAGGCCTACTAGCGGTAAGACTAACCATTTAATCTTATATATAAATGTTAACTTTTAATCATAAATATATAAGATGTATTTTAATCTTATTAAAATATTTTATATTAATTTATTTAGAATTTTCGCTAATTTATACCATTTTTTTTTGAAAATTTTAAATTAATTCTTTAAGATGATTTAATTGATCTTTTAATTAACAATTAATTAAACTAATTAAATCAAATAAGGGAATCACAAAATTAATCAAATTAATCTTCCTAATTTAATCCCTAAATCTCGAAATTATCATGCAAGGAATAAAAGTTGAAGTTATTCAAAAGATCTAGTTACCAAAAATAACAACCAACTATTCTAGGCAGCATGCAATTCGCAGATAAGGCAAGGGAGGCTAGGGTTTTTGATACCCTAGCCACCATGGACGAAATTAGGGCTTCCCAAGGGGTTATTTTCGAAAACCCCATGATCACATAAACAGTTTGTATCAAATTCATAAGAAAACAAACCAGCTCTGATACCACTGAAGGGTTTTCTAGCAAACAATGAACACAAAAATTCCTATGGTTCACATGCAACCCTAGAAAGATCAATGTCTTCTTCTATGAAGATAATAAACTAATATCTAAAGGCCAACAATAATTTCTAAGGTTTAAAACAAGAATTACGAACCTTTGAATCTTGCTCTTGAAGCTAGCAGCACAAGTGTCTTGCTTCAAATGCAAGTCACACCCAAAGCAATGGAGAAGACAGTTCTGCAGAGTTGTCTTGTTCAAAAGTGGCGCAGAAAAGGGGAGCCAGGTGTAACGCCCGGTTTTTCAGCCTAGAATTTACAAGATAATATCATTAGGGATCATCCCATGATCCAAGCCAAGCGATACCTATCCTGCAAAACCACATAAAATAAAGGGTAAGCTATAAAGCTTAGTGAGTAATCTAATCACAGTATGACCTATATGGTCACACACGTTACAATATCACCATTCCTGCCAGCTTCACAGTCCTATCTGATTCGTACTTCACATTGTGAATCTACCGTATTACCCGACGTCACTCGCTATACAGTATCATCCACTGATACTCACTATTAGACTGTCCCACACAGTCTTATCTTACATCGTCACGACTCACCTCTTTAGCTACTGTCACCTCTTTTATTTATTATTTGGTATTAGTTTTCACGAATTCTTATACCGTCTCCCGGTACACCCACTCACTTAACGGCTTTCTCATACAGGTATGGTCATAGTACATCTATGATTACCCCGTGTGTTATTAGTATATGGTAAATCTTGCAGTCCCCTGACATGCATTATATACCATTACCTAATCACTCTGCTCAGTATCATATTGTGATACTTTCGGATTTATAACTTGGACTTACCCTCATGATAACATACCTGTTTCCCACATAAGTATTATTATAATACTTTACAGTTTTATATTTCCTTCAATAATTCCAATATGGCACCTCATGATTTATCAAGTAAAGAACGGCCAGGTAGAAGATTAGTTGGGGTGGCAGGATCCTTTCAGCATTTTAGCCTTTCGAAAAATCTAACAACCAGATCCCAAGTAATCGGCTTAGTCACCGTCCTCGTAAGTAAATCAATCGACACTACCCTTGGAATTATGAATTATTGGAAATAAGTCTATTACACCCTTCGTATTTTATAGTTTAACACATATAAACTATTAGGGAGATACGGTAGCGATTACTCACCTGAGATTGGCGTTTTCTCGGAGTCCTGTCGCATTTCCCGTTCTGAACCACTGACAGTTCCCGAGCACCTCGTTGCTTGCTACCACTCGTTTCTCACCTCCCATCATCCTCCCTCAACATATTTTCCTTACCAAAACACTCCTCTATATCGTATATGTGTTTGGTGTGTGTTCTGCCCCAAAATGAGGCTGAGAACTCGTATTTATAGGCCTCCTGGACCCCCGTCGCAACGCGATCCAACCCCATATCGCGTCCCGATCTCATACGTAAGCGCTTACTTCATCACGCACTCAAATGACACTGCCGACGGTGACAGGCGCGGTGCACCCAGCTTTCAGGCACGGTGCGCCCAACGAAATTTATAGAATAAACTAAACTCAATTTGCAAACTTTGTGCACTGGTTTCAGGTCAATCCAATTTTTATAGAATTAATTATGATTTTTCTAAGATCGGCATACAATGCTGATTTTTATATGAGATTGTAACTAATGTTTTCATTTTTGATCTGAAACATTACCCGGAACACGGGTGTTACACCAGGAGGTTCCTTTTATAGCCTTCAAGGGTTACAGCTGAAACCCTAGAGGAGCCTCCTTAATGTGCAAGCCTGTTGACCATTTGGACCAAGGCTTCTAAACCCTAATTAGGGTTTTCGCCAACTATGGAGTTCCCTCCATATTGGCGTCAACTTTGGCCCTTGGCTACTGGCTTGCCAGTTATTCAACTATTGAATAAATACAAACCAGTCCCTGCACTTTTAATCACTAAATTAAATCCAATTAATTCTAGATTAAATCTCAATTAATTATTATAGTTTCTAATTAATATATTAACACTTAAATATATTAATAAACCATTTAATTAATTTTATTGATTTATTAAACAATTAATAAATCAACCTTTTACTCTACTGAACTCTATCCTAACCTCCAGCTATGAGGGCAACCCAAATGGACTTTGCTTCAATTAACAAGATAAATATAAATATAAAGCCATGGCTTAGACACCTAATCCAACAGGTACAAGGTGGAAAATAGTAGTATCAGACTCCAAGAAATGAATAATGAAAATGGGGTTAGTGCATTCACTCTATGGTGTGTTCGGTCAAAATTTTCCAAAGTAATTGAAAAAGCAAAAGACACCCCTTTAAAGATTGAAAAAGTCAATATTGTATTGATAAAGCTTTTAGATGATCTAACAACTCAAGAAAAATCTAAAGCATTTGAAATTGCATCTCAAGGTTCTTTTGTTGGAATTTCACAAGTAGATAGGATGCCTTAGTTATGTGTTCGGGATTCTCTTAGTCTAACTAATATAAAAGGGCGTCCCAAATAGGCAAGTAGAACAAAGTCTTCTTTAGAAATGCCGAAAAAGTGAACATGTTCTTATTGCCAAGGGTTGGGTCATTATGCCACTAGTTGTTCAAAAAGAAAGGTAATTATGATACTTATATAATTTTTCTTGATTTTCCTAGTCTCATACTTATATTAATTATTTTGTGAAATTTTTCATGTATAGATGGATGTATTGTTGCAAGAGAAATAATGAGGAGGTGGCTGCCGTTTTTGTGTTTATTCTGTTTTGGTTGGATGTTGTGAAGTGCAAAAGAATCTTGGAGCGAGCTGGAATGAAACTAGTTAGATAATTAAAATTTTATGTTTTGTTCAGAATACTAGAAAATCTTTTTTTCGATAATAATCTTACAATATTAAATTGAAGTCAAAAAGTTGTTATTTAAGTTAAATATGAAAGTACATTGCTATTTCGGGTAACATTGAATAGTACGTCAAAAAGTTGTTGATTTGGTTACCATATGTCAAAAATATAATTAACTTGTTATTTTTGTCAAAAAAGTATAAGTAGGATGCTATTTAAGTTAGATATGAAAGTACGTTGCTATTTCGGGTAACCTTGAATTTTACGTCTAAAAGTTGTTGATTTACCATGTGTCAAAAGCATAATTAACTTGTTATTTTTGTCAAAAAAAAGTACAAGTAGGATGCTATTTGAGTTAGATATGAAAGTACGTTGCTATTTCGGGTAACCTTGAATAGTACATCAAAAAGTTGTTGATTTGGTTACCATATGTCAAAAATATAATCAACTTGTTATTTTTGTCAAAAAAGTATAAGTAAGATGTTATTTAAGTTAGATATGAAAGTACGTTGCTATTTCAGGTAACCTTGAATAGTATGTCAAAAAGTTGTTGATTTGGTTACCATATGTCAAAATATAATTGATTTGTTATTTCTGTCAAAAAAAGTATAAGTAGGATGCTATTTAAATTAAATATGAAAGTACGTTGCTATTTAGGGTAACCTTGAATAGTACGTCAAAAAGTTGTTGATTTGGTTACCATATGCCAAAATATAATTAACTTGTTATTTTTGTTCAAAAAGTGTAAGTAGGATGCTATTTAATTTAAATATGAAAGTATGTTGCTATTCCGGGTAACCTTGTATAGTACGTTGCTACTATGTTGCTAAAAAATAAGCATGTTGATATTAAACTCTAAAATAACAAGTACGTTGCTATTATATGCTAAAATAATAAGCATGTTGCTTGCTATTAAACTTCGGTTCTGGTTATTTCGGTCAGCTAATCTTCTTCAGTTTCTGGATTTACTTCGGTTCCGATTAGACTCCACACTTTGCTCAACACCCATGGGGTGCAATGTTAGAACTAGTGGATGTGTTCCCAATGTTGGAACTTTGGGTCTTCTGAGCCTTCGACACAAATAGGGAGAATGTTTGGATATATGTTGTGTCGAATTCCAAAGAAATGAAGAAGTCCACAGTACCTATTATCCAAAGATTTCCTGCATCTGAAATCAGCATACAACAGAGTAGCACATGCTATCATGCAGTTATGGTTCGATTCATGTTGCGCTAGTCAGTTAGTTTTGCCCCTTTTAGGCTTGTACAAATTAGGGTTTGCCCCACGTATTTGTGTATATATAGCCGCCTATTTTAGGGTTTTTAATATAGATCTGACGTAGAATGATATTGAGCGTATTACAGATGCCCGTTACTCTTTGTAACTTGGAGGTTTATCCTTTGTACTAAAATCCAATTAGTTAAAGCATTCGACTCATGTTATTCATATTCTTTGTTTGAATTGTCCTTTGATTTATATTATTGATCCATTTATTGAAGCACGACTTATCAAATGTCCAAATCAAGTCTAGTCTTCGTTTATGATCTTTAATGATTATGTAGATTATATAAATAGAATTTTTTTTACTATTAAGAACTTAATAAGGGACTTAATAGATTAAGAAGGAGTTTAAAAGTTTAGCCTTTAGACTTTTATGGGTGATCATTAGGTACCACAAAGTGTCTAGTAGTTGAAGGAGGCTTGAGCTAGTGTGAAGGTGAGTACAATCCAAGGATACATGTCCTAACAACTTTATGCATGGTATAGTGTTTCCTAAACTTTACTTATACTTATGGTTTACTAAGTGAAGTTTTGTAGTGACCCAAATTTTTTTCTTAAAACATATAATATTAATTTTTATTGAATTTCAAAATTTTAAGTAAATGTTGTAAGAAAAATTGTTGAAGTCTAAACCCATGTTCCAAACATAATGTCAAAATAATAACTATAAAATTGGAGAATGCAAGTCACGAGCAGTCACATTGAGTCATTTCCTTTTTCTACTCCAGAGGGTCCGGAAAAAGTTAATAAACGACGCGTAAGCAATGCTTAGTGAGCATAAAACAACTACACATTTTATCATATATCATGCAACGTAAACATGAAATCTAATACTTCCTTGGTCCCCCTTCCATGAACAAGGCATAAAGTCTGAATTTCTGATGCCTTCCTGCTCCTCCTTCCGGGAACATGAATCATAAAGTCTAGTGCCCTCTCGCTTCCCCTTCCAAGAACAATGTTCACAAAGTTTGAACAAGCATATAAATGAGCATACATCACATAAGCACATAATAGCACATATAAGGTAGTGTAACTCACCTGATACTAAATGTCCAAATAACTCCACAAGTAAGGACTACAAAAAACTCTCAGTGATTCATTTACCATCATTAACAATTTCCACTACTTAGATTGTAGTTCAGTTCGCTACTTTATAATACTTATAGGTATTATACTTTAGTCTTTTTTCGATACTTATTAAGCCTTTTAAATTCTTTGTGGTTTTAAGTTTAATATTAGGTATTAAGACATGTGTTAAGAAATTCTTAAGAATGTCTATTTTATTCCAAAATGCCAAATTTAATAATTCTTAACATATTAAGAACTTATAACACATTTTTGTAAGTTTTTGCAATTAAGTCATTTTGACCGCTGCTTACTGTTTCGGTCATAAATTCCAAACTCTGATTGAGACGATGCATATATTTTCATGAATTTGACAAAATTTCTTATGATTCTCGTCTCACATGATATTTCCTACTTCCTCATTGGTTTCTCACAGAACAGTCTACAAGTTTGGTTGTTATTGCAGTTACGAACTTAATGTATTTTTCCTAGTTTTAACTTATTCTTTTATCGTTCACTTAATTTAACATCTATTAAGTCCTTAACGAACTAATGGATGATTAATAGTGTTAAAAGAACATATTGAAACCATATTAATTTACTAAGACTTATTCTTGAACTTGATAACTATCATGAGTTTAACATTAGAGTTTTGATTTGCAACCAAACCCCTTAAGCCACAATTCATCCATTTTTCAATTTGACAATCACTCAACCACAACCACTACTCGGTGTTGGTGAAACGATCACTACAAGAAAAATGGGCATATGTGACTAAAATATCACAGACTGATTAATTAGTCCTTGATACTATGTATTTGGGACTAATGAATCAGTCTATGATACTATCTAGGACTGATTTTAATATATGAATAATTAGAGACAAACTAAACCTAACTAGGGCTGGAATTTAGTCCCAAATACGTTTGCGCCAATTTAGGTTTGGAGGGAGACACAACAGGGACTGAATTTCAGTCTCGAATAGACTAGCACAAATTTTCACTTTGAAGGAAAACTTATTAGAGGCTAAAATTCAGTCCCCGATAGAGTTACACCAATTTTAATATTTGAAGAAACTTATTAGGGACTGAATTCCAGTCTTTGATATCATTGCACCAATTTGGCATTTAGAGGGGAAACTTTCTAAAGACTAAATTTCAGTCTCTAATAGACATGCCTTAATTTTACATTTGAATGGACACTTATAATGAATTAGAAATTAGTATCCAAGACTGATTATTTAGTCATAGATCAGATACTAATGAATTAGTCATGAATACCATTTGGAAGGAAACTTATTAGGGACTGAAGTTCAGTCGCGATAGACTAGCCCAATTTTGACTTTGGATGAAAAATCGTTAGGGGCTGAATTTCAGTCTTTAAGTCAGATTATCTAGTCATAAATACCATATATCAAATATCTTAAATCAATCATGTATACTTTTGTAACGCCCCATTTTTAGTTAGTAATCATTTAACTAATTGTTACTTAAATCCTATTTTAAGAAAAAAACCTTTTAAAAAATTGCTATAAATAATTTTAATAATAACGATAATAAAAATGAATAATAACAAAAATTAATGTGTCTAAATATAGGTGTTAAGGTGAAGCCTAGCCTAGCTGGGTGGATGCACCCGGGTTATATACCCATGTTGTGGGAGGTCTGGAGTTCGACTCCAACTAACCCCATGTGGGGGATTTTCCCTGGGCGGCAAATAAACAGGTGGAGGGGAAAGGCTTTGCACCATAGGTAATTGCAAGCCGCCCTGGGTGCAAGACCGAGTACCCTCAAGGTGTTAAAATTGTCGTTTCCAAAAAAAAAAAAAAAAGGTGAAAAAATAACTTGTAGGGCTGAATTTGTCATTTGGAAAACTTAGATGTTTGGATTTAGGTTAAACTTGTCATAAGGCCATAATATGGGGACCAATTATGTCAATTTGGCAATCTTGTGCATGAAATTCTTTTGGGCCGTGTACATCGTGACCGGGAATATAATTTCAGCCTTGTGGTTCTTGACAACAATTTGTGGCCCATATTGCCTCCCGTTCCCTCTCTCTCGTCAACCCACAATCACGCACACCAAGCTTACGATCTTAACCCTAGTCGCTATCCCCACTTCATGTTTTGGTCGATCGAGAACACATTTTTTGCGAGAGATGCTGTTGTGTCGGGAAGGGAACTGCAACACACAACCGACCTCCCTTCTTGTCCTTCTCATGAACACATCATGCCGCACAAAACCCTAGCCAGAAACTTTTGTTTAGACAAGAAGAACCGAGAAGAAAGAATCTAATCGATCTGATATTGGTGAAGCTGCCACTCCTGGGTTAGACATCTTTCTACTATATTATATGCTTTATCTACAATTTTTGTTTACATTGTTTTCTTGAGAAAAAAAAATCACAAATGCATTGAATTTATCTTGCAATGCAATCTTCACTTATAATATATGTAACGTGTAGCTTTTTACTAAGACGGACAATGTTGTATGAGAAAATTTAGTTACCTGGATGTAAAAAGGTTATTGCTTATTAGATACTTCTTTAACCTGATAGATTAGGTTTTCGCTAAAATGCATCAACAAGTTAGTTGTTAGGTAAATGAAGACTTGAATAAGTCCAATTCAAATATGGTGGGTAAATGAATGAATAATTTATTCATTAAGTGGTGAAAACAATCTATAAATAGCCTTCATGTTCACCATATTTCATGTACCACACAACACAAAAACACAGAAGCAATATACATTCCTAGTTATCCGCCGTGGACGTAGGTCATTTTTGGACCGAACCACGTTAAATTCTTGTGTTCTTAATTTGTGAACCGAGTGTGTGAGTTTAGTGTTCGTATGCTAAGTGTCTCGATCCTAACAAGCGGTACTGTAGCGACACTGTAGCGGTACTGTAGCGACACTGTAGCGGTACTGTAGCATATTTTGAAAAACAGTCCCTGAAGTTCCAGAAATTGCAAAACAGGTACCTGAAGTTTCAGGAATTGCAAAACAGGTCCCTGAATTTGCAGAAAATTACAGTTTAGCCCCCGGACTTTCAGAAAATTGCATTTTAGCCCCTAAACTTTCTGAAAATTGCAGTTTAGCCCCCGACCTTTCAGAAAATTGCATTTTAGCCCCTAAACTTTCTGAAAATTGCAGTTTAGCCACTGAATTTCAGAAAAATTGCATTTTTCACCCTTAATTTCTGAAAGAAAAGTGCATTTTGTCCGTTAAAATGGTAGAAGACGGTAAAATTAAAATTGAGAAGTTTGATGGTACCGATTATGGATTTTGGAAGATGCAAATTGAAGATATGCTGTATCAAAAAAGTTTGCATTTGCCTATGTTGGGCGTACAACCAGATGACATATATGATGAAGATTGGAAGTTGTTGGATCGACAAGCCTTGGGCGTAGTTAGGCTTTCATTGGCGAAGAGTGTTGCGTATAACATTGTCAATGAAACAACTACTTATGGAGTATTTAAGGCTTTGTCCAACATGTACGAGAAACCGTCCGCTTCCAACAAAGTGTTCCTCATCAAACAATTGGTTAACACCAAGATGAAGGAAGGCATGTCAGTTACCGCTCACATAAACGAGTTTAACTCAATTATCTCTCGTTTAGCCTCAGTTGCAATAAAGTTTGAAGATGAAGTACAAGCGCTCCTCCTTTTATCATCTTTACCCGACAGTTGGTCAGGCACAGTCACAGCTGTTAGTAGTGCATCTGGCACTACCAAACTCACTTTCGAGAGTATTCGTGACTTAATTGTAAATGAAGATATCAGACGGAGAAGCAATGGTGAGACTTCTAGTTCTAGTTCTATATTGCATACAGAAAGTAGAGGAAGAAAAAACGAAAGAGGACGTGGTCGAGGCAGATCAAAGTCCAGAAAAAGAGGCCAGTCAAAAACCAGAAAAGACATTGAATGCTAGAATTGCAAAGAAAAAGGTCACTTTAGAAGCCAATGCCCAAAACCACAAGCTGAAAAGAAAGAAGTAAACAATGTATCCTCTGAAGAATCAGGAGATTTTCTCATATGTTGTGTTGAGAATTCAGCAGAATCCTGGATTATGGATTCAGGTGCTTCTTTCCATGCCGTCTCATGCCCAGATATGGTCAAGAACCTACAAACAGGTGCTCTTGGCAAAGTTCGTTTGGCTGATGATCAAGTGCTTGATATTACGGGTGTGGGAGACGTAGATTTAAAGACCTCCTTAGGAACCACGTGGACATTGAAAGATGTCAGGGTTATCCCAAACTTAAGGAGAAAATTGATTTCAGTTGGTAAGTTGGATGATGAAGGGTTTGATGTTCACTTTGGGGGTGGACAATGGAAAGTGATCAAAGGCAACTTGGTGATTGCCAAAGGAAAGAAGAAAGGCACTCTATACATGGTAGAGATACCTAGTAATGGTGTTCATGCCGTAACCACAAATCCGAGTCCATCTAATTTATGGCACCAACGACTCGGACACATGAGCAATAAGGGATTGAAGATGTTGGCTCAAAAAGGGAAGTTTCCAGACTTAAAGAAAGTTGAAACTGAATTCTGTGAATCTTGTGTTCTCGGGAAACAAAAGCGGGTTACTTTTGTAAGGACGGGGAAGACACCGAAAGCTCAGAAGTTGGAGCTTGTTCACTCGGATGTATTTGGACCAACACCAGTTTCATCTCTAGGAGGCAAAAACTACTATGTAACATTTATCGATGATTCAACACGCAAGGTATGGGTCTATTTTCTTAAAAATAAATCTGATGTATTTGATACTTTTAAGATATGGAAATCTGTTGTTGAAAATGAAACTGATTTGAAGGTAAAATGCCTGAAGTCGGATAATGGTGGTGAATACATAAGCAAGGAGTTTGTTGACTACTGTGCCAAACAAGGGATAAAGATGATCAAGACAGTCCCAGGAACCCCTCAGCAGAATGGTGTAGCTGAGAGAATGAATAGAACTCTGAATGAAAGGGCTAGAAGCATGAGGTTGAATGCTGGTTTACCAAAGACATTCTGGGCTGATGCAATTAACACTGCAGCCTACTTGATCAACCGTTCACCGTGTGTTCCCTTGGATCTTAAATTGCCGGAAGAAATGTGGCAAGGGAAGGAAGTAAGTCTCAAACACCTAAAAGTCTTTGGTTGTACTGCTTACAGTTTGTTAAAAGATGGTGACAGGGATAAACTTGATTCAAAGACCAAGAAGTGCACATTCATTGGTTATGGGTCAGATGAAATGGGTTACAGGCTTTGGATAGTGAAAGTAGAAAGATAATCCGAAGCAAGAATGTCACCTTTAACGAAGCCGAGTTATACAAAGACATGAACAACAAAAGTCCAGAAGTCCAGAAGGAGTACGTTGAATATGAAGGTGGTGAAAAGAAGAAAGAAGCTTCAGTTGAAATCCCTGAATCTGGGGATGATTCAACTGACAGTGGGAGCTCAGAGGATGATTCCAGAAATGACTCTGATGATGAAGAAACCAGCCCTCCAGCTCCAGAGTCCCCAGCCACACCTCAAGTTCAACCAAGAAGATCTTCCAGAGTCATCAGACCACCACAAAGATACTCACCATCTGTCAACTACATTCTTTTGACAGAAAATGGTGAACCCCAGTGTTACTCTGAAGCTAAGAGGTTGAAAGATTCATTGCAGTGGGAGCTAGCAATGAAAGATGAAATGAAGTCACTTGAGAAGAACAAGACCTGACTTCTAACGAAGCTTCCATCCGGGAGGAAGGCTCTTCAAAACAAATGGGTTTTCAGGGTCAAGGACGAACATGATGGTACCAAACGGTACAAAGCAAGATTAGTAGTCAAGGGCTTTCAACAGAAAGAGGGAATCGATTTCAATGAAATATTCTCTCCAGTAGTGAAGATGACCACTATCAGACTTGTTCTCAGTATTGTAGCAGCAGAAGGTTTGCATCTAGAGCAGCTAGATGTCAAGACAGCTTTTCTACATGGTGACCTAGATGAAGAAATTTACATGACACAACCTGAGGGTTTTCAGATTAAAGGCAAAGAAAACTTGGTGTGTAAATTGAAGAAGAGCTTGTATGGTCTGAAGCAAGCACCAAGACAATGGTATTTGAAGTTTGATAACTTTATGAGAAGAGCTGGTTACAAGAGATGTGACAATGACCATTGTTGTTACATCAAGAAGTTTAAGGGTTCTTATATCATTCTACTACTCTATGTAGATGATATGTTGATTGCAGGCTCAGACATGACAGAGATCAAGAAGTTAAAGAAGCAAATGTCTGAAGAATTCGAGATGAAAGACTTGGGAGCTGCAAACCAAATACTCGGGATGAGTATTTTCAGAAACAAAGAAGATGGCTCTTTGACACACTCTCAAGAGAAATACATTGAGAAAGTATTAGAGAAATTCAGCCTTAAAGATGCCAAGATCAGAAGCACACCTTTGGGAAGTCACTTTAAGCTTTCTAAAGTTCAGTCACTCAAATCAGATGAAGACAAGAAAGAAATGGCTAAAGTACCTTATGCATCTGCAGTTGGTAGTCTCATGTATGCAATGGTATGCACGAGACCAGATATTGCACATGCAGTGGGAGTTGTTAGTCGATTTATGTCCAATCCGGGGAGAGAACATTGGGAAGCAGTTAAATGGCTGCTAAGATATTTGAAGGGGACTTCAAAAGTGGCATTGCATTTTAAAGGGAAAGATATCATTCTGAAGGGTTTTGCAGATGCATACCTTGGTGGTTGCAAAGACTCATACAAAAGCACTACCGGGTATGTCTTTACAGTGGGAGGCACTGTAGTGAGTTGGATGTCTAAACTCCAGAAAAGTGTTGCCCTTTCAACCACAGAAGCAGAGTATATGGCAGTTGCTGAAGCAAGCAAAGAGCTTATATGGTTGAAGAACTTTCTTGAAGAACTTGGCATGGAACAAGTTGATTGTGCACTGTTTTGTGATAATCAAAGTGCAATACACCTTGCAAAGAATCCGGTCTTCCATTCGAAGACAAAGCACATACAGCTGAGATATCACTTCATCAGAGAAAAAATTAATGATAGCACTCTGAAGTTGAAGAAGATCAAAGGAACTGAAAATCCAGCTGATATGTTAACTAAGGTTGTTACCTTAGAGAAGTTGAAGCTCTGCATAGCTTCAACTGGCCTTCAGGATAATTGAAGAGAAGGCCAGGGTAACTAGGAAGGAGCTAAGATCAAAAGTGTTTTTTTTGGAATGCACAGTTGAAGCGCAGGTGAAGATTGTTACGTGGCTTCAAGTGAGAGATTGAAGAATTGTTGCAAGAATTGGATGTTAGAGAAAGACTACGTTGTTCAAGCCTTCAAGTGGGAGATTGTTAGGTAAATGAAGACTTGAATAAGTCCAATTCAAATATGGTGGGTAAAGGAATGAATTATTTATTCATTAAGTTGGTGAAAACAATCTATAAATAGCCTTCATGTTCACCATATTTCATGTACCACACAACACAAAAACACAGAAGCAATATACATTCCTAGCTATCCGCCGTGGACGTAGGTCATTTTTGGACCGAACCACGTTAAATTCTTGTGTTCTTAATTTGTGAGCCGAGTGTGTGAGTTTAGTGTTCGTATGCTAAGTGTCTCGATCCTAACATTAGTGTCCATGTATAATGATTGGTTGCTTACTATGAACCCCACGTGACCATTTAATTAGGATTTTCTATATGTTCATTAGGTTCTAAGTGGTAACATGTGTGTATCTTTGTTTTCAATCTTTGCTATGTAGAGAGTGTTACTGCCAATCTCATGCGTTCCAAGAACCATATATGGGTTAAGGCACATTTTTTAAACTTCAATATAGATCATGATAATAGCTTATTATGTGGAGTGATATAATAATTGCAACGTTGTAATATAAACGATGAATTTGTTAACAACCTTGGTCTTAAAGGAAAACGTTTAGGTTTCATAATTTTTTTTATTTCATCGCATGTGTAGAATTGACTCACGGGGTTGGGTTATATTTTTTTATTGTGGTATGTTTAATACTTGTTATATTTCGTACTATCACAAAATTGTACATAAAAATGTTTATCCGATTTTGCATGGTCATCCAAATACAAAACAATTCTCATTGCTATAATTAAGTAGATTCTAATTTATAATACTTTTCAGGTTGGATTCCCAAGATGGATCTAAGGTTTCATAAGTCGAGATCTGCACGATATGAGGAATCTATTTGAAACACGAAGATGTCAACATTACGATCCATTTATTGTTTATTGTTTTAATAGTGGATTTGATGTCAAGATTACAATTTATTTATCTATTATTAGTTAATTTTGTATATTAATAAAAATGCATTGTAATTTTGGTAACTAAATATGATATTTTCAGACCGAATTGTATCTGAGATTCATATTCGGTCACTGAAAGACCAAGTTAAAGATTGGATGGCATTTGATGTTCGTCACTGAAAACCCAAGTTAAAGACTGAATGACATTGTATCAAGGATTGATGTTCAGTCGCTGAAAAATAATATTAGAGACTAAATTAAAAAATATAAAAATGGATATTTAGTCTTAGAAAGATATTATCAATGACTAATATGATATTAGTAGGGCCTTGAAGTATAGACATTGGAGATTGAACATGATTGTATCAAAGACTGATATTTAGTCCCTATTAGATAGTATCAGGAACTGATACGACTTAAAATCGGGGACTCAAAGAAAAAAAAATTTGAGACTGAATGAGATAGTATTAAATACTGGTTTTCTGTCTTTGATACTTTGATACATTAGGGATTGATTTTCAGTCCTAGATACTTAAAAAATTCACTATCTAGGACTAGGTTTCTGGGACTAGCCAGGGACTAGCTAAATCAGTCTCTGATTCTCATCAGAGACTGATTATTGACCAACAGAGACTGATTATGTCAGTCATCGATACCCATTTTTCTTGTAGTGGATGGTGATATAATGGTCACAGGGAGGTGTAAACCAACGACCCCAAAACTCACAAGTAAAAGGATACGAAAAATAGTGATTCAATAAATATAATTATTGACCATGAAAACTGAAAAGACAATCCACCAGAACCACCACTCATTGGTGGTCTAGTGGTAGTGAGTGGTGGTCAACCGGTGGGCCTATGGTGGTAGACCCCCCCCCAACAAGGTAAAACATTTTAAAATAAGAATAATAACTCGGAAACTTAACAAGATGAAGCGTTAGAATGGAACCACCACAACAAAACTACCCCACTAAGGTGGTCCGACCGTGGTGCGGAAGTAGTAGGCCATTAGTGGTTATGTGTGCAGTAATGAGAGATCTGGGAGAGGAAGAAATAAGCTTACCAACCTGCTGAAATCACCACTGATCACGACATAACCCATGTTGGCTCTCTCTTTCGACCAAAAGTCAACACTCCGACGATTTATCTATGTTTTGGTGACTCTTTCTCTCTCTTTTTCTACAACTCTCTCTCGTTTCACGATCTCTCTTTCTCTCGACTGCTCTCTGTCCCTCGGTTTGAATGAAGGAACGATATGTGACAGGTAACGGGGGGAAAGCCACAATAATGAGATGTGTGGGAGGTGGTGAGCAAGATTCGGTCGCACACTTATCCCACAACCCAATCAACATGTAGAAATTCGGAAATGGCAACCTACCCCCCCCCCCTCTTCCCCTCCCCAATTTTCCCATGTTGGCATTTTCCGCGCTATTATCCAAAAATCTAGTGTTTCAAGGTTTTGAAAATATCCTTTTTTAGTCTCTTTACTTAATTAGAATCTTTGTTTCTTTCTATTTAATTATTATTATTTTGCCATTAATTTAATTATATCCCATTCAATTCTATTTATTTATTTATTTGAATTATTATGAATTAATAGCGTACGACAAAAAAAATCTAAAACGAAACGAGTGTTATAAGTTCATATTACTTGTTACATGTCAAAGGACTTGAGCATTCATTCTTCATATGCATTGCATATAAAAGGGGTTTTGACTTGTGTGTGTGGGGCACTTTTGAGGACAAAACTCCTTGGTGATTGTTGATGATGTTATGAGTTACAATAGCTTTGGAATGTGTCTAGCAAACCCATCCATGGATGACATATTCAATGGTCATGTGTCTAACCGAAAACTTTTCAGCGATAGGCAATACTACCTTGGAAAAGGTTGTAACCATTTACTTGTTCGGTTTTAGCCTGGCCATCTATAACCTAGTGAAAGGGACTTACGAGAGTGTAGAGAACACAAAAATTGGTTTAGATGCATGTGCATATCATACTATGACATCATTTAATGGCATCTTAACTATTTGATAACTATGAATGACTTGGAAAATTTGTAAAAATTATTTTTGGGAAACTTGGCTTTGAGTTGAATTATTGAATTTATCCAATCTCACTTTAGAATCATATTTGTCGGGTTAACTCTTTAAACTCCCTTGTCTAACTTAAATATTTTACATAGATTCACATATGGTGACTTGGAGGTTTAGGAGCTGTATGTAGATTATTAGAAGACCATGACTTGTGTAATTGCTTCAACTCATATGGTGATACTAGATTGTATCCCCTTAATTCGAACTACTATTTGGTTAAAAACTATAATTGAGACCTAATTCCGCAACATTTGAAACTTGAAAACCATTTTCGGAAAAAAAAATTATTTTGTTAAACAATTGGAAATTAAGGCGTGTCACACAACGTAGGAATAAAATAGTAATAAGTAGGGGTGCAAATGAGCAGAGCCGGTTCTTGAGCTACCCGGGACCGGTTCGATAAAAACTCGGCTCGAGATCGATTTTAAACGAGTCCGAGCCGAGCACGAGCTTAAATATAAGGCTCGTTTATTAACGAGCCCGAGCCGAGCCTGTGTCACCAAGCTCGATTAGGCTCGCGAGCCCTAAACGAGCCTATATATATATATATATATATATATATATATATATATATATATATATATATATATATATATATGTATATATAATATAATATTTATTTTATATATATATATATATATATATATATATATATATATATATATAAATTAAAATGTATTTAATCATTTAGGGACTTAGAATATAAGTTATTAAGTAAGTTGTTATTTTCTTGCATTAGAGTAAACGAGCTTGTTAACGAGCTCGAGCCGAGCTTAAGTCGTTTAGGCTTGTTAAGAATTAAACGAGCCGAGCCCGAGCCCGAGCCGAGCCGAACCGAGCCTGTGTATTTCTTAACGAGCCCGAGCCAAGCTTAGGTCCATAAAGCTCGTAACGAGCTGAGCTTGCTCAGGCCCAGGCCCAGGCCCAGGCCCAGGCCCAGGCCCAGGCCCAGGCCCAGGCTCTAATAATCTATTTAGCACAATTAAAATATTGGTGGTTAAATTTGTACACAATCGAGATTTGATAGTTAATTAAGTCAAAACTCAGTAAACATAAAACATAGGACAATTATGGGAGCTAAAATAATTACATGAAGTACATGTCACAATTACAATATTCCATTTGTAATGCATTATGATAAGGGTAACCGTTGTTAATTAATGGATTGAAACGATGTAAGAATTGCATGCTCTTGTGCAACGAGTTTTGATGAAATGTTCTAATAGCCACAGATCCAGACATGTACGACTTCTTTCGTCCTTTTTCTACTTGTTATTATTATTATTATTATTATTATTTATCTATTAATTAAATTGCGTAATTTTATGCAACGTTGTGTACGATTTTTTCCCTTCCGGTTATGTCACGCGGGTATGGGTTCGGCTCTGGCTTTCGGATCGCTTTTCTTTCACTCCCACGTGTGCTCCACCGCTTCTTCCTCTTTTGGTTTTTCTTTTTTCTCTTTGCTTCTTTCTTTCTGTCAGTAGAACCGTATCGACCTCCTGGATTTAGCGTATGGCGTTTTGTTGTTGTTGAGTCCGTTGCTCGCTTATTACTCGTTATCGGTGCCTCTTCGTCCTTTGCATGTGTTCGATTGCTGTTTTTTTTCGTAGTCGTTCGTATTTTCCAGCAACAAAGTCAAATTGAGTGCGTGATTGGAAATCCCATCACTCACATGAACTGCATCGATCGGCGGAGGAGGTAACATCATCTGTTCTCAATTTCATTCACTTTAACGTAATCGGTAATATGCAATCACAATCGAATTCCCGATTCAGCCGTTCAGCGATTAAGCCGTTCAGTGGCTTCCCGCTTTCTGTGACTGCGATTTGGAGTTAGCAATTGTTTATATCTGAAAGCGTGTTGAGGTATCTGAGCAGGCAAAGTGTTTGATTTTCATTCTCATCCACGTGAAAAGTTGCACAAATTCTTCTATCTGAAAAGCACATAAAAACCCTAATTTTGGGTTTTCGTTCAAATCAGGTCTACCAAGGGCTAAGTTCACAGAACCCCAGGTAAACCCTAATTCTTGATTTCATTTCATTTGGATCAAGTTTTGACTGGATAAATAACGTTACATGAATGTCTTTTTGTAGGTTAAACGCTACATGTAACAGCTGCTAAGTGGACTTGATCATTACTATAGTCGGGGTGTTTTGCACCGTGACATAAAAGTGTCAAATATTTTAATCCACAATCATGGCATCATGAAAATCGCGGATTTTGGGTTGGCAATTTTTTTTGATCCTAGGGAAATTGTGCCATTAACAAGCAGTGTTGTGACTCTTTGGTATTCACCACCTGAACGTTTAGTTGGAGCAACTCATTATGGAGTTGTTGTGGATTTGTGGAGTACAGGATGCATTCTTGGAGAGTTATATGCTGGCAAACTTATCATGCCTGTTAGAACAGAGGTATTACAGTAATGCTACTTCACTTTAGTTTAATGTGAATGGACTATTCTGTGATTTCTTTTATGACTTGCTATTTCTATTTTATAGGTTGAACAATTGCATAAAATATTCAAGCCTTGTGGTTCACCATCTGAAGATTATTGGAGAAAATCAAAATTACGACATTCAGCAGTGTTCAAACCTTACACAACCATATAGACGCTGGATTGAAGAAACTTTTATAGATGTTCCTTCTTTTGCCATCACTCTTATAGAGACATTACTTGCTATAGATCGTTCAGAAAGACAAACTGCATCATCTGCTTTTAAGAGTGAGGTAATGATCTTTTTTATCAAATATTTCTATGCACTTAAACTAGGAAATTCAGATAGCTTATATGTGTTCTAATATTATTACAGTTCTTTACAACAAAACCACATGATTGTGATCCTTCAAGTTTACCAAAATACCCTCCCAGCAAAGAAATCGATGCAAAACTAAGGGAGGAAGAAGCTAGAAGGTATGTGCATTATTAATATGTCTTGGTATTGTTTGGTATGATGGAATCAGGGAATGAATGGAATGGTTTGTTCCATTGAAATAAAAAAGAGTATTTTTAGTCTTATGGAATGGAATGGACTATTCTTGAAACTGTAACTATATAGCTTCTTTAAAGCAACTTTTAATAACTTGAAAACGTTGTTGTAGACAAAGAGCGGAATGTAAGGGTCAAAAGGCGGAAAAGGAAAGCCGAGGACCGAGAGACCCGCAGGAAATTTCCGTTCCAGATGCTAACGCAGAGTTAGTCACATCAATGCAGGAAATTTACTTGCATTTCCTTTCAATTATTTTGAGATATAAATCCAGAAAAGCATAACCTACTAACAACAAAATGTTGAAATTTATTTAGTTCTTTTTTTTAACACTCGAGTCCAATTAATTTACAGAGAAGGCAAGACCGAGCAAATTCAAAGAGTAGAAGCGAGTACTTCACACGTAATAAAGACGATATCGTGTCCACTTCCCTATCGAGAGCCCAAGACTCTCCCACTATTCAAAAGATTCAATTGACGATTCCAAACCACCTCAACCTCCAATGCCAGAATCCTATTACGGCCCATTAATTGCTGGTTCATGGACAAAATCCACCAAAAATTACGACGACGTCTCAACCACGAGCCGAGCCGATTTATCTTCACTATCTGGTTTACTGAGTTCTGGCTATCGGAATACACCCAAGATTTCAGTCACTTGGAAAAATATGACCGGAAAGATTTGAACCGTTCTCGGTATATGGAAGCCGGTAGATCTGGTACTAAAAAAGCCGCTCCCGTGAGTTTTTTTTTACACGAAAATATTCCTAAATTCATTTTACATTTTTACGATTTATATTAACGTTTCTAATATTGTTTCGGTTGTATTTATATTTTAGAATGGTCATGGATACAAGGGAAGTAGCAAGATCCATTTCTGGGGCCCATTGGCATGTTTAATCTATAACTGAAACTTATTTTTTCTTTGTTTTGATATTTATTTCAGGGATTCACATGGATTTTGGTCCCTGGAACCTAGAAATTTAGTAAAATACATCTTTGCTCCCTGAATAGAGCTGATTTTTTCACTTTTTATCTCAAAAGATTTCTCTTTCAATTTTGGTCCTTATGTGAAGGTTTTCTAATGTTTTTTTCCCTTTTTGATCATGTGCAAAGCTGTACTCAGGGACCAAAAATAGCCATTTGACTTAACATTGATCAAACATGTTTCAAGAAGTCAAGAACCTATTATTAGGAAAAATCAATTATTTGTGACAACGCAGCTCATCATCACGGCTCTGCTACTCAGGTCTAAAACAATTTCATATTTTCATTACCTTTTTATTGTTTCTTTCATGTGTGGAAAGCTTATATTTTAAATTCTTATAAGTTCATTCTTCTGACATGTTTATCTTTTTGATTCACGATTCTTATTCTAGGAGATTGGTCATTACCCTGTTCAGTTATACCAGATCCTCACTAAATACACATTTAAAGCATCCTATGTAAATTTACAAAGTATTGTATGAAACTACCCGTTTAAATCATCCGTTTGGTAATTATATAAAAAAATTGCGTAGCTTTGATATTACGCCTAGCATTTGTGTGTTAGTCTGAATCTTCTGATAATTTTTTGGTTTATTTGGCTATAATTAGTCATACATTTGATTTTTTTTTGTAGACTTCCTATTAAAACTGCAAGAAGGTACAACCATTTGTTCGTATGGGTGTTCTCCAAATTGACTATTTTAACATGTAAAAGTATATAAAAAAGCTACTGAAGATTATTAGGTCACCTCTCGCCGCCATCGATTAGGGTTCTTGGTTCTTCATTGGGGTTTTTGGTTAAGAATCACCATGAGGTGCTTGATGAGGGTACTAATATGTTAAGGTTTATTTTTTACAATCTAGACCTTTTGTTTATTATCATATTTATCATAAAATAGTTTCCTTAAAGTACTATAAAAAACTTTGATTGGTGACAGCAAGCTTTTACTTATTTAAAAGGCCTCGGTGACCAAAACCAATTGGTGAGAGCCTGGGCGCTGCGTACAATGGCTGGCTTTCGCCTACATGTTATCTCACCTCTTGTCTTGGTGGCAGCTAGAAAATGTGCAAGAGATCCATTTGTATATGTCAGAAAATGTGCTGCCAATGCTCTCCCAAAAGTCCATGATTTACGCCTTGAAGAAAATGCTAAAGCAATCGTCGAGGTTGGTTTACTAATTTATCATTAATCTTCTAATATTTTACAACCGCCATTTTAAAGACACACTAACTTGTGGGGAACAGTAACTCACCTTTACTCTCTAATTTACATATTTCTATTATCAGTAATACAAAGCAATTCCATTGCTATTATGTATAAAGATTTATAAGTACATTGCTATTACGGGTAGAAAATAAAGTAAGTTAATATATATTGCAGATTATTGGAATAATGTTGAATGACAGCTCACCTGGAGTAGTTGGAGCAGCAGCAGCAGCAATTGCTTCTCTTTGTCCAAATAATTTGCCTTTAATTGGTAGAAACTACACAAGGGTATGTGAAATTCTCCCTGATCTAGAAGAATGGGGTCAAATTATTTTAATAGGACTCCTTCTTGGTTATATAATTGCAAAACAAGGGCTTCTAAAGGAATCTATAATGGCATCTTTATGTCCACAACATGAAAAAAGCAATTGAGATCGAGATTCCAACTTTCTAGAAAAAACGAAAAAATATGAAATGTTGACCGATGTTAATGAGCCTGAGTTATTAGCTATGGTGTTAATGAGCCTGAGTTTTTTATTTACAAAAATGATGCCTTCTTTTTTTCTTCAAACTTTGAGGATTTGACTGTACATCGATTGCTTCCCAAACCTTATTAGCTGGTACACGCTTGAAAGAAGGTTGTCACATTAACCGCAGTCTACTAACACTTGGAGCCGTCATCCGCAATTTGAGGTTTGCACTTACATTAGTTTATTTTCTATTCTCCTTTTATTGTATTGTATAAAAAACGAATTCCAATTGGCACGTTTTATTGTTGGATGTAGCAAATCAAGAAACGCACACGTGCCTTACAGAGATTCAAAGCAAACACTTATACTACAAAACTCTCTTGGCGGAAATGCAAGAACTGCAATTGATACACTGTTTTTTCTTGCATTTATCCGGACCCGTGCTCCAGTAATGCCCAACCTGTGCGGAGCACGGGGTCCCGCTAGTTATTATTATATGGTAACTACTCATCTTACACGGAGTTCCAATACTTATTTTGAGATCGCATTGTATTTATAATTTGGCATGCTATATGATTGCGGAACACGAGACGCATGAAAAGTGATAACATATATTAGAGTAAATTACAGTTTTGGTCCCTGTGGTTGTCATAAAATAACACTCCTAGTCATCCTTTTGAATTTTCACGAAACCGGTCCCTGTGGTTGGTATTTTATTGCACATTTGGTCCTTGTTGGTGTTACCGTCAAGTTTAATCTGTTAAGTGGATGCAAAATGTTTAAAATACCCTTAAGGACCAAAACTGTAATTTACTAAAAAACGATTGTGAAACCGTCAAGTTTAATCTCTCTTCCGGTAGTTGTAAACGTAACCCAGTTGCCAAAGTAGGTCGCCGAGATCGGTAGATCCAAATATGCGTTGCAATCGATTGTGAAACCAAATAGTTCTACCTCATCTTTGCGTGATTTTGCGATTATATATATAAGCACATATGCTACCGTAAAAGATGATACGTATGGTGGCGTTGGTACTTGGGTTGAAACCAGTTTCTTTAACCGATTGAGTACATTTCGCATCAAGATAACTGTGGCTCGCACTTTATTAGTTGGGATGGAAAGGCTTAAAGGTTGATACTTGATACCCTTCGTTAACAGTTTCAACGTTTGTGTTCTTTTAATAATCTTCTTCGTCTTTGTTGATGAGATGATGGACAAATCAACGCCGCAAGAGCTCTTTTAACTAAATCAGCATCTTCTACTGTTCCAATACGGACGAGCGAGTTAGTCATCGCCGACCGCCGCGCGTTGAGTCGGTTCGAAGGATACTGGATGCGAACGTGGTCCTCAAGACGGGTTTGGTAACAGATTCGAACTCATCCCCGACTCCGCCGCCGCCGGCATTGTACTGGCGGAGTCGACACTCAGCTTGAACAAAGGCGGAAGGTTAATGATCGATTTAGGTGCCGGTACCCGTGGCAGTGGTCGGAAATCAAACCTGACGTCGCCGGCAGCCAACAGGGCTTTCTCCGGTAAGAGGAAAACCAATTTCCCCCCTCCAGCAGCCAACAGGGTCTTCTCCGGTCAGACCAGCAGCTGCACAGCAGCGGCTCCACTGATTCCTTGGTGGAGCAGTACAGCAAAAACCCAGGAAGTTTCCATGCGGATTTTGCGGCTGCCATGATCAACATGTGTAGTTTTACTTTTCTTTCTGTATATGTAATGACTCATTATTTCATACCTAATAGTTCTATAAGATTCCGATGAACTTGTAAATGCGTGATTTAAGCTGTGTAGATGTGATATGATTTCGTTTTGGTTTTTTCATTACAGTTAGTTTGCATAAACTCTTCAAATATCCAATGGTGTTTGGCTAACAAAATTGTTTTATCCGATTGTTTTCATCTTGGTGTTTGAGCTTGGATGGAAAGAAATTTTTTTATTCTCCTGTTTGGTGTTATGAAGGTGTTTCCATCCTTAGAATCGATCATTTTGTTCACGTGATCACTGCGATTAAAGTCAAAGCCGGATCTGCAATCACCCACTATGCAACAAAATCACTTCCGGGGTTTTGATCAAAGAAGGGAGTGCCGGTAGTTTAGGTAAAGAAGGGAGTATTGCTGGTTGTGGGGGATGGCGGTTTCCGGCAACTGGAACGACAAACTACACATGATCGTCTCCGGGAATAAAGACGACCAGTTTTAGATTACACTTACAAGAGACCGAAGAATGAAGTAGAAGTGACATTATCTAATTTATTTGGTGCTAGTGATTCCAGATTTGAGCTCAAATAAAGTGAATAACCCGACTTCAGATGTATATCTGTTCCAAAACATAACACCAGTCAAATTTAGTACAATGAGAGAAAGAGTTGTTTTATTTATTTTTGAGAAATTACAGTTTTGGTCTCTGAGGGCATTTTAGATAATTCACAGTCATTTAACGGAAGAAAATAGACGGTAATGGTTCTAGGGACCGTCTCTGCAACTTTTTGCTCACCACAGGACCAAAAAAGTGGAATTTCAAAAGGATAACTTAAAGTGTAAAATGCTGTCAACCACAGGGACCAAAACTGTAATTTACTATTATTGTTGAATACAATAAGTCTTTATACCATAAAAATAATTCAAAACTAACGGCGTAGATCCGACGGACTTTGATGATTTTGCTTTCTCTAGTCATCCATATTACATGCCAATTTCTGACTCCAATTTCATCATTTCATTCCTTTACTTTAAACATGGGAACCATAATCAAGGAAGAACTTGGTACATTGTTACTTTGTTTTTATTCATAAAATTTTACTTTTATTTTATTAAAGTTATATATATATATATATATATATATATATATATATATATATATATATATATATATAGAAGAAAGATCAATTAAGAAGTAAAATTATGGTAAGAAGGTAAGAAGTTTTTTATTTCCTTGGTTTTTTGAGGAGTCACAAAAATGAATCACTAGATAAATCAATAATAACATGATTCATTGAAAAAAATTCCTAAAAAAACATATTGATGAATCATTTTTTAGTAAATGAAGTTTTTATTTATGTTACGAACAATTTTAGTGAATAACAACAAAATTAATGTAAAAATGAATCATCGAGTTATTTTTGCATCATCTATTGATTCATTTTGTTGTTTCACTGAAAAAATATGTAAATAAAAAACTTCTTACCTTCCTACAAAAAATTACCTTCTTACCAGATCCCAATTCTATATATATATATATATATATATATATATATATATATATATATATATATATATATATATATATATATATATATATATATATATATATATATATATATATATAAGGCTATGTTATATTAAGAACCACAGTTATTGTGTGGACATAAGGACAAATTTGGTGCGTAAAATTATAATTATCAATTGTTGTAATTAATAATAGAATATTGATTTTTTTTAATTAAAAAAATATTAAATTTCGAATTATATCATTCTAAAGGGTAATGTAGACTTTTTATATTTTTTCAATTATGGAATGTGAGATTTTTATGGGATTATATCGAAATTAAATTTAATTTCAAATTCAATTCGAATTTATTTTTAAATTAAAACTTTAATTTTGTTATAATTTGAATAAAGTTGTATAATTAATTCTTATTCTTATTCTAAGTTCTTAATCACTAATATTCTGTTAGAATTAATTACAAAAGCATACATTATAACGACTTGTATTCTTAAAGAATGTTATTGCATATGTTGAAATTAAGTTAAACATTCTGGTAGAATAAATTACAAAACATACTTATATGAATTAAAATCATACAAATCATATTTACATTATATTGTGTAACATCAAAATGACTAGAATAATATACTCGAATGTAATAGAAAAAATAGAATGACATTCTATGAAAGTTACATTCTATGAGATTGGCATTCTGTCAGAATGACTGCCTTGAAACATCAAAATTTACCATGCAACATCAAAAATTGCCCTGCACTATCAGAATCACTTGGCAGCATCATAATTCTTCTGTATTTCATGTGTGTGTTTCCAGCCCCATAAGAAATCAATGTATGCTCTCATTGCACATTCTGTGAGAATGATTATCTTGAAATCGAACCCGAGACTTTTTCCTCTATTCCTTAATGATCTCATTGCACATGCTGTGAGAATGCCATTCTGTGA
Organism: Cichorium intybus; assembly: GCA_023525715.1. Lineage (NCBI taxonomy): Eukaryota > Viridiplantae > Streptophyta > Magnoliopsida > Asterales > Asteraceae > Cichorium > Cichorium intybus. The sequence continues at coordinate 31,769,579 of CM042017.1, read as the reverse complement.
GAATGATTATCTTGTATGTTTTGAATGTCCAAAGAACCATGCAACATCAGAATGATCTTCTCAAAAATATTCTATTCAAATGATACGTATTCTACTTATACAATTGTCATTCTAACAGAACACTTGGTGGGCAATCTAAATTGGTTTCAACAAAACATTAAAATTGTTGGTATATATGCCAAATTTAATTGTTTTTAAAGGTATTTTGATTACACAGACATGCTATTGTTCATGAAGTCCAAGTCAAATCCAAGTTGGTTCTTTCAATATTTTTTTAACGTAATTTGATAGTTTTTCGGATTCAAAATTCTGCTACTGTAAACATCTACAAAGGAAAATACAGAAAAAATATTTTCAATTAGAGTCATCACCAAGGGGGTACACAACTGTTAGAAGAAGATTTCAGGGGTACTGAAAATGATTAAAGCAT